>PVKU01000354.1:0-421379 GCA_004027475.1 Anoura caudifer | reverse complement strand
AAAGGTGAGATCATATGGTATTTGTCTTTTACTGCCTGGCTTAAATAAAGCTGTTTTTAAAAATAAAAAAAAATCTACAATACTTCAAGAATTTTCTGACATTGTTGGTTACTTTATTAGCAAGGGATTATGCAATCTCACTCAGCAATAGTTTTCAAAAATTGCCTGAATTCTCATTTTTCTGACATCATCTAGATATGGTCCAATTGAATGACTGAACACTGCCCAATCCAGTGACTTTTAAGGGTCTTTACAAGCCTCTCAAAGACTGCTCAAAGAGAAAAGGCCAGACAGACAGGGCTCAGGTCTCCACCCCAGCTTCATGCAGAGGATTCTGCTTCTGCAGCCCTGACTGTGTGTAGGGAGGGAATGCAGAAGCTGTAGGGAGTGGACGCTCTATTGTAACATTTTATTTGAGTAAAAACTTCTATGCTAAACTTTGGGAAATAACTACTTTAGATTATCTGCACCTTAAAATCCTGTATCTTTTTTGTGTTTCTACTTAAGTTCTTATAATCAGTTAATAAACAGAAAAAAAAGCCATCTTCCCCTTAAATAAACAATAAAATTTTCTCTTATGAAATATCACCTAGCAAGTAGAGACCAAAATCTTTAAATAAACTCCTCTCCATTTTTATAAAATACACTTGTCCGTAGCATTTACAAATTGGTTTTAAAGAAAATCATATACAAGATTTAAGAGGATGTATTTTAAAAGATAGCTGTTTAAAAAAGACTAAACAATCTACCACCAAACTGGAACTGAAAAAAATTATTTTGAAATATGAATCAGGTAGTGCCAGACACCTCCCCATAAGCAATTTGAATTCAATTTGTGGCAGAAAGTGCAGGCTCTCCTGGATCAATAGGGTGCATTCAGCACAGCTGACATACTACACCTGATCCAGAGCCAACCTGGCAGGGGACCTATTAGTCATACCTGAGGGACTTTCTCTAGCTTTTATCTTGAGGTACATCTCCTAGGATTACAGGTACTTGAGGCTAATTAGGTCTGCTCTATTACCTGCCATGGAGGGGCCCTGCTTCTACAACATCCCGTTTACCTTACAATTTCAATGAGATAATCAGGGTGTCACAGTGCACTAAAGGTAAAATGATAGCCTTGCAACATTTTGTATGCAACACCCCTGATTGCCTTTATCTGTTAATGCCATGCACTGGCTTGTGAGCGCGTGCAAGTGCACACAAGGGCGCACACGCTGGAGGGCTAAAGAGATAATAGCTGGACTGACCTGTTATAATTTTACCTTGTTTGCTTTGTTGCTTTTGCTCAGAAGTCAGTCCCCCTTCCAATGTAATTATGTAATTAGAGTTAAAGACTATAAACAAATAGAGAATTGTTCCCTCACCCAGAGCTCTGAAGTCAAGCCTTTTCAAAGCTGAGCCTCTGGAAGCCTACACCTGGCTGTCGCATGGAGGCAGACCTGAGGCATGCAAAGCAAGTTATATTCTTGCTTTACCCGAAAAGGCAGTGCAGGCCACAGAGCCCAGGCTTTAAAATTGTATTCGTTCAAGTTCTAGAAGAGAATTAGAGGTTTTTGGGTTTTTTTTTTTTTCCTTCAAATCAGCATGTTATTTGTTTGCATTAATTTAAAAAAGAGTGACCTGGCTGGTGTAGCTCAGTGGATTGAGCTTGGGCTGTGAACCAAAGGGTTGCCAGTTCAATTCCCAGTTAGGGCACACGCCTGGGTTGCAGGACAGGTCCCCAGTGGGGGCCATGTGAGAGGCAACCACACACTGATGTTTCTCTCCCTTTCTCCCTCCCTTCCACTCTCTCTAAATGAATAAATAAAATCTTTAAAAATTTTACCATTAAAAAAAAAAGAGTGAACTGAGGCAAGCTCAAAAAATGAGTTTATTTGGGAATAAGAGAGGAATTGCAGTTAGGGAGAAGCAAACTGGCAAGCACAGGCAAGTCCAAAGAGACACAGGGAAGGTCAGCTTTTATGCATTTATTAAGTTGTAGGAGGAAGTTGGAAAGAGTTGTTTCAAACAAAAGATTACTGGAAAAGGATGAGAGTTCGAGGTTGGCTTGATCGTGGTGGTTTTTCTGTGTCTGCAAGCAGTGATTAGTGTGTAGTTGCTTAAAAATGTCTTCCCTTGTAATTTGTACCTTTCTTTTTCCTGATGGTCATGCTGGCTGTAAGGAATGATACATGCATGGAGACTCTCCCTTCATGGATTCTCAACTCCATTTTCAATAAGAGTTTTCTTTATCAATTTTTACACATGGCATATTCATAATGCCATGACAAGTTAAGATTGTGAATCAAAATAAACCCTTTGATAATATTTACCACTCCTCCATGCCCATCCTTCATTGTTTGGACAACCTCCTTACTTATTATATTTGCTAACTACATAGTAATTGCCTTTGAGTAAATGGTAGGATGCCTAAGGAGTACCTGGTATTATGGTGTAGTTTTGTGAGGCCAAACCAGATTTTTCTCTGAAAGTTATTCTGCCAGTTCACATGGGAGAGAAGAAACAGCAGGGAATGTCCAGAAATGCACTTGCAGAATAAGATAACAACAGTTAGCAATATTATTGTGTGCCCTGGCTTTGCTAACTCTTTGTCATTAGAAAATATCAAAGATATTTCTTTGGAAAAATTTCAAGGTCCGCTTGTTGTGTGTTCAGTTTTGACCACTGTTTTGTGCCTCCTTTGATTCTGTTCTGTTTCCAGCTTCAAACCCACAACACTCCCTTTGAAAGCATCCGTCCTGGGCTGTAGAAGCAGTATGTAAGTCAGGAGCTGCACCCTCAAAGTCCTGTAAGCATCAGGCAAGTGACATGCATGAGTAAACCAGGCATATTATAGGCTGTTTGTGCAACCTTCTACAGGCTACTTCTGTTTCACATTTTTTTTTAATTTAACTTTTTTTGAGAATTTTGTTGATCCAATTGCAGAGGTATGAAATAATCCCGCACACATTTCACTCAGCTTCCCAAAAGTAACATCTTGCAAAACTGTAATATAATATTATAACAAGGAAATCGACATTGAAGCAATCTATCATTCTTCTTTACATTTCCCTAGTTCACATGCACTCCTGTGTGTGTGTCGGTGTGTTTGTGTGCTTAGTTCTCTGCAATTGCATCACACCTTTGTGTGTCACCACCACAGTCAGGTCATGAACCAAAATTGTCCCATCACCACAGGATCCCTGATGCTGTCTTTTTACAGCCACACTCACCTTGGTCCTGTGCCCCCACCTTCCCTTCTCATCCCTTAATCCAGGCAACCACTGATCTGTTTCTGGTCTCTATAATTCTACAATTTCAAAAATGCATGTAACTTTGTTGTCACATATACTGACTTTTTTACTTTGTATAAATCATTTGAAATTCACACTCGTATGTATCAACAGTTAATTTCTTTTCATTGCTAAGTAGTATAACCATTCATTCACTGAAGGACATCAGGGTTGTTTCTAGTTTCGGCTTTCACAAATTAAGCTGCTGTTAACATTTGTGCACAGGTTCTTCTGTGAACGTAAGTTTTCATTTCTCTTTATCTCACTTTAAGCAGAGTCACAGACTCAGAGAAATACTTCTTTACTATAAGAAAGAGGACCATGCATTTTTTTACAAAAATTGGCTAGTGGAACTCAACCTTGGCGTGAAGGAGTGATAGGTGGTTTTAGGTCTGGTACCTCACTGACAAGCATGTGTCCCTGGGACAAGTCAGTACCCAGATCCAGCAACTGTTGGTATATGAGAATGTGAGCCCAACAAAGTCAAACCTGTCTATTTTGTAGAAAATCCTGAAATATAGAAATGTCTATGAAGCTTTCTGGTTTATATATTTTATATACAGGCCTTTGTGATTTGAAGTATCGTGACAGCCAAATGAAATACTGCAGGCTAGATTTTTTAACCACAGGCCACTTTTTTTAACCTTATGTAGGCAGCTATGACACACATCTTAATGAAGCCCACAACTGCACTGAATTTACCTGTATATTGTTATTTTTATTTTTATTTTTTATTGTTGTTCAGTTACAGTTGTCCTGCCTTTTCCCCATTGCCAATCCCTACCCCGTCCCCCACTCCTACCTTCAACACCCCCCCATTGTCTGTGCCCAGGAGTCTTCTATTCATGTTCCTTTTCTTGCCCCTTCCCCTACTTTCCCCTATTGTCCCCCTCCCCTCTGGTCATTGTCACTTTGATCTTTATTTCCAAGTCTCTGGTTCTATTTTGCTCTATGTGTTGGTCTGATTTTTGAATATTGTGTAAGATAGGAGAAATGGAATCCACTTAATCAGCTACCAAAACCATTCATTTATTTAACAACTATGGAGGGCCTACCATAGGTCGGTCAATTGGCACTTATGGATTATAGTGAACTGGAGATAAAGTTCATTTTTCATAGAATACATAGCCTGAGTGATTTTTACAGACTGGTAGCTGAGAGTGAGTCTGGTCCTTATGTTATGATTTTTCCAACCACAAACTCTATGGATAATTATTAGTCATTATTAATCAACTTCTACATTTACATGTAAGGTGATATTTATTTTTTTCTTAAATCTGGGTTTCTGGATTTTTTTGAAAAGCCAGGGACTCAGCTATAAATGCACTCACATTCCAGCATGTGTAGGTCGGTTGGAGATGAAGAACAGCCTTCCCATCAGACAGAGCGGGCTCCTTTTTTCAGCCAGAATCCCCTAGCCACCTTCACACATTGATGTGACTGACCTGCCTGGACTCTATGAGCATGTGAGTTTGCTACCTCTGGTTTAGTGAGAGAAAACACATTCAGCAAATTAAAAATGTACTAAATTTTTGGTTCTCCTAATAGCCACTTTCTCCTTCCAGGGAAATTACCACTGAACTTGAGTTATTACAACAATCATAGATAGATGCATGGAGGCCAAGGCTGTTAAGTATATTTTGTATGATTGGGTCATTGCATTTATTTACATCAATATTTAACTTTCCATTCCTCTGTAAAACATCAGTGTTAACATAGGATTCACAATGAGTAAAATCTGAATTGTACAGAAAGATGACAAAAATGCATAATTTTAATTTTACCTATTTATCTTATATTGTCAGTGATTAGTGTTAGACTGTGCTGAATTAGAACTTAAAGAAGGCGGCTTAAGAGATCTTAAATCAAAGTTCTGTATTTCAAACATCAAAATGATCAAGAGAATATGTAAGAGCTACCTCTTTATATTCACCAGATGTACACCCATGGCTGTAGGTTAGTACTTGGAGCAAGGGGACAAACTAATAACACCAAAGTGTCAGTGACCATGGAAAATAATTACATGACTTCTTCCCAAGATAGGGAATATGAAGACACTGCTGGCTCTGCAAAGAGATACTTTTGGAAAAGATGTCATAATACCAATATTAGCACACACTTTTATTTTTGAATTGGTACACTGCCTTCTCAGACTGTCATAAAAGAGCACCAAATGATCAAGTCCCTGGGCATCACCAATGAACTTTGATCCAGATTCTGTGGCTGAATTTCCCATGCTTCATAACATTCTGAAGTTTATAAACCTCAAGAGAGAATATTAAGTGTCTTGATTTTCTTTAATATAAGATACCTAGAAACCAAAAAAAAATGCTTTTATATTTTTCCCAACAAAAAAGGCTACTTGAAATACAGTGCTTGATTCACACATGAATTAATCTTGTAAGGAATATTTGTTCTTTTTTGTTCATAACCTGGCCTTATGACAGGGGTGAGGAAGAAGAAAAAGTTGCCTAAGGCATTTACAAGCCCTACAAAGACTTTATTAAAAAGAAAAATACCCACAAATTTACTACCGATCCATCTAGATCTTTTACCATGTCATGCCACCTCTCATGAGGGACCTGTAACTTGAGAGATTTAAGAGCAAAAAAGGCACGAAAGCAAACTTTACAATGCAAAGGGTGAACCATTTAAAGATATAAGTTTTCTTCATGCATACTTGAGAGAAAAAAACAAAGGCTTCAGGAAAACTGAATTTGCCGTTACCAAGGTCAATGAATGCTCAGTCCTACCAGCCCATTAAAATATTTACTAAAATTATAGCTTGTGTGACATAATATAAACTATGTTTATAACATAAGCAAGGCTTCCAAATAAAGGAAATAATTTACCAATGCTGCTCTAAATTGCTATCAGTGACTTTAAATAGTCAGAGTTGACATGTCTCAAGTTTGTGAAGCCCAATGACCGTGGGGGTGGTCCTCTCACTCCCTCATCTAAACTGCTGCACCAAGTAAAACCCATCTACATGGCTTAAGCACCTGAGGCAGTTATTGTCCCTGATGTTGGCTTTGTCTTTGTTTTTTAACAGATTTACAATTCTAAAACTATTTCACAATTGATTTTTACAGTTACTAACTTTGTTTGTAAAACCATCTCTTGCCACATTATTTCGATTATTGCGGGAGGTAGAACACTAAAATGGACCTGCCCAATGTGGATAGGGTTTGCAAATATGATTGGATTTCTGTCCCAGTACTAATCAGTTTGACTAATCTGCTGCATTTGAGTTAATTAAAAAGGAGATTAACCTGGATGGACCAAGTTTAGTCAGGTGAGCCTTTAAAAGACAGACTAAGCCCTTCGTGAGGAGGAAGATTTGAAGTGCAGACATTCTCCTGCTGGCCTTGGAGAAGCAAGCTGCCCTGTTATGAGAGAATGTATGGAGAGAGCCTCATGGCAAGGACCTCAGAGAGGCCTCTGGGAGACAACTGTGGCCCCTCGAGAACAGCTGGCAGAAAATCATGGAAACCCCAGTCAAATAGCTGCAAGGAACTGAATTCTGCCAACCAACAGAGTGAGTTTGGAAGAGCACCCTGAGCTACAAATATTAAGGCCTCCTGGATCATACATGTTTTCTGTGCCCTTGGAGATATGGAGCAGAGATCTCCGTGAAGCCATGCTGGATGCATGACCTACAGACAGAGAGATAATAAATAGGTGTTGTTTTAAGTGGCTAGGTTTGTGATTTGTCATGCAGCAATAGAAAACTAAAACAATCACTACACCCAAATGTTCTCGACTATGCTTTTTTTCTTGGACTTATTTCCTCTCCATGTCTGTAGTCCCAGGTTCTTCATGAAGCTTTAAATATAACCAGTCTCTTTGCATCGTAAGACCTTCTCCTCTGTCTTACCAGCTTTAGCAAATATTGTCCATGCCAGGGATAGGGCATGCCATATAAATATCTTTTCAATACTTTTATGGATCTTATCTCCTCAGTTAAAAAGAGAGCTCCACTAGTCTAAGGACCATCTCCAACACTTCTTTGTTTCTCACAGATGCTAACAAGTCACTAGCTATACAAGTTACTCAATAACTATTTAACAAATTACTAATGGCTTCATTAATAAAATTATACCATATTCAAACTGTTCCCTATGGATTATGGAAATACAGAGAATCTGTAGCTACAGAGTTAATTGGGAGGATAAGATCTTGGATTTAAAATACTGCATCAGTAAACGCCAATCTACCAATTTAACAGGAGATTCAGTAGGAAAACAAAACAAAACTCCTGGACTGAAAGCTCATAGAACCTCGTGTAAAATTTTCTGGCCATTGTATTTGCAAATAGAGCAAGAGGTTTTAAGATAACAAATGTTACAGGTCCATATTCAGAAAATAGCACAGGAGGAGCCTAGGGCAGAGCACATGTGTACCGTTGCCAGGCAGGTGCATGCCACACCATCCACTGTCCAGGTGGCCGTGTCTCTTCTAAAGCTGCCCTGGTGATTCAAGTAACCTGTTGAAAAAAACCCACAACCTCCCAACCACAGCCACCTGGCTTATAATTATAGACTTTATTATAAATAGATAAAAGCTTAGAGTGATTAGTTATTGTGTACAAAGTATTCAACCGTGGCCCACCTGATTTTCATATAGTGTTGTACCTTCTCATTCCTTTGATACATCCTAGCTATTAATAGAAAAACACCTGTTTCCTGATAGTCTCCCAAGCTATAGAGACATACATTCATATAGAGACAGCTGGGGGGAAGGTCTCTGTGAAGGACAACCAAATCAGTTCTTACCATCACAAAGCTTTCTCCTGTAGCTGCTGATGGAAGCAGTTAAGCCTTACCATCACTCCTGCATAAGCTACAACAAACAAAGTGAAGCTATGGATAGTCTTTAACTACTGTGGGAGGATTAAGAAAATCCTGCAGCAATAACTCTAGGATTTCCATTTGATCCTAGAAACAAAAAAAAAAAAATGTTTCTAAAACCACAGGTGAATAACATAAACTGAAAGACAGGAGCTAGGTTGCAAGCATTTACTGCCTCCCTCTCTCATCATTTTTCCAGCACCTGCACACACCTAGTCTTCCCTTCCTGATACATAGACACGTGGAGCATCCAGCTTCAATGATAAACTGGAAGCAGCTAAAGAAAATGAATGATGACAGGAAATGAAAGTGACAATGACAGTTTGTGGTTGTTTGATTACTTAAACGCAATGAATGTTGGCCACAGAATTTCCTGTCAACAAGTGTCTGTATAGAAAAATAAGAGAGCAATCAAATGGTAACTGACATTTCAGGGCATTTCATAGAAGCCTGGTTTCATGCTCAACAAAACCATCTGTTTAGGATTCTTTAGAGGAACTACCACTCATCCTGAAAGGAATTATCAGAATAAAGCTGAGATGGGTGGATGCAGTGATAGCTTAGAATTTCAACCTCCACGGGAGGGTGGTTTAAATAATGGAAGACTAAACTAAATGATCTCTATGGTCACAACCAATGTAAAAATTTGAGAAATGATGTATCATGTAGGTATAGGACATTGGCTAAAATTCATATTTTATTAGAATCTAATTGTATGGCCAGAAATCAGTTCATTTACTACTCTGTGCCTTAATTGCTCTTCATGTAATGGAAAATGTTTCTTTTTCTTCTTGCCCTTAAACCAGAACTCTGCCACACATGAAAGATACACCATAATTATCAGCAATGTTAGAAACACTGGGAATCAATACACTATTGTAACTGGTCAGGCTGGGGTCCTGCCACCTGCCACCTTGTATAAGCATAAAATGAAGATTTGTGGGGGGGGAGGTTTTTATTAACAAGGTACCCAATTTGAGGTGGCTGGGTGCATCCCTGCTCCAAGCTCTCCTCTTCTGTAAAGCACAGAATTTCCTTTGTTTCCAGAAAGACAGAAATCCAAATCCAAACCCATGCCCAGAAGTTCCCCATCATTCCTTTTTTGTGCTTTTGGAGCCAGAGATTTCTATATGAATGGGTCGCCATGTCTCTAGCTTTCAGGCTCCCTTTCTGGCGTGCACACTTGTGGATTCTAGCATTGCCATCACCTCACAGCAGCTCTCTCTGTCTCCCAGAGCTGGGGCGCAGTGTGCTTCCAGATCACTCCAGATGTTTGTGCAGGGGAAGCTCCATCTGTGGGGCCCCAGTGCCCAAAGGCTGCCGGTGACCCTGGGGCCAGTGCTTGTCCCAGTCCATGCCTCCATGTGCTGCTTTCAGGGTGAGAAAATGAAGCCACCCAGGACCCTTGTGTCATGTGGAACAGGGCTGCAGCACCCAAGGGCTGGTGCCTGGTGAAGCACACATCTCAACTCAGGACTGCACCTCTGCAAGCTGGCTTCTGACCATGTCAGTTCTAAGCCCCCAGTGGGCTCAGCTTCTGCCAGTCCCTCACCCTAACCCAACTGGGGTGAGGAGAAAGCCAAAGGACCAAGGAAGCCAGCTTCTGCATTGTCATGTTTTTAAAGCCAGTGCCCCAATCTCCCTGCATGCTGGAAGTGTCTAGCCTTCCAACCAATGTAAGCCAATGTTGGCCAAGTTTGTCTTTGTTTCTCCTGTGGTCACTGCCATGTTCCACAAGGGGCCAAAGTCTCCAGCCATGTGTAGGAGCACTGGGTTTTGGCCTGGCCTTGGTTGTAGCATACTCTACTGCACCTTGCTGACCTCCACTATGTATATGTTTTGACACTTTTGGCCCCATGCAGCCTCAATGCAAACTTTCTCTGTCTGGGTCACAAGCTGCTTGGCTGCTGAGACCACAGAAGCTGACTGTTTACTGTTGCTCCTCCCGTAGCCCCTCCCCTCTCCAGGATGGCACAAGGCTCTGGCAGGTAGCTGTTTTAACCCACAGCCCTTGGTGCTTCTCAGCTATCCCTCCCCTTGGGGGTCCTTCTGGGGAAGTGCAGGTTCATCCGTTAATTTGAGGGTTCCTTCCCCTGCTCCCCAGTGATCTGGTCTGACCACCCTGTTACACCACCGTACACAAGTATGTATTTGAAAGAAGAGATTTTCTTGGCTGAATGAACATTTTCACATCCCATCAGAGTTTCTTCTCCTCTTTCCACTGAGATTTTTAAGCCAGAGTTCTTGCCATTTTCTCCTTTGAATTTGAATCTAGCCCTGCCTTGTACTTGTCCCACTCTGACTTCCGCTCTCACCTACTCCAGCCAAACTCCCAGGTCTGTCTTCTCTGGTAGGCAGCCCCGCCAATGGCCTTCCGCCCAATGGTGCCTCTCCACACAGAACAAATGTGAACCTACGCTGCACGGTTCAACCTTTCTCCTTGAAATGTGTCTATTTGTTTCTCCTTAAAAAAAGAAAATGCTTTAGAGAAATATGACTGTAATTAACAACTGACAAAAATATCTGGGCTTGAGCTGAAGTGGGAAATCACAGAGGTTAGTTACTTATTTTCTCATGCACTTACCATTTGTTCTCTTTTCTCAGGGAAGTTAAAAGACCTGAGGTTCAAACTTAATAAGGCCCCATACTGTTTCTAAGACTATTTACAACATGCAAAGTATAAACCAGTACATGACTTATATTTAAATTTGTTTTCACTCATCTGAGCTATTACACAGTATGCTATCCCTAAACCTTTTATAATAAGGAACACACATTTCTCAGCTATGAGAAGGAATAAAATGTTCAACAATTTGAGCTCTCTAGTACTAGAAAGGTGACAAAACATTTATATATTTGCAATCCATCGTACTGATCTGGCTCCAGCGATACAAGGGGCTGCCTCAGGCAGAGACCTTTAGCTATACACACACTCTTGGGAATTAGCAGGTGAACCAAATGGCCCATCGCGATGACAGGTGACATTTTCCAAAAGACTCAACTTTAGTAAATGGATTTCTCAAATGATTTTCTCTTTTTGAAAACAACTTTTTTTGTTTGTTTAATTGATATTTAAGTATTTGTTGCCTTTAAAAAATTCCAAGGACCTAAAGATTATGTTATAAACAAATAATTTTCACTTATAAAGAATGGCTGCACAATCTACTTTCTACTAGGTATCTTTATATTTTTCATTGATTTTCTTAAATTCCTAGTTTTCGGTAAGTTACTCTAGAAGAATAATATGCTGGACTAACCATGACCTGGAACTTAATATTTACAAGACTAGTCATTAAGAATGTCAAATAAGTAGACAAATTTTCACTATCTGGGTCATTTTTACTCCTTGAATTGGCAGTAAAGGGTTCTCGGGATTGTAGTCTTAATTTTGGAAAGAAATAGCTGTGACATCTAGAATATGTCATTTGATTTTCCTGGGCTTAATTTTTCTTATTTGTATGATAGATTATTAGGTATTTTTAAGGACTTTCCACAAATTTTATGATTAGATTATTTGAAAGTGATTTCATTGTATACATTGAAAATATTATACTTCCAGGGTTTTAATGAAAGTGTTTCACTTTTAACGTATACTTGTAATACTCCTTATATTTCTTTTGTTTTTGTAATACTATAACCACCATTACTCACATAAAAAATGCCCTTTTAATATTAAAAAACATAAAAATTATACTTTAGGAGGAGGAAGATGGCAGCGAGGCAGGAGGGAGCAGATTCCACTTCCCCCTACACATGGAAGAAAAACCTGGCTGATCTACAGAGGAACAGAGCAAACAGCCTACAGTACCCCAGCATATATGAAAACAAGAGACCAAAAATTGTAGTGGACACTGAAAAACCAGATGGTGAGGAGAGTGTTTTAGGATAATAAGGTCCCAGGAACCAGCACAAGGACCAAGGTGGCTGCAGACCCAGGCCCAGCACCCTCCCAAGGTCCTTGGGAGAGAGCCAGGTCAACTGCTCCCTCCCTGGCCAAACAAGGTTTGAGCAGCACCAGGAGAGACCTGGTTGCTTAAAGTCACAGAGAGGGGAGTAAGGACTAAGTGGCAAACACACAGAGGCTACGAGCACCCACGGAGTCTGCGGATTCTGGTTGAGGAGAATTGAGAGTCCTGCAGTGACAGATCCTGACCCTGATAGACCCCGGTCTGGCTGCAGAATTGGGCTGTGCAGGAGTCCAGGCCACTGTATGGACCAGCAGGCTTGAGTAGGAGGAATTTCTCAAAAAGAAAAAGTGAAAAGAGAGACACTGTTTAGGGAATCTCCTGCAGCAGCTGCTCCAGCTACCTCCCCGCCCAGCCAGGCAGCGATCCCGAGGTTGCACAGAAGGTTCAACAGAAGGTCCTGCGCACCCCCATAGCACTGGGAAGGGGGCGCACCCAAACCGGTGGGACTAAGGCAGCCTGGCCAAGTGTGTACACCTGCACCCCATGCCATGGGGGTAACCCTGGGAAAAGTGTACTCTCAGGAAGACCTGGATCCCACACCCAAGGTGCCAGGCTAGCTCTGGGGAGAGTGCGCTAGAGGCTGACTGAGTGCAGATCAGGAAGGGAGAAAAGTCATACCAATCAACCCTCAGCCTGCTGCAGCCAGCAAGACCAGAAAAACCAGTTTGGCCAGTTTGAAACCAACAAGGTTTTTTTGTTTGTTTGTTTTATGTTTTGTTTTGTTTTTAAGTAATTTTTTAACTTTTATTATTATTTTTAACTTTTTTATTTATTTTAATTGTTGTTCTTGTACAGTTTTCTGTCTTTTACTCCCACCAAGCCCACCGCCCCAGCCCTCCCCATCTCCCTCCCATTTCCACCCCCCTAGTTTTTATCCATGTGTCCTTTATACTTGTTCCTGTAAACCCTTCCCCTTTTCCCCTGACATTCCCTCCCCTCTCCCCTCTGGTGACCTTTATCCTCTCCTTTCTACTTTTTCATTTTATTCCTTCTTCCTTGCTTTCCAATTTTATCTCTTCATCCTTCCTTCTTCTGCTTTTTTTTTTTAAATACCCACAAGTGAGGCAAAAAAGCCTGAACTGTGAAAAGACCAGAGTTGGACCAAAAAAGGGGGCATTCCAACAGCTGAGACAGTGAGACAAATTTCACTTTGCTATTACAGAGAACCTGTGAGTTATTACATATTTGTATTATTATTATTATTATTTTATTATTCTTACATCTTTTATTTGAATAGTATTTTTGTATTCCTCTTCTTTCTATATAGTCTTCTTTGCTTGGCTGGTTATATTGTATCATTTCCCCTGTTCTCTCTTTCATAGTATATTGCTAATTTACTGTCCTTCACTTCACTTGTGTTCTATTAGCACACTACTCAAAATCCTATAATCCCTATTTTTGTTATCCAGATCACATAGATTCTGTCACATGATTGTTGCTCTAATATTATTGTAAATAATAGCTGTTCCATACAATTATAAATACTTTACAACACCCCTCCCACATCTTGGCCCTCTTCATGGTTTCCTGAACTCTATTACTGTAGTGGTTAACTCTATTCTCTCACACACTACACCTATTTACTATCCTTTACTCTCACCTTGCATTGGAATCTGACCTCCCACAACCTCACTGCTTTCTAGACTCAACTCACAATGCCCCCCCAAGAGTTTTATCTTCTTTCCATCCTTTCTAAAAAGTGGCTAGTTGGGTGGAATATCAGAGTTAATACTATACACAGTCAAAAGATCTCCTATATCTTCTCTACCAGCTGCTACTGTAAATATCATAGAATACACTCTTGCTGTCTTAAACCATTTTGCCTTCCCCCTCCAACTGATCACAAAAAGGAGTAGGTGGAAGCGATGAACACCAGGATACATACTGGTAAAGGAACCACCAACCGATAACAACAGAAGAAGGGAAAGGAGGGAGTGGAAACTATACAAACTTCAACCCAGGACCTATCTGGAAACACAACTAAATAGTCAAGAAACTACCCAGAATGAACAACTGAACAAGAGCAAGAGAGAATTCTCAAAACCTTGTACACATGGAAGAACCAGCTTCAACACAACCTGCCCTCACCAGCACAACAAAATACAAGAGGTGGTGGATAGGTAACCCTCAGTTAATCAGTTAGTGGGAAGGACCCACCAAAGAAAGACCCAACAACAATAAAAACCCAAAGACAAACACAGAGCCAAGTTAAAGGACAGCCCAAGACCAGTGAGCTCAGGAGATCAAGGAGACTGCACCACTGAATCTCACAGGTATTCTACCACAGAAGTTCACACCATAAACCCAGTGAGCCAGAACAGATCAATTTAAGAAGCTGAGGCTAACAAGAAGAGTCTCACAAACAATGGGAAGACAAAGAAACAATCCCCAAATGAAAGGAAAGAAGGAAGCCCAGAAAGAATGCTAAATGAAATAGAGGCAACTCAACTATCAGATATTGAGTTCAAAGCAATGGTTATCAAGAAGCTCAATGAGCTCACAATGAGCTAACAGAAAATACAGGGAAACTACAATGAGCTCACAGCAAAATGTATCAACATAAAAAGGGAAATAGAAACTATCAATGAGGGGCAAGAGGAAATGAAGAATACAATTTCTAAACTGAAGAACACAGTAGAAGGAATCAAAAGTAGGATTGATGACGCAGGAGATCGGATCAGTGAGCTAGAGGACAAAGTAGAAAAAAACACCCAGAAAAAAAACAAGAAAAGGAAAAGAGGCTCAGAAAGAATGAAGAGGGATTAAGAGAAATGTGAGACAATATGAAACGCAATAATATCCACGTAATAGGGATACCAGAAGAGAAGAAGATCAAGGGATAGAAAACCTATTTGAAAAAGTAATGATGGAAAACTTCCCTAATTTGATGAGAGAAAAAGTCACACAAATCCAGGAAACACAAAGAGTCCCAATCAAGAGGAACCAAAAGAGGCCCACTTCAGGACACATCATAATTAAAATGGCAAAATTCCAAGACACAGAGAGAATCTTAAAGGCATGAAGAGAGAAACAAGAAGTAACATACAAGGGATCCCAATAAGGTTAGCAGCTGACTTCTTAATGGAAATGCTCCAAGCCAGAAGAGAATGCCATGAAATATTCCAAGTAATGAGAACCAGAGGCTTGCAACCAAGGCTACTTTACCCAGCAAGGCTCCCAATCAATATAGAAGGCCAAATAAGGAGCTTCCCAGACAAAAGAAGTCTAAACGAATACACCTCCACCAAACCAGCTCTGCAAGAGATGATAAAGGGACTGCTTTAAGGAAAGGAAGGAAAAGAGAGAGAGAGAGAGAGAGAGAGAGAGAGAGAGAGAGAGAGAGAGAGAGAGAGACAGGTATGAAAATGGCAATGAATAAGTACCTATTAATAATAACATTAAATGTAAATGTATTAAATGCCCTATTCAAAAGACAGAATACCTGAAAGGATAAGTCAGCAAGACCCACACATATGCTGCCTACAAGAGACCCACCTCATGACAAAAGACCTACACAGACTGAAAGTGAAGGACTGGAAACAAAATTTCCAAGCAAACAGACATGAAAAAAAGCTGGGGTAGCAGTACTCATATGAGACAAAATAGACTTCAAAAAAAGGGCCATGAAGAGAGAACTAGAGGGTCACTTCATAATACTCAAGGGAGGAATACACCAAGAAGACATAAGCATTGTAAATATATATGCACCCAACATAGGATCACCCAAATACATAAAGAAAATCTTAGAGGACTTCAAGAAAGATATTAAAAGCAACACAATTATAGTAGAGGGTTTTAATACTCCACTGTCAAAAATGGACAGATCTTCCAAACAAAATATCAACAGAGATATTGAGGCATTGAACAACACCCTAGATGAAATGGACTTAACTGATATATACATAGAGCCCTTCATCTCAAAGAAACTAAATACACATTCTTTTCAAATGCACATGGAACATTTTCAAAGATAGATGACCTGATAGGACACAAAACAAGCCTCAACAAATTCAAGAAAATTGAAATCATACCAAGCATTGTCTCTGATCACAACAGACTGAAAATAGATACCAACCCCAAAGGAAAAACCCAAAACACTCAAAATTATGGAGATTGGATAGCATGGTATTAAACAATGAATGGGTCAAGAATGAAACTAGGGAAGAAATCAAAAAGTTTCTGGAAACAAACAAAAATGAACTCACAACAACCCAAAACTTATGGAACACAGCAAAGGCAGTCCTAAGAGGGAAGTTCATAGTGATACAGGGCTACCTAAAAAAGATAGAAACATTTCAAACAAACAACCTAACCCTATGCCTACAAGAACTCAAGGAACAACATCAAAGACAGCCCAGAGCCAAGTACTAGGAAGAAAATAACCAAGATCAGAGCAGAATTAAATGACATAGAGACTAAAAACACAATTTTAAGGATCAATGAATCCAGGAGCTGGTTCTTTGAAAAGATAAACAGAATCAACAAGCCTTTATGCAGGCTCATCAAGAAAAAAAAGAGAGAGGACCCAAATAAACACAATCAGAAATGAAAGAGGAGAGATTACAACTGACACCACAGAAATACAAAAGATTGTAAGAAATTACTATGAAGAACTGTATGACAAGAAATTTGAAAACCTGTGTGAAATGGACAAGTTTTTAGAAAAAAATATAATCTTCCAAAACTCAATGAAGAAGAATCAGAAAGCCTGAACAGGCCAATAACAGCAGATGAAATTGAAGCAGTAATCAAAAAACTCCTGACACACAAAGGCCCTGGATGGATGGTTTCACAGGAGAATTCTATAAAGCATTTCAGGAAGAGCTAACCCCTATCCTTCACAGACTATTCCAAAAAAATCCAAAATAATGGAAGACTCCCAAACTCTCTTTATGAAGCCAGCATCATCCTAATCCCAAAACCAGATAAAGACCCAACAAAGAAAGAAAACTTCAGGCCCATATTGCTGATGAACATAGACGCTAAATTCCTCAACAAAATATTGGCAAACCATATCCAAGAATACATTAAAAACATCATACACCATGACTAAGTGGGATTCATCCCTGGGATGCAAGGATGGTTCAATATTCACAAATCAGTAAATGTAATATATCACATAAACAAAAGCAAAGACAAAAATCACATGAGCATATCAATAGATGCGGAAAAAGCATTTGATAAGGTACAGCACCCATTTATGATAAAAACACCCAGAAATGTGGGAATAGTGGGAGCATTCCTCAACATAATAAACTACCTATACATGTAACCATGTATGTATATGGTTACACATACATATATGAGAGACCTACAGTCAACATCATACTGAATGGGAAAAAACTAAAAGCTTTCTCACTAAGATCAGGACTAAGGTAAAGTTGTCCACTTTCACCACTTCAATTCAACTTAATATTGGAAGTTCTAGCCACAGCAATCAGATATGAAAAAAATAAAAGGCATCCAAATAGGGAAAGAGGAAGCAAAACTGTCATTGTTTACAGATGACATGATAGTGTACATAGAAAATCCTATAGACTCCACCAAAAAATTGCTCAACCTAATAAATGAATTTGGCAAAACAGTAGTGTACAAAGTCAACGTTCAGAAATCAAAAGCATTTTTGTGTACCAACAATGAAACATCAGAAAGAGAAATCAGGAGAAAAATCCCATTTGACATAGCAACAAGAAAAAAATGAAGAACCTAGGAATAAACCTAACCATGGAGGTAAAAGACCTATACTCAGAAAACTACACAACACTGAAGAATGAAATTAAGGAAGACACAAACAAATGAAAGCATATACTGTGTTCATGGATCAGAAGAATTAACATCATCAAAATATCCATACTACCTAAAGCAATTTACAGATTCAATGCAATACCTATGAAAGGACCAATGTCATATTTCACAGACATAGAACAAACACTTCAAAAATTTATATGGAACCATAAAGGACCCCAAACAGCTGGTGCAATTTTGAGAAAGAAGAGCAAAGTAGGAGGGATCACAATGCCTTATACCAAACTGTATTACAAGGCCACTGTAATCAAAGAAGCCTGGTACTGCCATGAAAACAGGCACATGGACCAGTGAAACAGAACAGAGAGCCCAGAAATAAACCCAAGTCTCTATTATCAATTATTATTCAGCAAAGGGGGCAGCAACATAAAATATAGTAAAAATAACCTCTTCAACAAATGGTGTTGGGAGAACTGGACAGCTACATGCAAAAAGATGAAATTTGATCACCAAATCACACCATACACAAAAATAAATTCAAGTTGGATAAAAGATTTAAATTTAAGCTGTGACACCATTAAAGTACTAGAGGAGAACATAGGCAGGAAAATCTCACATATTTCACACAGTAACATTTTTACTGATATGTCCCCTAGAGCAAGGGACAGAAAGGAATAATAAATAAATGGGATCTTATCAAAATAAAAAACTTCTGCATGGCTAAAGAAAACAGTATTAAAATAAAAAGAGAACAAACTGTATGGGAAAACATATTTGCCAATGATACCTCAGACAAGGGTTTAATCTCCAAAATATATAAAAAAACTTACATGACCCCACTCTAAGAAGGCAACCAACCCAATTAAAAAATGGGCAAAGGACTTGAACAGACACTTCTCCAAGGAGGACATACAGAGGATCCAGAGACACATGAAAAGATGCTCAATATCCCTAGCTATCAGAGAGACGCAAATTAAAACCACAATGAGATACCACTTCACACCAGTCAGAATGGCCATCATAAGCAAAGCAACAAACAACAAGTGTTGGAGAGGCTGTGGAGAAAAGGGAACGGTAGTGCACTGTTGGTGGGATCACAGACTGGTACAACCACTATGGAAAATAGTATGGAATTTTCTTAGAAAACTAAAAATGGATCTGCCTTCTGACCCAGCAATTCCACTGCCAGGATTATATCCTAAGAGCCCTGAAACACCTATCCAAAAGGACCTATGCACCCCAATGTTCATAGCAGCACAATTTACTATAGCCAAGTGCTGGAAGCAACCTAGGTGCCCATCAGTAAATGAATGGGTCAAGAAACTATGGTACATTTATACAATGGAATTCTATGCAGTAGAAAGAAAGGAGTTCCTACCCTTTGCAACAGCATGGGTGGAACTGGAAAGCATTATGCTATGTGCAATAAGCCAGTTGGTGAAAGACAAACACCATATGATCTCACCTTTAACAGTACCCTAAATAACAAAACAAACAAATAAGCAAAATATAATGAAAGATGCTGAAATTGAGAACAGCCTGGCAGTCAACAGAGGGGAGAGAGGAGGGAATTTCATGGAAAAAGGGGAAGGGTTTACAGGAACAAGTATAAAGGACACATGGACAAAAACTAGTGTTTGGAAATGGGATGGAGGTGGGGAGGGCTGGGGTGGTGGGCTGGGATGGGATTAAAGACAGAAAACTGTACAAGAACAACAATTAAAATAAAATTAAAAAATTGTACTTGAGCAACAATTAAAATAAAAAATTATACTTCACATTCAAATAATATATTTTGATTTTTTTAAGTAGTTTGCATCTGTTATTGAACACAGTAGCTTTCTGTGATCAATGGGTCAGAGATAATTATTGTTGTCTTAAATGTCATTTATGTCCAAGAACACATAGAAGAGGTTAATGGCAAAATGTAGAACCAGATTTATTTTACTTTGAGACCCACATTTGCAATGTAATTTGTACTACAATATATCATTGCGATAGCAGTTTTAGCACAGAAAATTGAAGAAGCCCTTATCTTGATGAGTCTATTTATTTTCAGTCATCATCTACAGCCAGCCAAGAGGTGTCTTTGTGCCATTTTCAGCCCACTGCACACCTTGTACATCATGAGCACGTTATTTCAAGTTTCCAAGGTAAGCATGTGTAGGTAACCATTGACCATTTCCAGACAAAGGTAGGACTCCTTTTAACATAGATATGCCATTACTTTATATAAATTTTGATGGAAAAATAAGTCCTAAATTTAAAAATTTTAGTATGTTTGGGAGTGCCAAAAAAATAACAAAAGAGAATGTTAAGAAATGTCTTCCCATGTTATCATTCCTTAGCCACCTACCTGTGTTTCTCTATTGCCACTCACAGTTCGTGGTCCTGGAATAAGTAGCCAAATTAAGAACTATATTGGGGTCATGATATTTTCCTTTCTGTTTATGTTATCCTCCACAAGAAAGTGCCTGATACTGTTCTATGGTCCTCCGGTAAACATTCATATTGCTGGATAGGAGATACACTTATTGGCAAATCAGAAGCTATGGGGTTACACTAGAATATGTGCTACATCTCCCTCACTGAGCATGTCTAGCATCTCTGATGTGATCTGACATTATTTATCTTTGGTCTTAGTAACCCAATAAACTTGAGACAAATATGGAATTAGCCAGAATATTTGGTTTACTCTACAAAGTGCTGAGAATCAGACTCATCCATTATTTTATGCTTTCTGTAAATATTTATTGATTTCTTAATATGTTCATGGTACTGTTTTAGGTGCTAGCAACATAATGCAAACAAGACAGACATATTATGCATTCTTAGAGAGTTTATATTATGATTGAATAAAATAAAAAATCCCCAAAGGAAACAAATAAATGAGACTGTTTCAGAGTGGAAAGATGCTATAAAATGTGATAGTATGATAAAGGCTTTGTCGAGTTACACGGAGTGCTACATTATCTATATGGGTAAGGAAATAATCTATAGAATGCTTATATATTCTGAGAAAATAAAAAATAAATAAGAATCCAACATGTGTAGATAATCCAATTGGCAAATAGAGAATTGGTGTGGAGAGTGGTCTCAGGAATCTTGCCTGCTCCCGTCATAATAGTGTGCCCCCATAGTCTAGCAGATACCTAATAAACCACTATTAAAAAGACCTTTTTCCTTGGGCTTTTAGTCTATTAAAATATAAGTGATGTTGAGAGGAGACTCACAGCAAGTCCATTCTCTTAATTTTAGTCCAAGATGGCTTAACAGATTTTATTTCCATAAAGAACCATTTTTATTTTTCGCATTCATAGTTTTAGTTTATTCATTGAGGTATAATTTGCATGCACAAAATGTTACAGATCTTTGTTGTATAATTGGCTGAGTTTTAACATACACTCAGGTTACTACTACTCAACCCAAGATATAGAACATTTACCTAACCTCAGGACATCCCCCATGTTCTTTTTCAAGTACTCTTCCCACATCTCAGGGACACCAACTATTCTATTTAGATTGTCATGGGTTAGATTTGTCTGTTTTGAACAATTTACATATAAATTGACTCATACTGTACATACATTTTTGTATTTTCTTTAGCTCAAGATAACATTTTTGAGACTTAATATTGTTACATGTATAGGTAGTTTGTTTATTTTTTTAATTTTAAATAGTCAGATAGCATTTGATGTGGGAAGAGAAGACCCAGAGGCTATGGAAGAGACATTTAAAGCAGTGAGGCACAGTGGTTCTCAAAATGGGATCTCTGGACCAGTATCATCAATATCAGCATCAACATCAATGGGAATCTGTTAGAAATATAAATTCTTTGGGCCCACCCCAAACCTAATAAATTAGAAACTCTGGAATTAGTTCCAACAACCTCTTTTATAATGAGCCTTCCAGGGGATTCAGAAGCATATTAAAGTTTGAGAAGCAATGAGTAGGAGAAGGCATAGATAGCAAGTCAAATTTATTTAAAAGCATTTAGAAGCCATAGAAGACAAAATGTTTTCCTATTTTATCTAGAACTCCTGAGATTCAAGGAAAGGAGAAGCAGTGTTCATGGAAATAACATTTGAAAATTATCTTTAGTATTAATCCATAATTTTGCTTCAAGTAGGTCAGTGAGTAGTTCTGATTTGGATTCTACATTACCTTTCCATAATTCGGTCATACAAGATTCACAGGCAGTGAATCTTGCATGTAGTTAACTTGCAGTAGTTAACAATAGTATCCAATAAAGGGTGTTAATTTAGTTCTCACACGCAAAGAAAAACTCCAAACTGTAAAAATGAATAAGCCAACTTATCTGGACTTTGAAAATATTTTATATTTCTTACAAACTAATGAAAATAAAAAAGAAAACCAGTGACATACACATGAAAAAGCTTAATAATACAAGAATGTCTTTTTAGGAAACTCATGTTCCAAATGTGTCAAAAAAAAGAACCATAAGAATAATGATTAACAAGAATATTAATCATTGGATTGAAATTAGAGAAAAAAGATCAGTAGTCAGCAATTTATATATATATATATATATATATATATATATATAAATCATTCAATTCAAATCAGAATCAAAACCAAGTATAAGAAAATTCTAGAATGACTTAGGTTTCTGTGACAAAACCTTCTCTATTCTAGGGAGACCTTGACTAAAGTTATCTGACTCTGTAGTTGCTATCTAATTAAATTAAATTTAATTATACTGTGCTAGTGTTATCTCCAGATAGACCCAAGAGTAGAGACTTTGAAGTAGTGACAGCACACAGTAATATAATCAGGAGTGTAAAAATAAAAAAAAAATACACACACACACACACACGGATGTATACAAATTCATTTTCTACATAAGGGGCATAGTTGTCTAAAGCGCAGCTGTTATACCTTTGAGGTCACCCTACCTAGAAACACCAGACAATAAAGCAGAACTGGAAGAGAACATGGATGTGATAAATGAATTTTAAAAGCACCCATTTAACGCTCATTGTCATCATTGAGCTACCAATGTAAATGCTTATCATAAAAGTCATTTTTCCTCTAAATTGAAACATAAACCATTCTATTGACTGCTTTTACATTGCATGCCACCCAAATACATGTCACATAAACCTGTTTCTTGAGGGTGCTTCCCAAATCCCTTAAAAATCCCTTCATCAAGCTAATTGAGGATATGAAAAGCAGATAATTGGTTTGAGAATACTTGAGGTCAATTGACTCCGAGAGTGTGAGTCAGGAAGCTTTGGCTGAGGAGTGAGAGTCACAGACAACTCAACATATGGAAATAGTGTTGGCAATCAAGTTAAGGGATAGTTCAGTGTTTGCGTGAACTAAAAGAGATTACCTTTCTGTTCCTTCTGCAGATATCAATTGAAAAGAAAGTAAAGAGAATGGGGAAAGTGCATTAGCTCTTATGTAAAGTACTGAATCTTCAAAGGACCCATTTTCCAACAGACCTAAGGCACACAGGTGTAATGCTCCTGCTTCTAGGTGTGCTGAGTGGGCTGCATTTACTACCTAGTGTTCCATAGATAATCAGTACCACTGTGGGGCTTGCTTGAAATGGAGAATTTCAGACTCTAGTCCAGAACTGAGTAGTCAAAATCTGCATTTTAATAAGATATGCATTGATTTGCATGCACATGAAAGTTGCAAATGTACTGGGTTAAAACTTTAAAACTTTAACCCAGTCATTGGTTCCTCCCCAGACTATTGTTTTTACCTGATTATTATATTTACCCAGGAATTTCTTAAAACTCTATCAAGCCCCAATGACTGAAGGAGAATTTTCATATTATTTTAATAAGCATCCCAGTTTCTTTTGACCCAAGTAAGTTTGGGAAATGGTTGCTCCAGGGTGTCATTCAAGGGCTGATTACATATCTGTAATCTAAAAAAAAAAAATTCAGTTGACACACAATTTAGTCATTTTTTTCTTAATTTATGTAAAATTTGAGTACATTCGGTTGTAACAAAATAAATAAATGCCAAATATAAAGTAATAAAAAAGAAATAAGGAAATGACAACATTGGTAAGATGGACAATTAGAAGCACAAGACAGATTGTGTATGTGTACTTGAGTGTCTTCAACATTTCACCTATGAAAAAAACACCTGGTCAAATCAGTGAACCAAATCCATCTCCAGATGGCTGGGTGTTTTCCAAGGTGTTTTAGACAAAGAAGGTTAAGACAGATTTGTTACTTTCAATTAATGTACTGCCCTTGTAAACACACAGCCTAAGTAGTTTGTTTGTTTTTTAGTCTGAATGTCTGTTTTGGGTTGGGTTCTCTAGAACACAGATTCTGAGTCTAAGATTTGTGTAAGGGTTCATTGGGGATATTCTATAGATCATCTCTACATGAGGGAGGGTGAAGGATATGGGGCTGAGAACAGTGAAGAGGTACATTTGATGCAGTCATTGCAAAAGCCATTCTAGAAGACAGACTCAGCTGAGAGCTGTCTGCCATCAACTGGAGGAATAAATGTCTCAGTCCTGAAGGGGAATCTAGGCACTATCTCACAATATCAACACAGTGGGTGTATTACAATGCTAGCTAATCTTTTTGTTTTTAAATCTTCAAGAGGCTGTCAGAAATGCCTTATGTCTCTTTTTATCTTGTAATTTTACTTAAAGAAAAGCCAGTGCAATTTTGTTTGTATTCTCTAGTTTTTTCTGCTGGTTTACAGTTTTTAAATAAATCCTTCCACATATTGATTGTTTGGGGAACTCCAAAGTACAAAACTTGTTTTAAAAAAATCTACTTTATTAAAAGATGAAGACTTTATTTTATACAGTCGGAAGAAATCCTCAAAGCTGTCACAAATTAGCTAGTCTATTAACCAAACTCCACATCATTTTTCTTCATTTAATTTTTGTAAGCTTATATGATTTATGCCATAATTTTCTGAAGGTGCTCACATGTCTGATTGGATTATTTGTGTTTATTACAGAGATTATAACATAATGTTTTATCTTAATTAGTATTTTTATGCTTATGACTTTAAATATGTATATAGCCAGTGTTTATGTTGTTTTTACTTTCTAATATAACTAAGGTTAAGTGTCTTCTTTCAACAAAAGGGATTTATATTCACGTTAAAAGTAATTACAGATTCTTTATCAAAAATAAAACAATCGACAGTTGTGTGAATGGACATCTTCTCTACAGCAATGAAATACAGACTGGGCAGACTTGAGTTTATGCTTTTGATGATATTTGTTATATAGGAAATAAAAGTTTTATGTATAGAATATTTGCAAACAGGAAGGTATCTATCTTTAAATCCTAGTGCTATCTTTTCTTTTATTTTATTTTCTTAAGAGAAAATTGATTGGCATCCCAATACATAGTGTTTCAGAAAAGTAGATCTGAATTATATAAACAGATTGTAAAATGATGGATGTAATTTTTATCTTTTACTTGCTGTTTCCATAATAAATTGAGCATCTTTAAAACTATGCACACACCTATCATGTATCAACAACCTTCTTTTTGCTAGATACTATGACAAGTGCCTGAGTTACAAGAATAAATAAAACAGAGTCCTAGTCCAATGGAGGTTTAAATTCTAGTGGACAAATTGTGTTGAGTTTCAGTGATTAAGAAAATCAATAGGATTGAACAAATGTTTCATTTTTCATTTATTTCAGTCACCAAGAAGCAGCTACTGCAGCAACTCTAACCTCAGAGATATGTATTTAAGAAAAATGCATGAACAGTTCACTTAAATGTTAAAATACTCACCAAAAAGATAAAAATTTAAATCTACATTGAATATCAAAGAAAAATGTCATTTGTTGACATTTTTAAAAAGTAAATAAGAAAATTACTTTTCTCCTGGAAGTGATTCTGTAGTCAACGTTTTGGGAATCTGAGAGACAGATTAAGGAATGGGGCCCTGATCCCACACTCTCATCAAAGTGTGGCAATGCCCAACTCTAAGGTTTTTAGATGAGATCACATGACATATCTTAACCAGGGAGAATACAAAATGTGGTGTAGGTCCTCTTGTCACTGGGAGTGATAGCAAGTTTTAAGAGCAGGAAGACAAAGAAAAGGGAGCAAAGTGGAATTGAAAAAAGCAATCAGAGAGGTAGGAAGAAGATTTGGAGAACAAACAGCAGTTGCCAAAGGAACAGGACATTTCAGGAAAGTGTAGGGGTGAACAAAACCCAGGTTGCAGAGAAAGGAAGTAAAAAAAAAAAATGGATAAAAGGTATTCAGTAGATATTTTCATAGGGCTTATGTAATTGCCTCAGAAAAATTAATTTTAGTAGTGGGGAGGGCAAAAAGCTATACCAGAGTGGTTGTGAAGTTTGTGGAAAAGTAAGATGTAGAAACAGTGTATCTAATAATGTTTCCAAGAAGCTTGGTTATACAGGAGAGCTAAGACTCAAAGCTGCAGAATAATATGGAATCAAAGCATTCCATTTTCTAACATGGGAAACATTTAATTGTAGTTGAATACTCTTGGAAGAACACAGTCAAGGAGAAGAAATATAAGAATGTACAATAAACGACATGGAAGAAGGAAAGCAACAGAATACCTGGCAGGGTGTTAGGGTTTTCATCTGGTGACTTCTATATGAGTTGCTGTCAAATGGGGGTTGAGTTCATCCTCAGAGAGAAGAATTAGGTTTCTCAGTCAAAGGTGTGAAAAAAAGGGAATGGGCTAAAGCACTTGTGGAAAATAAGAGAGAGTGGAGACAGAAATATTGGTTTTCTGAGCAGGGCACAGGACCAGCTGAGACAGGAAACCATGGAATTACAGCTGTGATCAGCAACCTGAGGGAGACAGGGTATAGGCAGACAGATGAAGTTGGTCCATGGTGAACATTTTGTCTGGAGAAGTCAGAAAAAGAAGATAAGAATATTGGCAAGAATTGAGGTAATGAAATACAACACTTTAAGCTAGATGCATAAACCAGTGTTCTGGTTTTATTGATTTCTGTGTAACAAAACAGGTGACATGGAGCCATGTGGAAGATTTCATTACTGTTTCAAGGTCACTATCTGGGTGGCCTTGACTGGGGCTAAAGAATCTACTTGCAAGATGCCTCTTTCACACATTTTTGCTGGGAAATCAGTGCTGGCTCATACTTGGGAGCTTCTAGGGCTGACAACCAACGGCTGCATGTCCTTCCACATTGGCCTCATCCAGGAGTGGCTTTGGATTTCCTCACATCATGCCACTAGGTGCCGAGAGCAGCTATTTCAAGAGACAAGAAGTGAAAACAGATGGCTTCTCCAGGCCTGGGCCTCAAAGCAAGCATATCATTTTTGCCTTAATCTTTATGTCAAGTAGTCACAGAGACTGCCTGATTCAAATGAAGAGGATGTGGAGTCCTCTGCTGCGAAGAATGTCAAAGAAATGTGTCACCATCTTTAACCTACCCCAGGAAAGAAAGGCAAATATAAGGGAGTCATGAAAGGAACAAAGGCATCAAAATCTACGCATGTAACATGGGTATTCCACACAGATGAACTCAGTATGGCACCTTTTAAACATTTTTTGTGTGTCCCCTGAAGGTAGTATCAAGAAAGAGAACCACACCACATGAAATACATTGAATGGAGAAGAATGAGATATCTCCACTCAATAGAAACAGAAACTTTTTTTTTTTTTTTGGTGGAAACCAGGTTTCAGAGAAAAGAGTAAGAAGCTTAGGGAAGCTGAGGGTGGAGTAGAACTTGTTGGTTCTTAAAGGGGGATCTGAGAATGTGAAGAAAACTTTTCAGATGAACAACATGATATTGTGTGACAAGAAATTATAGAACTGTGAAACAGATTATGAGCATCAGAGTTGACAGCTGAACAAAGGATAATGTGTTTAAATTGACAGCTTAGTGGCCCCAAAAGAAGCCTCTGATGGATATGAGAAAAGGAAAGACACTTGAATTTTCCCATTGTCCACCAGAGCCTGAAAGGGGTCAGAGGAGTCAGGATGAATTGTCTAGATTTCTAGGAGATGTGTGTTAACCTCCAATGCAGATAGTCAATGATCATTCATTGACTATCTGCATTGGAGGTAGTTCATTTGACTATCTGCATTGGAGGTAGTTCATATATACATATGTTCATTTGAACATATGTATATATGTCTGTACATACACACTTGCACTTTTGTGCAGGAGCTGGGCTGAGAGACTCAGAGGGTAGTGATGACTTCTATTTTCCAAGATATTGGCAATACCCTGTATGGTACATGTTTTGTTGAGCACTCTTATCATGAAAACTTCCTTGATGGCTGCCCTGGGCAGATATATCAGCAGAACATGTGGTACTGAGATGGAGTTTCAAATAGCAAAAACATAAACCACATTTTTAAAATCCATTTCAGTTAGAAACACATGAATGAGTTTATCTCTTTTTGAGAACTGAACTCATGAATTTTAGACTCCCGTGTTTATTTAACTCACGATAGAACTTCAGGTAAGTTCTCTGCCCTCCTCAGGGTTCTGAAATGTCCCAAATGAGATGTTCATATTCCATGCACCTTTCCTTCCTTTTTCCTTTGTTTCCTCTCTTACTCTCACCAACAGATGCCTGTAGTTATTCCTATTATAAGAAGATAGATAAGTACTAGGAAGAAAACTCTTCCAGTAGTGCAAGAGCTAAGAGTGCCTTTTAGGTTATGAGAAGATTTTTGAGTGGTACACAGGTATGGATAGTTTTAGGAAATCAATTTCTAGATAGTTTCTTCCAGAAAATTGATTTTTCTGAGAACAACCCTAACTTCAAAATAGTCCCTTTAAGCATTTTTACAGAAGAAATACACATCTCTCATGTATCCCAAAGCTTAAGATGGTGTATTGCCTTGAGGTATAAAAATCTAGTGTTACTTAAATGGAATACTCTTTTTGAGCTAGACAATGGGAAAATCGAAACACTGGGTCCAAGGCAGATTCCTTTAAGATTAATTAATTTTTTTCTTTCTTTGTCTTACAAATATTTCTATTAAAAATAATAGAGTGACAATAAAAACAGATTGTTTGGCCAGTGATGGAATGTCCCAAATTTAAATTGCTCAAGTAATTTAAGTAATTGACACTGATTATTTTAAATGTAACTGAAATATTTTCCAGAGCAATTAAAATTTTTCAGTAAACATTGAATAAAGGTAAAGATATAAAAGTTTTATGAGATTTCTTTTGCATTTAGTGTACTTTGTTCAACAAGGTAATTAAAACACATTTTATCAATATATGAAATTTTTATTTCAATTTTAGTGAAACCCCTTCGTAATATATTATCTTAAGTGTATAATATTCTAACTTTCAATTATAAAAACAATCTCATTTAAACTTATAGTAAAAACTTTTATTGCCATCTTATGAATATGCAAAAAGGAGTCAATAAATTTCAATTTTATTTTATGAGTTACCTAAGTATAAAAGTTAGAGATAGTAGATTTTATTTGTCATAACATTTTTTTTAATTTCTTGGAGGCTTAAGCCCAAGAGCTTCTAAAAAATTCCCAATGATTTATTTTGTTTTCTTTCTAAATACCTGTATTATGTTGCATACAGGCACATGCAGATAGTGGCTTTATTCTTTTCTGAGTTTGTGTTTTTCCTTCCTTTTTTTTAAGATTTTACCGACTTATTTTTAGAGAGAGGGGAAGGGAAGGAGAAAGAGAGGAAGAGAAACATCAATACGTTGTTTCCTCTCATGCGCCCCCTACTGGGGACCTGGCCTACAACCCAGGCATACATGTACCCCGACTTGGAATTGAACCCATGATCCTTTGGTTTGCAGGTCTGCCCTCAACCCACTGAGCTACACCAGCCAAGGCTGGTATGTTATTCTTAGCAATGGAAATTAGGGTTTGAAAATAATTACTTGGTATAGAGGTATCCAGAAGGTGTGGCAGACCCTTCTGCATGGGATGGGCCCAGCTCCCACTCAGCGATGCACAGGACCCACGCCCACAGATAGGTTCTTTTGTGGGTAATCAGATTTGCAATATACTTGGGCTGTTTTTGAGATTTGCTCTTTGCCTAAAACCCCCTCATCCTGCAAGTACCTTGCAGGCCCAGTGTAACTGCCTGCCTATTCATTTGCTAATGTCCTTCTTCTGTGATGTAATGAGAGGCATTGGCTCCTTTGTTGTAATGGGATAGGAAGAACCATTTTGGAATGTAAGGGGATGATTATTAGAATAAAGGCCTGTGATGGTGGAGGCCGTGGCTTTGGCTCCTCTTGAGAGAAAAGCCTGTTGGCTATCCTTATTCCTCCACAAGACTTGGTAGTCTGTGTGTATGTTTTAATTCATCCATAAAGACTCAGACACTGCTGGCCAGTGTCCGCATCAAGAAGGCATTGTTTTGCAAGATTCTATTCCAAGCCCTTTAAGTGTAATCTAAAGAAGAAATTCTGTGTAGGAGCATAAGGTGTCATCCTGCAGTTCCTTATGTTTCTGCTGACAGTGAAGGGAGAATGCGTGCAGGCCAGCAGACAGCACACTGGCTTGATCTGGCCCTTCTTAGTTCTCCTAAATGCCCATGTCCTAAAGACAGAGGTAGTTAATCACTGGAGCCATATCCTTAAATGTGCTAATATTTTTGCACTTGAGGTGACAGAGTTCATGATATCAAACAGTCAATCTTAGGGAGGAGACTTTGACTAAGTCTTTCTCATCAGTAGGAAAAACTCCTTTTCGTGAGCTTGCCTCTCAAGATCATTTAAGAAGAATTTCTGAATACTAATTTTTGTATAGTAAGACTCCACTAAATTTGGGTGTGTATAAAAAATAATATACATTCACTGAGTGAAGCTTAACTTTTTATTATCTTGTGTAAGAGCAAACAAAGTTACACTAGAACCCTTTAAAGCACAGTTTCTTGTGTAGACTGTATGTGCATACAGTGATAATATAAAATGTTTTATTTCCTTTTTACAGATCTTGGAGAGCCTCTCTTTATCTAAAATCTAAAAGCGTTTAGATTTTATCATATGCACTCAAAGTAATTACCCCATATGTGGCCTTGTGGTCCTTCTTCCTAAATGAAAAAGAAATTGAACAAAACATTTTAGAATATTTTAAAATTAGGAATTTTTGTATCTGCTGACTAATTAAATATAAAAAATAAAATTGAGATTTTAATGAGAGAAGATATTTGCAACCAATATTTAAAGCTTACCTATTGCTTTTATGGGGGGCAAATCAGATAACGATGAAAAGCAAGACTTTGGAAATCAGACTTCTTAAGAGCAAATCTGGATCCTACCATGAAGTAGCTGAAAAAATATAAAAATAACAGTATGCATTAGAAAATAGTAATAAACACCATATAATATGCCCATTTTTTTTTAGACACTCAGTTGGTCTTCCTTTCCTTTGAGCACAGAAATGTCCCTAGCATGGAGACTCTGTGCTGTTCTAGTGACAGCCACATCTCGCCTGAAAATATTCCTTTTCACCCCTCAGACCCTGTTGCCTCCCTCCCCAATTTCAGGATACGTTGTTCTTCTAATGATCCCATCTTTCCTTTATACATTTATCGTGGTTTGTGCAATTTAATCAGATATACTGGTGTACCACTGAACCTTAAAAATTGAAAATGTTTTCATTATTTTCCTAAGAGACTTCTCAACTCCCCTCTTAAACCAATCAATGTCAACAGATAGAGGAAGAGGATGAGATGAAAGGCAGGGGAGTGACAGAAATAGTTTCTTGGCTCATAACCAAAGCCTTGACTTACATACAGAAAAATAACTGGAGGAATTTTCCAAAGAAAGAACAGTAGTTATCTAAGTATTATGAGATTATTAGAGGTTAGACATTTTTATATTTCCCAAGCTGTCTAAAATGGTCATATGTTTTCCTAGCAATTTATTATTTTTACAACTTAATAAATAATTATTATTTCCATTCTATCCTCTAACTTATGGCTGCTTTCTGGGTGTCTCTTCTTCCATTTCCTCCTCTTGGTCATTTTTAACAAAAAAAAAATGCACATAAAAACTGTAACTGAGATGACCAAATAAATATATATAACCTGTATATTATAGAGATCATATATAATATAAATTATATATATATAATCTATCTGATTAGGCCATGAAAGGCTCTAAATTTAGAGTCTGATAAAATTGTATTTTGATGAATACTTTTTAAAAAACAAATAATTGGTAAAATTTTATTTTTATAAGACTACATTATTGATATTTTAATAAAAGATTATATTTGATTGGTCATAAACTGGGTGAAATTATGAGAAGAAAGAGTTAATAAGGACAGAACCCCAAAGATAATATTATAAAGGCTTTCCACAGTTATCAGACAAATAGAGAACAAGAGAAAAGGAGGACAAACACGGAGCAAAATGTTCCCTTTCCCAAAAGCTCTTTCTGAAAATTACTTGGAGACTTAGAGACTCTGTTGACTTTAATTAAGTGCTCATTAGATTGACAAACTTTTTAAAAAAGCGATCCTGCTTGCCATGTGGGTTTTCATATGCTCTCCTGGCTTTCCCTCGAAATTACTTTAGAACCCTTTCAGAATGACTTGTTTATGCAAGGGAAATTACTTATAACCCTGTAAAGAATTCAGATAGAGTTTTATGTCCTGTGGTTACTACTTTATTATTTTTACACAGTTTTATAATTTTCACTGAAATCTCTTAACTCCTCCATGCAAAGTCAAAGTCTTCCTAAACAGGACTTAATTCCTCTGGTACCAGTGGGGAAATAACTTATAATCTTTGAAATCTCCAGAGTCAGATGTCAACTCAGACACAGTTGATTAGGTACAGTCCTGGAGGCTGTGACTGTACCCAAATAAACAAGTGAATGATTCTTCCAAACATTTTTCAATGACAAAAACAAAAAACTTAAATTAGTTATTTGTTACTATATGAACACATTAATACTAACTTCTAATTGAACATTTTATTTTCAAAGTAATTTTGACAAACTTGTCTTAACCTCAGTTTGCCAAGCTACAAGTTCTGTTCCATATCTGCTACTTATATTATTATGATAAAAATTTCTCTAACCCATGTGAAGCTATCTTTGGCACAGCAGTAAAACAATGCTAATAAAACTAGAATGAGATACCATTTCACATCAGCTGGAATGGTTAAAATATAAAAGACTACAACACCAAAGGTTGGCAGGGATGTAGAGCCAATAAAGCTTTCATATATTATTGGTAGCAGTATGAAATGATGCAACCACTTAGAAAAAGTGTGTGTAGTTTCTCATAGTTATATGTGCACCTGCTCAATGAACTAGCAGTTTCATTTCTAAGAATTTACTAGGATAAATGAAATCATTGTCCTCAAATAGATTTGTATAAGACTGATTTATAGATGTTCTATTCATAATAGCTCCAATTTAGAAGCAACAAAAATATAAAGCAGGAAAATAGATAAATTGGGGTGAATTCTTGCAACCAAATACATCAACAACAGCAAAAATAATGGATGCCTGATAAGAACAACAAAATGGTTGGAATTAAAAAAAATTATGTCAAGTGAAATTAGCCAAAGACAAGATTACATACTATATGAGTCCATTTATATAAAGCACAACTAATTTATGATACTAGAAATCAAAATCACCATTGCTTTGCAAATAGAGAATTGATTGGAAGGGGCATGGTGAGACACCCTAGGTGCTGGAAATGTTCCCTATCTTGTTGGGGCAATAGCTAGATGACTACATGTTATCATTAATTCATTGAATTGTACTCTTAGGTATATTAATTAATTATATTAACTCACTGTAGTGTATACTTGTCATCTGTAAAATTATAATTACTGAATATACATTTTACCTCCATTTAAAAATATTTTTAAAATAAAATAAAATAAAATAAATATTATATCCAATTCAGTTCTTCATTTATTAGAAATAAAGTCTGGAAATCTACTGAAAGTGCTTCTTAAAAGCCATTTTAAATAGATTCCTTTTATTTTTATTAATATATTAAATTATTTATAAATAGGTAAATGAAATATGTAAGATTCTAAATATCAAACAATGAAGGCTTTAAAAAATAATTCTATAACAGAGTTAAATTTTAGTGTACATTTTACTCTACTAATCAGTTCTAAATCCAAACAAGACATAGTATATCATTTTATTTTATTTTTTTTAAGCAGTTTGGCAGTATTTGCCAAATTTTATTTTTAATATATTTTATTGATTATGCTATTATAGTTGTCCCATTCCCACCCTTATGCCCCTCCACCCTCCATACACCCTTCCACCTGCATCCCCCTCTTTAGTTCATGTCCATGGGTCGTATATATAAGTTCTTTGGTTTCTACATTTCCTATACTATTCTTAACCTCCCCCTATTTTCTACCTGCCATTTATGCTACTTATTCCCTGTATCTTTTCCTCCTCTTCTCCCTTGCCCTCTCTTGCCGAAAACCCTTCATGTGATTTCCATTTCTGTGATTCTGTTCCTGTTCTAATTGTTTGCTTAGTTTATTTTTGTTTTTGTTTTCTTTAGGTTTGGTTGTTGATAGTTGTAAGTTTGTTGTCATTTTACTGTTCATATTTTTGATCTTCTTATTTTTCTTGGATAAATCCCTTTAACATTTCATTTAATAACAGCTTGGTGATGATGAACTCTTTTAACTTGACCTTATCTGAGAAGTACTTTCTCTGCCCTTCCATTCTAAATGATAGATTTGCTGGAGAGAGTAATCTTGGGTGTAGGCCCTTGCCCTTCATGATTTTGAATACTTCTTTCCAACCTCTTCTTGCCTGCAAGGTTTGTTTTTAGAAATCAGCTGATGGTCTTGATGGCAACTCTTTTATAGGTAACTGTCTCCCTTTCCTCTTGCCATTTTTAAGATTCTCTCCTCATCTTTAATCTTGGGAAATGTAATTATAATGTGCCTTGGAGTGTGCTTCCTTGGGTCCAAATTCTTTGGGACTTTCTGAGCTTCCTGGACTTCCTGGGAGTCTATTTCCTTTGCCAGATCAGGGCAGTTTTCCTTTATTATGTTTTCAAATAAGTTTCAACTTCTTGCTCTTCTTCTCCTTCTGGTACCCCTATGATTTGGACACTGGAATGTTTAAAGTTGTCCCAGAGGTTCCTAAACTGGGTGAGTTTGTATATGTTCTAGGACCTTCTGGATCTCTCCAATGAACTTTCCTGTGAGGCTGGGAGTTTCTCCTGCCACCTCAACTCCCACAGGTGTTTTCAGTCAGAGGTATTGAGGCTTTATTTCCCCGAACTGGAACCATGGGTTGCTCCCCAATTGTTCTGGTTTATCTGCACATGAATGTGGGATGTCCCACTCCTCCAGCCCTGATTCTCCAGTTGCCACCTTGCTGCGAGTCCTCTCCTCCCAGCTGTCCATCTCCACCCCTCCAACTAGTCTGGATGAATGTTTCTTCTCTAACTCCTTGGTTGTTGGACTTCCATACAGTTCAATTTTCTGCCAGTTCTGGATGTTTTTTTGTTTTTATATTTGTTGTTGTCCTTCTTTTGGTTGTGTGAGGAGGCACAGTGTGTCCACCTACACCTCTGTCTTAGCCAGAAGTCCCCACAATATGTCATTTTAATATAGTTTTCAGAGTATTCATCTTGTTATATGATTAATTAAAATTAACTTAATTGTGTATGGCACATATTTGTGAATTATATATTATAAATACAATTAAAATTGATCTTTATATTTATAGCAGTTCTTAAATAATAATGTTCTAAAATAAATATGTATGAGGGTAAATTTAGTTATTTAGCTAAACTGAGCATGTCATGTAAAAAAACTTAATTGTTTTGATATATGTGGCTATGAGACTAAACAATTTGGATAATTATGATTTAAAAGATAGAATAACTTTTTTCTAATGGAGTGTTTTGTACAAAGTATTGTTTATTTTTTAATTTACATATATATTTTTAAATTAAGTTTATTGGGGTGACATTGGTTAATAAAATATCTAGGTTTCAGAGGTACAATTCTATAATACCTCATCTATATATTGTATTACATGTCCACTATCCCAAGCTAAGTCTCCTTCCATCACCCTTTATTTCCCCTTTACCTTCTTCAAACTCCCAGAATTAATTTCTTTCTGTATTTGTAAATTTTCTCTGATCTGTCCCAATGCTTTGCATTTTTATTTCCTGAAAGAACCTTTGGTGATTTATTGAACAATAATTTTGATGTTCTACAGTTATAGTCAGAAAATTCGGCATCAGTTGCTTAACTTTGTGGACTTCTGTTTCCTTATTAAAGATATTGAAGTTTAATTTGTCTTGAACTCATGGCTCTAAGACAGAGCTTCAATCACTAGATCAGATTAGATGTTCACGATGATGAATGGCTTTGCATGTTGTTCTTCCCCAACAATACTTTTATCTTGACAGAGGTTATCATTGCCTTGGCCTCAGGCAGGAACATTTTGGAAGTGTTTTAGAGGTATTTTCCTTGGTAGGAGATTTTCAAATCATAATATATAGATAGCAGTCTTCTACCTAGTACACAACATAAGTAATACCACCTATTACTTTAAGCAAAAATACCAGCCATCAAATTGTTCTGTGATTCTTCAGTATGCCTTGCAGTTAGCACCATCAAGATAATCTTTCCAAAGACCAGCAGTCAAATCACCCACCCTTGCTCCTGCTGGCATAGCTTATCCTTGCCAATTCAATTAAAGGCATCTCAGCTTCCCAATTAACTTAGATATTTAATGCTTAACTCCTGAAGCTTCAATGAATCTGCACATGTGTGCATTTATTCTTATGCAAAATGGTAAAAATATTAGCAGCTATAAGAATAAAAAATACAAACAAATATGACTAAATCAAATCATGTGCATTTCTACAATGAACTCACATTAGTTGAAAGCAGTTCATTTATGTTTAGTTTATGTTTACTTTTTGCTCGGACTTTACTACCAGGTAATTTATTTTTTCTTTTTGTTTATCTGAATTAGAAACTTATTTTTACTGAATTACCAGGCTTTACAGTTCAGTGCCTCGAGTCAGTTATTAAGATGGTCAAAATAGCCAGATCAACCATTTTTTGACCCATTATGTTCAACACATAACCACAGTCAGAAGGAAAGGCCAAGTTTGTGTGTATGTCCTTGCCTTAGGTATAAACTGATCAAATGTTTAGATAAGATTTCCACACTGACAGTTTCACTGTAGGAAATGGGGTAGAAGGTGGGTAATAGCTTATATTAGCATGCCTAGTAGACAAAAAAAAAAAAAGAGAAAAGAATAAGGGACTTGTTTTCCATAATCCACTCAAACTTCAAACAGCAACTTAATTTTCTTTTATATTTCAGTTTGAGATGCACGGCAGGGATCTCCTCCCAAGTAAAAGGCAATATGAGGTGAGAAGAGGAGCATGCTGCCAGCACAGGTATAGGCCTGCATAATGGAGCTGTGGCACTCAGAGAGAGGCTTTTCATTTTAACAACTGTGATGTGAGGAAGGAAGCATAATGAAGATGGCGTAATTGAAGTGGGAGAAGAAAACATTAACCACGCATCAAAAGGAAGATTTGGGGGTTTATTTAATTTGGGTTTCCTTCTTTGATCAAGCATTAAACCTGGCTAAGAGGTAAAGAGACTCAGAAAAATCAGTTCCTAAATCACAACAAACCTGCTTATTCTGGCAAGTTTTTTCTTTTTTTGTTTTAAATTATATGAAGCGGAATCATTCTCCCTATACTGTTCTGTGTTTCCTCATTCTCATATGAGTATTGGCTCTGGGATATAGACATTGTGGCCAGTATTGAAGTTATACATCGATCGGTCTTACAATGCCCAAAGTTATCTCACTTCTCTTTCTTGATGCATGCATCTCCTTTTCACCAAAGGATTCCACATCCTGCACAGGGAAAGGTAGGAATAAAAAAATTTTCGATATATAAAACAGAACATAAGGAAACTGAGGACATGATGAAAGATAAAAGAAAAATATACATGTATATATCAAGGTCCAAAGAAAGCAAGACAAGCAGATAACACCCACGTGATTCAAAAAGATAAAATTAAAAGAGATTCTAGAATTTTATAATCAGATTTATAAATGTTACATAAAATGATAATTATGGAAAGTTACATGTATTGCTGAAGCCAAATTTCTCCTTCAGATAGATGTCATATAATCATGAATACTACTATAATTGAAACTCTACTTATTAAATACTACATTTTAAAAGTACCTGTTCCATTCTTTTTTAAAATAAATATATATACAATAGATCTGATATTTTTTGTTGAAGCATTATAGTTAATTATTTAGATTTCTAATCAATAGGTTTTCTGAACTTGCCAAACCTTCAAGAATTCTCAGGAAAAACAACCATTACAATTGAATGCACTGTGGACTTGACTCATGTTGGAGAATTCCTGAGGCATGTTTAATAGGAATAAACAAGTATCTCTAAACAAAATATCTCCAAAGAAAAATCCTATTTGTGTTCTTACCTACAGGAAGCTCATGAAGAACCCACCAAGGTTAAGAAAGTCACTGTTTGTTTTAGTTTGATTCTTGTGTCTTTGACTCTATTGATCAATATCACCCCTGAATAGGTCACTGTGGGACTGAGGCTTTGCTTGATTCCCTAAAACCCAGGATTCTGGCCCCTCCCATTTTTAAAGAAGCTTGAGCAAAATCATTTTAAAAGAAGGTTTTATCTTTTTTTTAATGCCTTAAGAGAATCTTCAGCTATCACTTTAAAGACACTTGAATGCTTTTGAAATGCATCTTATTCTAGTCTAGCTATAGGCTAGAGAAAAAACTTAAAATCATTTGTCTAGCCCTAAAAGTCAATGTAGAAAAAAAATCATGTAGGTAGCAATAAACAAATTCTATTTTATGTTGCAACACATACTTAGAAACTAATACTTTAAATAAAAATAAACAGAGCAACTATATGTAATAACTGAAATCCTGTCCACCTGCAAAATTGGAGATATCCTTATCTACTTGCACTCATGTTTTTATTTATTCAATCATCTTTTGAGTATCTATTGCATCAGGTCTCATGCTAAGTACCAGAAATACATGTTTTTGGGTTTTTTTTTTTTTAAGATTTTACTTATTTTATCTTTAGAGGGGAAGAGAAGGAGAGAGGGAAAGAAACATCAATGTGTGGTTGCCTTTTGTGTGTCCCCTGCTGGGAACTGGCCTGCAACCCAGGCATGTGCCCTGACTGGGAATTGAACCATGATCCTTTGGTTCACAGGCCCACACTCAAGCCACTGAGCTACACCAGCCAGGGCTAGAAATACATGTTTTTTAATATGAGATCAGTCCTAACATTCTTGGTATTTTATGATTCAATATGTCTCATGAGATACAATACCTGAGGATTGAGGATGAGATGATTTTATTTAAAATTCACAGTTATGAACATGTCATTTTTATTTTAAATTATAGAATTCATTAATTAAACTCTTAATTATGATGTTACACATTTTTATTTTATTCTAGTCATGGGAATTTGGTAAGCTATGTAGGCTATATAGAATGACATGAATATTTAGTCAGAGCATTCTTTTCCAAAAATTATGGATTAAAATTGACTAATATAATAATTCCTACTATTTATTGAACACTAACTAGGTATCAAACAATATATCTCATATACCTTTGGACAACATTTCACGTTAATCTCTCAGGCCAGTAGAGAAATTACACTTACTATTCTGAACATTCATATTTTTTATTTGTTATAGTTTTATTGCATATACAACATCCGTTGACTGGAGAGAACAACTGTCTTTACAGTAGGGCTTTTCTCAGCCATCCAACCGGATGGAAATGACACTATATCACAGTCAGACATTGTACTTATCATATAACCCTTCTGTGAGTTCTTAAGTAATATTACAGATCGGTTCCTACATATGGAAGTCCTGATGAGACCCCTCCCAATCCCATTAGTACAAACTGCCTCAGTAGATGTCTGATAAGTGGGAAGTACTTTTCAAACTCTCAATAACTGCTAAGAAATTAGGATGTTTCATGGATTTGTATTGCTGACAATCAAATTCTCAGTGTGTATCTGATACCAAAGATTAGTATAATTAAGATCATTAGCTTTCTGCAAACAAATCACCTTAGAAAAATGACACACACCTTGTACTTTTAATGAGAAAAATATAAATTACCTGATATATAAGCCACAGGATATGTTTCTGGACCCAATATCAGGGTTTGTGTCCCCAAGTCATGCAATACTTTGCCAAGAGTTAACTAGAGAATGATCTTGAGCTTCCCTCTCAAAGTACTTCTCAATTTTTGTTTGTTATTTTGTTTGTTTCAGTCTTGAGATAATAATCCTTGTAAGTCATTTTCTTGATGCTCCTCTTTTGTACTCTTGCCATGTTGCCAAGTTTTTATTCTTGCTAGAAATTGCAACCCTATGATTTCAGCCTGTGCCTACACCACATTACCTCTATCTGAAATATGGCACCAGCCTCTGTCAGCCATTCCCAGCTTCTTCCCCCACATTCAATTCATTGTGCACACTATTATTGAACCAGTACTTCTGAAGCCTACTGCTATGCATGTAACTTTCCTAGAAGTTTAAAAGCCATATTCCAGCAATGAAGACTTTCTTTGCTTTATCTCTTTCTACCTTTCTAATCTAAACTTCATACAAACTATTCATTTATTCATGAAACAAATATTGAACATGTCTCATGCAAGGAGCTGTTTAAGGCATGGGTGTCTACAGCTTTAAAGGCAACAAGCTCACATCCTGACCTTCATGGGCATTTCATTATGGTGAGACAATTGGTACTACAGTGCTCTGCCAAGTAATCCTGTTCATGAAACTGATGGTTCTTACAACCTTGATTAAATTTAGCTTTAAATCCTAGCTCTAGAACTTGTACCTCTGTCTCTCTCTGCCTCTCTCTGTCTCTCTCTGTCTCTTTGTCTCTCTGTCTCTGTCTCTGTCTCTCTCTCTCTCTCTACACACACACACACACACACACACACACACACACACACACACACCCTTCAGGGATATTGCCTTTCCCCCAGATAATCAGCAACCCCTGAGGCAGCAGTAGACAGTAGCCCAGGCCTGACTAATGGTCACAAGGTCTGGACTTCCAGCAGACTAAAGATAACAACTTGAACTAAGTTATTTTTCAACTTCTGAAACCAACCCTAACATAGAACAACTCCCTGGCTACTTTTCTATGAAACCAGAGAGAAGCACATCAGAACAAACCTCACAATTGTCCTTAAGACCTAAAAAAATGATTTATCACACTTACCTCCGATCAGTTGGTTCCCAGCATGAAACCATCCTGTAACCCATAATGCCTTGTGATTTTGCCCTACAAAATCCGTAACCTATACACCATTGAGGAGTTTTGGATCTTTAAGCATCATATTTTTAGTCTCTTAAGTGGTGCAATTCATAATAAAATAGCCAATCTTTCTCCACTGCATTTCTTGGTGTTTAGTGTTTGGCTCTGTTAGCACCCGGTGGATAAACTGTTTTAGTTTGGTGATGGAGCAGACACTCTCACCAGCACAGACACTCCCTGTTCCTACCTGTGCCACCACAGTCAATTGTGCTTTTTTGTAGAGAACTCCCTTGGGCAAGGTCCCGCTCCATTTTAGGAGGATGCTTTCTTCCAATGGCCCTCGGATGTAAACATATAAAGGCCTGGTTCCCTCACCTCAATTTGAGACAACCCTGAAGGGTTTTCCAAGCTCCAGAGCTCCCTGGGGGATAGATTGAGGCTTCAATTGCAATCTTATTAAAACCAGCAGTTCTCTCTATCCAATCCTGCCTTCCTTTCTTCCACACAGATATATTTCCAAAGAGTACTCTCTTTCTGTCAGTCTCCATCCTGGAGTATGTTTCCAGAGAACCTTATTTAAGAAATGAAATGATAGAGATACAAACCAAGAAAATAACATATATAATGGTGTGCAATGTGGGAGATTATATAACTGGTTGCCAGATATCCCATTGTCATGCTTCTCCCTGTGGTGCAGGCAAATTATATTTCATCACCACATCAATAGCAGGTACAACTGTATTTCTTGCTTCAAACACTCTGGAACACTTTAAAACGTCTGTGGAAGAAATTTGTCATTTTCAGGAAAGACCTTTGTCAGCTTGTTGCTATTTTTTTTTTCATTTCCCTCTACCAAAATGACTAGCAGTATTCCATATAGACATTATTCATTATCCTGGTTTCCAGAAAGAAGATGGCGTGTGGTGGAATTGCAAATGACCTATATGGTCTTGCAACATGTAGTTATAAGGGGGTGGGGTTTGAGGGTCTCTAGTTGCCACAGTTGTGTCTAGTCCAGCCTATTTGAAATAAGTGATGTATGCTATCAAGTAAAGTAAATAGGAGAGAAAAATGAGGGAATATGGAGGTGGGATGAGGACTAGAACAGCTCATTTAATTAGAGTGGTCAAGGATGGCCTCATTGACAAAGTGAAATTTGGGCAGAGTCCTAGACTAGGTAAGAAAGGAAACCATAGAGGAACAGGGAAGAAGAATGTCATAAGCAAGGAAGGCTAGAATGTAAAAGTCCTGAAGTCACAGCCTGATTGACATAAACAAAGGACAGCCTGTCTAGAATTTCAAGAGAAGTAGAGATTCAATAAAGGCAAGCTGGAGTGGTAAGAGAATCCAGATCATGCAGGTACTCATTGGTCATTAAAAAGTCTTAAATTTTTCTCTGAATGAGAAGGAAAGCCTTTGGGGTTGTAAGCCAGTGGAGAGACTAAAAAAAGAAGTTGGATTCTGGGTATATTTTAAAGTCAAGATAGACATATTTGCTGACAGGTTGGATATGGGTTATATGAGAAAGAAAGTCAAGGATGACTCCTTTTTTTTTCCTTTTTTTTTTTTTGACCTGACCAACTGGAAGAATGTACTTGCCATTTCCTGAGAAATTAATACTGCTGAAGAGAATTTTACAAAGCCAGTGCACCTGTCATTTTTGTTTTTCTTATTTTGCTTATATGTCCTTCATACTTTCTGAGTTTCATCACTTCTGTGTTTTTACCCTTTTCACTTACCAATTTTCATTCCTTATGTCTAAATTCTACCTACTCTTTCAAGTTCAACTCACATGCTACTTCCTCTGTATATTCTATGCACATGTCTATTTGAACTTGTCCTTTTCTATCACCATAATCCTTTATTTATGCTCCTTTCATCACACTAATAGCTTTTCCTCTTATTTTGTATTATTTTTATAATTTTTGAGGTTCAGTCAAATAGGGATGAAATTGTCATCTATATTACTAATTAAAGCTGATTTTAGAGAAGAATCTGGTTGATTTTTTTCATATCTGTAGTAAATTTACATAGCCCCACTCTCTCACATATACTTCCTTGCAATAGGTTCTTTCCCCTGTGAAATCCTGAATCCTAAAATAAATAATGACAGCTGTATCAAGGTATGTGTGTAGATTCTTTCCAGCTTCCAATTCACAATTTAGATAAATTAGTCTTCCTCACCTAGGTAGGTATCTTAGTTTGTCCAGGGTGCTACAACGAAATATCATAGACTGGGTGACTTAAACAACAAACATTTATTTCCCACAATTCTGGACTCTGGGAAGTTCAAGATCAAGCTGTTAGCAGACTCAGTGTCTGGTGAGAATTCCACTTTCTGATACAGAGATAGGCATCTTTCTCTGTCTCTTCACATGGCAAATGAGGCAAGAGATCTCTCTGGAGTCTCCCTTTTAAGGGCACTAATCTCATTTATAAAGGTTCCACCCTCACGGCCTACTCAGCTCCCAAGGGCCCACCTCCTAATATCATCATGTTTGGAATTAGGTTTCAACCTGTGAGTTCTGAGAGGGCACAAATATTCAGGCTATGGCAGGAAGAGTGAGTTAGGACATGAACCAAGAGGTCAAGTCCTTATTCTCTTGAAGGATAATTACCTGTCCTCCACACACATAGCACTTAGCCTATCTCTCTTACTCAGTCTTGAATAAATACATGTATGTTTAAATTGTATATCCTCAGAGAAGCCAGAACAATACCTTGTGCACACAAAGTATCCTAAATATTTCTGAATTAATGCATCTTTTGACATCTTCAAGAATAAACAAAATAAAAATAATGGTGATGTTGGGATCATTAAATACTATAAAATCAGATTGGGGGGAACTTTAAATATAAAGCTCTTATTTTTGCTACTTGATGTTTCTACTCCAACATGAAACCTTAAATATCATTTGCCTACTTATCACACATATGGACTAGTGCTAATTATAAACTTTGAGCTAAACAAAAAAATCACCATTTATATGTTATTAGTTTTTAGAGTTACATATAATGTTTATATAATATGTTATATTAAATTTACGGTTACATTTCAACCATCTTTATCTGGCATTTGCTTTTGAACTGAAGAAATAAACTGTGCTTTTGAGATTACTAGCAATGAATGATGAGACCTTATTAGCCATACATCCTCTCTCAGTATATTGGTCACTGCACTGACTTTAGAAGTCACCCTGCCTGCTTTATAAACATATATATATAAACAAGAAAAGGAAGGCAGTGGAGAAATAGTGATATGAGTAAGAAAAAAACAAGATAAAACCTTTTAAAATTAATTGAAATAAAGGAGAACTAGGTAATTTACAACTCAGAGCACATTGGTAGCACTATGAACCTGGGTTATAGTCTAAATGTATAAGTCATATACTTTATTTTAAAAATAAAGATATTTTGCCCCTATTTTAAACTACTGCTTATCACAACTTTCAAGTTAATCAGGTTTACGAAACCCAGAAATGCCATTAGTGCTTAACAATTAATAGCAAAGCCCTGGCTGGTGTGGCACAGTTGAGAATGTCACCCCATAAACCAAAAGGACATGGGTTTGATTCCAAGTCTAGGCACATACCTAGGTTTTGGGTTTGGTCCCTGGTTGGGGCATGTTCAAGAGGCAACCAATCCATGTTTCTGTCTCACATTGATGTTTCTTTCCCTTTTCCTCTCTCTCCCTTCCCTTCTAAAATCGGTAAGCATGCCCTTGAATGAGGACAAAAAATTAATAGCAAAAATTGACAAGAGGAAGTGACTTCTCACATAGGAAAATAGCAATGCCTTTACTGGATGGCTCAGTTCATTAGAGGGTTGTCCCAAAGACCAAAATGTTGCAAGTCTGATTCCAGGTCAGGGCACATATTTAGGTTGTGGGTCTGATCCCCAGTTGGGGTGTATACAGGGGACAACCGATGGACGTTCTCTCTCACATCCATGTTTCTCTATCTCCCTCTCCAAAATCAATAAAAACATATCCTTGGGTGATGGTTAAAAACAGAGAAATAGTTAAAATTACCCATTATGCTAGTATGTCAAGATCAGCAGTTAAACCTCAACTTCAATTGTTTGTCTATTTGCAGGCAATGGAAAGAGCCCTTGGCCAGAACTCCAGAGCCTTCCCTCACCCTGCCAGTGGCCTAAGAAGTTCCTTGGTCCCCCTGAATCTCAGTGTCCCCACATAAACAAGAGTGTTGCATTGAATCATCTACTTGGGTTGTTCAATGATCATTGTCAGGTATTCTGATATCATTTCCATAGATGGTATAATATGTTACAAATTTTATAATTACATATATAATGCTCATCAATATGCTTATCACTGATATATTTTAATGAAACTTTTATAAAATTGAGGTTAGAAGATCGTGTCTTCTGTCCATTGAAGGCTATGTTTAGTACACACCATATCCAATACTACCTTGCTAAATCTGCTCATTGCCATCTACACTTCTGTCCCCACATAAGGACAGGGCAGACATGACCAAATGATGCTGCTTTTTTCTGCAAATCATTTTCTCTTCTTAAACTTGCATCTCCTTATTCTAACTGGCCTGGCTCAGGAACAAGCATGATTCTCATTTTTGTATCTACTTATTTCTTTTAGTTTGTACATTTTGGGCTAGAATATCAAGAATATTTTGTTTCCTAAGTCTACTTCAACCGGATGCCATTTAAAATGAACTGAGGTCATCTCTGTCATGTGCTTTCACCCATGCCCCCTTGTTCTACATGGCACAGCTATTACAACACCCAAACCACATCACTATCCCCAAGTCTGTGTTTCAATGAGAATTTGCTGTTGTCCAACTTATTTTATGCCAGATTGTTTATTACCAAAAAAAAAATGAAAGTTTGTCCTGATAAAACAACTTTGTGTACTGCATATAGCACATGGATTTATACATTTTTCTCCAATTAAATAAAAATACACCATGAAGTCATAAAATAAGCTGAGTTTGTAGCTTCAGTTTTAAAGAGAAATAATTTCTTAAAGAAGCAAAATTCTTATGATTAGTTAGATCGTAAATAAGTCAACAGATTTATTGGAAGATATCTCTAATCCTAGATTTGAAAATGTAGCCAGATTGGAACCTAAGCATCTTTGGAATCTGCGGTGACTCATGCAGGGCACATGTGTGTGATTCAGTCTTGGCATGGTATCAAAACAACTGGTCACATCAATCAAAAAAATTAGTTGGGCAATTCTTCCATGCCATGTAGACAATGGCCCAGTTGGTTGTATTTTTCATTCTTCTACTAAATACTTTTGGCAGCATGTCCACATGACAGCAATTTGGCTATTCTTTTGATAAGTGTGATACTGTGTGTTATATGTATGACCAAATGCTCAATTCTATGATAAAGCCTTTTCACAGAAGCTCTGAGAACTCCCAAGTATTCAAACCTCATGCCCCTTGGAACACTAAGATTTTTGTATATTCCTCTAGAAAGCTATGGTTCCACAAATCATGAGATCGTATAGCACAAAGAGGCCCTTGAGAGAGCCTGTGGTCCAGCAGTTGATTGTGTATATTTATTTCTTGGAGTCACTTGTTCTTTTATCCATATATTTATTTGGATGCTGCCTCTCCCTTATATCAGAAGGTCTTTAAGGACTTGCCCTGTTCCTTTCTTTTGTTGTTGTTTTTTTAACTCCCCAAAGTCCAATAGAGTACTCTAAAATAGAGCAGTCTGAAAAATTGCTGTCATCCCAGATAGCTACACAGAATTTATAAGAGAAGCAAAAGCCCTGGCCCCCTCCATGTACATACCACATATATAAGATCTCCAAGGTACAGGTCACTTCACAAGCTACTAGGTATATTTTTAAATGTCTCAAAATGTTCTGATTTTGACTTTAACAAAGTTCACAAATATTATTTGACAAGTTACATAGTTACAAAAATGTGCTCAAATAGTAATAGAGGCATGGGCGGGAAATCATTGCTTGAAAACTTGAGGACAGTAATTAAAGCTAAACCTTAAGTAGCAGAAGGGCTGGACTCAGATCTCTTCTGTTGAATATCATATCCTTAATGTCTGCAACATTGTAAGTGTTCAGGTAATATCGTTTAAATAATTACAAAAGTAAAAGAAAAAATTTAACTAAATTTACTATTTCTTTCACTAGAATTACTTCTTTGATTAAAAATAATATTGGCTCACTTTAAAAAATAGAAGCTATTGATTAATTTTTAACTAGGTGTTTTATAGTTTACTTTCAAATTGTCTTTAAAGTCCACTTTTATTTAAAAAATAACCTTAAATAATCATTACTTTTCCTGAGAAATAGTTTTATTTATTACATAGTTGGACACTGAGTCACTGCCTGTCCTTCCCCTCATTGAGTGCCATTTACTTTTTTATGGCTTTAAAAATTCATATTAATAGAGTTCTAATTTTATAATGATATAATATATTGTATATGTACTTTAAAATATTAATCATAAATTGAAATATTTGCTTTTGTAAAGAATCAAAAATCCATTGGCAAAGATAAGGGAAACTGTGTTATTTAAAGCTGTTCTAGATGCCAACTAAATTTAATACATAATTTAAAACTAACACATTCTCTTTAATATATTATGCTCCCTCTGATTAAATCAAAATAACATTGTAATCAGCATTTCAGGTAAAGAAATACACCTGATAAAGACTAAAGATACTGTATGTCTTAATATTTGTCAATAACATTTTTCTCTTATCAACACTTTCTTAAGGATAAAGGAAAAGCTCTAACTCAAAAATAGAGAATCTTTTATGATTGTTTAGAAATGACCAGTTTGTTGAACTCACCTTTACAGGACAGATGGCAGGTAACAAACTGATCTCAGCCAATATAATCTGTCAAAACAATCTGCCATGAGCAGGTGTCAGATAATTATCTAAATGAACAATTATGTAATGTAATAAACTAACTAGAAATAGGCACTAAACAGGGAACTTAAGCACTTACACTTCCAAACTACCCTTGAGTCATATATATGATACAAAAATTAGCTAATGCTTAGGGCAAAGTATAACTATGAGTAGCAGTTTCTAGTTTTTACCTAAATTTTGCTTTGTGAAAACACATGCTAGTTTTCATTCACACAGAACTCTGGTTATATCATTGTGATGTGTCAATAAAATACGGTTTTACATTTGCTGAGTGTTCTTAACACAACATCATAAGTCAAAGCAACAAAAATGTTTGTTATACTCAAAGTTATTGTTATAAAACATTATATATTAACATATTAAACAGATCCATATATTTATACAATTAAAATATGTACAACCAAATACAAAAAAATCTTTAATTTCCTCATAAGTGAATAGTTTTACAACTTATGAATGTTATTCATATAACTGAATTATATTACAAAAATGGGAATTATTTGGTTTACTTTTTGAAAATTAACAATTGACAAGTATGTATTTGGGAAATTATTATTGACCAACAAAGTTAGACATTACCATTGCCAGTCTTAACAGAGAAGTTTTCTTTGCTGAACTGGTCAGTCATTTTTTATATTGGTTAGTTTTATTTCAATAAATTATCTTGCTGTTAATAAGTTTCACAAGTAGTAATCAGGTCAGCTGGGTGGAACTCCATGGAGAGAAATTCCTTCTATTTAGAAGCTTTGTCTGCTTGGAACAGGATATTTTTTGTCTCTCAAGAGTCACTCACTTGTGATGTCTTGCTTATACATAAATGTAAGCAATGCTAGGCAGCCAGTGGAAAACGTTATGAAAGAGCCTGTGACTTCATCCTAACGTTTCTCACAGAGCTGGTCCTTCAGAAGTGGTCACATTTGCATAGAAGGAAGGACTCATGGGAGAAAGTGTACCATGGGGCCTGACCCCATCCTCCTAATTCTTCGCAATTGTTCTGAGTTCTGGATAAGCGCTGCCAAGAAGCAGTGGTCCATAAACATTTGGCCTTAGGATCCATCTACACTATTGAGATTATCAATGTCCTTCCAAAGAACTTGTGATTACACAAATTATATCTGTGAACACTATCATATTAGTTATAAAAATGAAGATGTTTTAAAAGCACTTATTTTATAGTATATTTAAAATAATGTTATATATGTTAACATAAATTGCCAATTTTATTAAAAATATATATTTCAAAATAAAAAAAATTATATGAGTGGCAACCTTTATATTTTGCAAAAGTATAATATCTGACAAAAACAGGTGAATTCTCATCTCTGCATCAATCCATTAAGATATATTATTTTTAAATAACTTTTGTTATTCTATTACAGTTGTCCCAATTTTCCCCCTTCGTCCTCCTCTGCCCATCCCACCCCTGCTCCCATAGTCAGTTCTTATGCTGTTGTCCATGTCCATGGGTCGCTCATATCCGTTCTTTGTCTAGTCCCTTCTCTTCTTTCTACCATTGCCCCCTGCCCCCTCCATATTATCTCAATTGAAGTATATAAAGAAAAGTCAACCTCTCAGATAAGTAGCTAGAGAACAGAGGGATGATTTAAAACTTTATAAATATAATTTTGGAAAAATTTTGATAAAAGGAAACTTAGCAAGTGGTAGATTCTTAAAATTGAGTTGGGACATGGATCTAAAACAATATCAACAAACTTATTGTACACTCTTATATAAATATAAATTGGTCTAGCAGGCATTTTGAATGAATATTTTATTTATGCTTCTGTAACATAATACATTGGTCATTCAGAAAATATTGGTTCACTGAGTCATGTAGATCTCCCTAATGCACATTAAAAAATTCCACTGTACTTTTGTGAGAGAATGAAAGTGAAAAAGTCAAGTAACAACTCAGTGTTATTACAAACAGAGTTTTGGTCTTGACAGATACCCCAGGGAGGTTCTCAGGGCCCCCAGACTCTCCACACCACATGTTTAGAATCTCTGCCATGAAAGTAAGGACAGTCTTATTTCTAGACCCACCCTCAACATCAGTAACCAGGTCAGTGACAATCACAAATACTCGGATATTAAAAACTTGGGAAGGGAGTGAGTGCGCAAGACATTAGTGAGAAGGAAATTGCTCTTTAATTGCCTTTTAAGAATGTGGACCAAGTGTTGTCTGATCTGGTCTTTAAAGATAAACAGAAACCTGGATTTTTATGAGAAATCTCCTGGTTTTTAAATGGTGTCTGCTGTATGGGCTAACACTTAATGAGCCAAGCAGAATGCCCCTGTGCATTCAGACCATGGATTAGTCAGGGACATGTAGCACAGGACACTGCCTTGGCCTTGTATGTTGCTGAAACCAAAAATCATCTGTGGAAACCATGACTGAGTAAGGGGTAGGAAGATAAGAACTATAAGCTTTCATAAACTTGCTACCCTAAATCTGGATTTCTTAGTTGCTCTTAAGTGTAAGGATTGTGGGGTTGGTGGAATCAACTTCCCTGGTTTTGCAAAACCATCGCTACAGCAGTGAACAAGAGTACTACAAATTGTGTTGACCTGTGTATGCTGTAGACAAAATAAGTGTAGCAGAAAATCAGGCCCCTTGGGTGGATAGATCAGTTTCTCTTGTCTTTACCCTTGGTATTTTTTCTTCTGATTTTTAAAAATTTTTCACAATTTTATTATTTTTATTATAAATTTTATTTATTATTTTTCACAATTTTTATTATTATTTTTATTATAAATTTTATTTATTATTTTTCACAATTTCTATTGTGGTTCAAGCCTAGTGGTCTCCATTTTTCCCCACCACTCCCCTCCACCCCAGCAATCCACACTTCCCACCCTCAATCCTACCCCCCTTTGGTTTTGTCCATGTGTCCTTTATACAAGTTCGTGAAAAACCTTCCCCTTTTACCCCCTATTATCCCTTCCCACCTCCCCTCTAGTTACTATCAGATTGTTCTTAATTTCAATGTCTTTGGTTATATTTTGCTTGTTTGTTTGTTTTGTTGATTAGGTTCCACTTATAGGTGGGATGATATGGTTTTTGTCTTTCACTACCTGGATTATTTCACTTAGCATAATGCTCTCTAGATCCATCCATGCTGTCACAATGGGTAGGAGCCCCTTCTTTCTTTCTTCTGTGTAGTATTCCATCTTGTAAATGTACCACAGTTTTCTGATTCATTCATTTACTGATGGGCACTTAGTTTGCTTCCATCCCTTGGCTATGGGAAATTGTGCTGCTATGAACGTTATGGTACATAAATTCTTTTAGATTGGTGTTTCAGGGTACTTAGAATATAATCCCAGTGCTGGAATTGCTGGGTCAAAAGGTAGTTCCATTTTTAGTTTTCTGAGGAAATTCTATACTCTTTTCCATAGGGCTGCACCAATCAACATCCCTACCAACAGAGTACTAGGGTCCCCTTTCTCCACAATCTCGCCAGTACTTGTTGTTTGTTGATTTGCTTCTGATGGGCCATTCTGATAGGTGGGAAGTGGTATCTCATTGTGGTTTTAATTTGCATCTCTCTGATGGCCAGTGAATCTGAGTATCTTTTCATACGTCTCTGGGTCCTTTGTATGTCCTCCTTGGAGAAGTGTCCGTTCAGGTCCTTTGCCCATTTTTTAATTGGGTTGTTTGTCTTCCTGGAGTGGAGTCCTGTGAGTTCTTTATGTATTTTGGAGATCGAACCCTTGCCTGAGGTATCATTGGCAAATATATTTTCCCATGCAGTTGGTTCTCTTTTCATTTTAATGTTGTTTTCTTTAGTAGTGCAGAAGCTTTTTATTTCGATGAGATCCCATTTGTTTATTCTTTCCTTTATGTCCCTTGCTTTAGGGGACATATCAGCGAAAGTATTGTTGCATGGAATATCTGAGATTTTCCTGCCTATGTTCTCCTGCATGACTTTTATGGTGTCATGACTTATATTTAAGCCTTTTATCCACCTTGAATTCATTTTTGTGTATGGTGTGAGTTGGTGATCGAGTTTCATTTTTTTGCATGTAGCTGTCCAGATCTTCCATTTTTCCTCCATTTTATGCTTCTGCTCCTTTTGTTGAATATTAATTGACCATAAAGACATGGGTTTATTTCTGGGCTCCCTATTTTGTTCCATTGATCTATGTGTCTGTTCTTATGCCAGTACCGGACTTTTTTGATTACCATGGCCTTATAATACAGTTTAATATCTGGTATTGTGATCCCTCCTACTTTGCTCTTCTTTCTCAAAATTGTTGCAGCTATATGAGGTCATTCCATATAATTTATGGTTCCATATAAATTTTTGAAATATTTGTTCTATTTATGTGAAATATGCCATTGGTACTTTAATAGAGATTATGTTGAGTCTATAAATTGCTTTGGGTAGTATGGACATTTTGATGATATTAATTCTTCCAATCTATGAACATGGTACATGCTTCCATTTGTTTGTGTCTTCCTTAATTTCTTTCTTCTGTGGTGTGTAGTTTTCTAAGTACCCTTGGTATTTTAAAGACAGACTACTGTATATTTAGTAAGCCCTGGAAGTTAATGAGTTATTTGAGAGAGGCAATACAGTAAACATAATGGGTGCCTTGATACTCTAGGGAGGTGGGGAACTATGAAATTTATTTAAATTCATTTCACATTAAGAAGAGATCTTAATTATTATTCAAGCTGGTGAAACAAGTTATACTAGCATAGTATACTTATATTTATATTATATTTATATAAAAGAAATACATTAGAAATACGTTTACTGTAATAATAAATATATTAATTTCACAATTGTCTAAGTAATACTTTACATTTATTTATTTAAAACTTATTTAATAGTTATTTATGTGATTATTCTATAAAATTATAATGTTATATACTAGATATAACATATGCCATAGCATAACAAATGTTATATTAATATAACAAATATTAATACAAACTATTTATAATTTATATATTATATACTTATATATTTTATTTTAATAATATATTTATTCGTACAAATATATTTATATATAATTTATATATCATATGTAATATAACACATATATATTTTATCAATATATTATACATGTATAAATATTATGTATTATATATGCATATATATTCCCTGAAAACAGCAGAAAACATGAGAGAACTATCCTGTACAATTGTATTGGTTCAGCAGCTAGTGTCTGGAGATAAACCTCAAATAACTCTGTCTCTCTGTATGTGTATGCCACCCTTTCATCAGGTGGTGTTCCCTTTCACCCAACTAGAGCTGGGCCAGTGACTGGGGCAGAAGTGATGCTGCAAGGCTGCTGTGACTAAGCATTCATTGTGCACTTTAGCCTCTTAGACTATTTACTCTGGAGGAAGCCAGGTTACTCATAAAATACCTGGATACCCTAAAATCACCATGCTGTGAGGAAGTCCAGTGTAGCCTCATGGAGTAGCCACCTGGAGAGCTTTCTAATTAGTCTAGAAGTACTCTGTCCATGAGAGCCCAGATATCACACATATGAGTAAAAAAGTAATGTAGAATATTTCAGTCCAAATCCACACCACATATAGAACAAGTGAAAAAAAATAAGCAAACAGCCAGAACTCAAGGCTTATATATGATCCCAGTCCAGTTATCTCAGCTATCTTTAACTGTTCTTTCTGTGTCTACCTGGATTTCTGATTCGCAGAATCATGAGAGTAATAAACATAGCTGTTTTATACACCCACTTTCTTGGGTGGTTTGGCACACATGAAGAGATAACTAAAACAATTATGTTTCAATAAATACCTACCACGTTTTACATAAATCATGACATTTAATTCATTCGGAAGTGCTATAATTTTAATGTTATCCCCACTTAGTTTGTGGAAACTGAGAATCAGAAGTTACTTTCTATCTTGATTAAATTACCTATACTTAAAGTTATATAGCTAGGAAGTAGTGATTGGCATCTAGTTTTCTCTGGGACCAATGGCCTTGGGTTTTTTCTACTTAACTCATTCACTACTCAGTTTTATAACCTCAAGTCTAGTACAAAACATGGATAATATTCCATATGTGAACAATTAGGAGAAAAGAATCTTTTCACAGTTTTGCATCTCCCTCCCATAAATATCACACATATCTTAAGATTGCAAATATCTTTGACAGTGTAAAAGTACAAATCAGATGTTTGTTAATGGTTATAAATTAATTTCCATTTTATAATTTTAAACAAATAACAATCTTTGTTTAAAAGTATAAATGAATTTGACACAAGTTATCTTTGGTATTGATTAAACTGACATCACTAGCATGGTAAGTATGGACAAATGGGTGATTTTTAATACTCTGCAGTGATATTTATATTTTCTAATAATGAGCTTTCTTATTTTTCTTCTACCTTTAGTACCCCTCCCTAGGAAATGAAACAAAAGAGTATATGACTTTAATAACTAATTTCTTTCAAAAAGGAAATTTTTTAAAGATTATTTTTTATTTTTCATTGGTGATAACTAGCCTTTTCATTATGCATAATAGAACCTAGAAAATAGCCCCTTATGTACTTGGCGGAGAAAAATTTCTGCATTTATTTACAACTACCGATCTGGCTAAATTTATAAGGTTTCTTTTTTTTTTTACTTTGAGAGCCATTTGTTCACCAAAATATCTTGTCTTTCCTTAATAGTAATAGAAACATAGCCTCTAGTTGACTAGTTGAAAATTGCATTTTGTGCCTCCCTTGCAGCTATGTGTAACTATGAGATTAAATTCTAAATGTGTGCTGTTTCCTAGTCTAGGCCTATAAACAGTGACCGTGTACCCTGTATAGTCTTTTCCCCTTTCCCACGAACCTGCTTATGTTAATTTGAGCCATGTAGATCAGCATGATGACCAACGGTGGGTAAAGAAATAGGTATAAGAATTCCTGGGCCTTGAAGAGGAGAATGAAACAGAGGTGTACCACCAAACTGAACTGTCCAATTACCTTCTATTACACAATGGAAACAAACTTTTATCTAGAAAGCCATTGAAATTCTGTAGCTCCTTTTTAATACCAGATGAATCTATAGCCTAATTAATACATTGGCACTGTTCTCTTGGTATAAGCTAAGAAAAAATGCTTGGGAAACATGTCTATATATAACGTTATTAAAGCAATTCTCATTGTGTGTGAATTTGTTTATCTACATGACAAAGAGGGGACAAATTTATCAATTCTGATGTATTGCTGAAGAAAATGTATCAGTTAAAAACTAGACTATTCTGTGTTGTTGTATGTGTGTGTGTACATGATTTTAAATTTTGGGTGTGTCCCCATAGAAAACATATACTGATGTTTATGTATACTGTTAGCTACATATACTGATGTTAGCATTTCAATAGATTTTTATTCAGTAGAATGTGTGTAAGTAAAGAAAGAGTGAAAAAATTGACTAGTAATTTTGTCTTATTATTTTTCACACCTTTGCAAATAAGCCTGTCTTCAAAATGATTAGGCTTTATAACTTGGTGCAGAATAAAACATTAAAACCTTAAAAAAATCTCCAGTTTTATCCATGCTGTTGTGAAGAGTAGGAGATATTTCTTCCTTTCTTTCTGCTGTGTAGTATTCCATTCTGTAAGTGTACTACAGTTTTTGATTCATTCATTTACTGATGGACACTTAGCCTGTTTCCACCACTTGGCTAATATAAATAATGCTACTATGAACATTGGGGTGCACAGGTTCCTTTGGATTGGTTTTCAGCATTCTTAGGGTATAATCCCAACAGTAGAATTGCCGGGTCAAAAGGCAATTCCATTTTTAGGTTTTTGAGGAAATTCCACACTATTTTCCATAGTGGCTGCACCAGTCTGCATTTCCACCAACAGTGTTCTAGGGTTCCCTTAACTCCACAACCTCGCTAACACTTGTTTGTTGATTTGTTTATAAGGCAGTGAAAAACAAATACCATATGATCTCACCTATTAGTGGAACCTAATCAACAAAACAAATAAGCAATCAAAACAGAACCAGAGACATGGAAACAAAGAACAAACTGATAGTAACCAGATGGGAGATGGGAGGAGGATATGGGGGAGGGGGAAAGAAGAGGAAGGGTCATCAAGTAACGTGTATAAAGGATCCATGGGCAAAGGCAACATGTTGGGGGAGGACTGAATGTGGGAAGAGAGGGTGAGTAGAGAGGGAGCAGTAATGGAAAGAAATGGGGACAACTGTAATTGAACAACAATAAAAAAAGGATTTACACACAAAAAAATATAAAGTTAAAGTAGGCTTAAAAAACTTAAAAATTCAAGCAAAATAGAATGCTTTATTTTCAAAAACAAAGCTGACCAAAGGCAGTAAATTTATCTTTTTGAGATGGGTTTGATAATGAAGGGTGAGGGTGTATACTATGTCAGATTGTTAGCACAAAATAGTGGGAGTTATCTCTCCCTCCCATTATCAGTAGTACTTTTTTTTTGACTTATTAACTGTCTCCATAGCCAGCTGGTTGAAGTTTAAGGGCACTTCAATGTGAATGAGCAAACAATCTGTAAGCATTTAGAAGAGTGGAGATAAGGGTATCCTTTGTACATACAATAGAAAAAAAACTGTGTTATGTTTGGTAATATAACATTGTAAATTACAGTAGATTTTCCAAATTGCTTTATTTAACTACATGCTTGGGATTTTTTTACCCTAACTCAAAATGATACTTTTTTTAGATAAATAAAGAAGAAGAATCTCACCATGAATTGTTGGTCTACCATGCTCTACGTGATTTACAGGCTTAGTCGTCATCACTCTATGAGATAAGATTCCCATCATATAAGCAAGTAAAATAAGTACTAGGTTATGTGACTTACCAAAATCATGTTGGTAATATGGGACTCAGAGTAGTACCCCAGAAATCTATGGTGATTTCCACACTAATAACTACTAGTTATTAATGGGAAAAATCCTATTCATCAACATCCTTTGTAAAAATATATCAATCAGTCTGTGTGGTGCTTTCCATTCTAACATACTGATTCTCAGTTACTAAAAGAATTTGCACTTAGCAAGTTTCTTAAGATGTTCTCTATTCTAAGACTTTGCATTTTTATCGATATGATTCATTCAAGGCACACATATCTTCTGGCCCTCTTCTCACCCTTGATTTTCACTACCACTTTTCTGTAGATCAAGCTTCTGGAACTCTTGTATTCTTCTTTTTAGCCATGGACTCTATATATCATGACCCCTCCCACTTTCATTTCTCCAAATAGAGCCTTAAAGTATCGCTATTGTGGCACTTTGCTGGTTGATCTTTCCACTCCTTTTCTAGGCTCTGTGGTGCCAAACTAGAAAGATTGTCTCCCCAGCTCTCAATATCCTGGGTATTTATTCTTCTATAGTGTGTATGGGAAAGTTACCAGACATTGATTGGACCTAAAAGTCAGCATAATCTTCGTCCCATATTGGGATATTGAGTCCTACTACAGAAAATCTTAAAACTCTATAAGTTGGTCCCAAACAAATTCACTGACCTTCATATGAGCTGATATCTCAGTACTTTAAAGACTCTTTACTTGCTCTTGGCCTTGGTCAATTTTTCTCTATTTTCCTGAGCAGATAGTCTAAATCTTCATATCCTTCCTCAGCCTTCTAGTTAACACTTTCTCTTTTTCAGAGTGACACCTTTGTTAAATATGAGGCTACCATATGTGAACCACCACAACTGTATGTACACCCCCATTTACAAATACATTCATATTTTTATATTGTGGGAAGCCACTGCTAAAATGATTCCTAATCATGCCTGCTTCTTGGTATTCAGGCCTTCATGTGAACTCCTCCCCTAGGGTGTGGGATGAATCAAATTACTTGCCTTGCCTCTAAGGAATAGAATATGGCAAAAGTGATGAAATGCCACTTCTTAAATTATTTTAAAAATTGAGAATTTTCTCTCTCTGTCTCTGTCTCTTTCATTGGCTTGCTCATTTTGATGAAACAAATTGCTATGTAAACTGTCCAATAAAGAGGCCCTCACAACAAAGAACTAAGAGGAATCTTTGGTCAAATGGCAAGGAGTTGAGGTCCTCAGTATAAGAGCTCATAAGGAACTAACCTGCCAACGACCATGTGAGGGAGCTTGAAAGCACACTCTTCGTCACTGGAGCCTTGCAGGCTCTAGCCCCACACACAACTTGACTGTAGTCTATGAGAGAACGTGAAACAAATGACTCACCCAAGATGCACCTGGATTCTAACGTACAGAAACTGGGAGAGAACCAATGTCATTTCAAGTCAGTAAGTTTTGGCACAATTTGTTATGAAGAAAAAGATAACATGCATAAATCATCTTTTTCTATTGGCTTACAGTACAAAGGACTCTAGTTTAACCTCTCCACCTAATCTCTCAATCATATGCCCTTCCAGACTTTGCTGTATCACTTTTACTTTTTTCCTTCTTTTTTCCTTCTTTACTTTTAATTTTTCCATGTTTTCTCTTATTAAAATGAATTGCACTCTGTCCTGTGTACTCATTGACAGGTGCCTTACTTCTCTACTCATCCATCTTACTTAAACTTCATAAAAAATTATTCTGCTTCTGCTATTTCTAATTTCCCTCTTTTAATTCAAGTATTCAAGTAACCTGTTATAAACTGGCTTCCATCTCCTTCTGGATATACTGTGGCAAATCCCATCATAGATATTTATATCATCATATCTAATGAATGATTTTCTATGCCCAGGTTTTAACCTTTCTGCCTTTAAAAATCATTCATCAAACGAATATCAACTCTACTTTGAAAGTATTGATCTCCTTAATTTTCATGACATATTTAAGTACTTGTCCTGATTCTACCATGGTGAGAGTTCTTCCTTAGTCTATTCCATAGTTTCTTTTCTGTTTCAATGGTCCTAAGCTGGAGATTATTTGTTCCCCGAAGGGACATTTGGTGATGTGTGGAGACAGTTTGGTCAAAACCAAAGCTGGCTGAAAATGCCACTGGATTCCAGTGGACTTCTGCCAAACATGATGCACTGCACAGGGCAGCCTCCACAGCAAAAAAGCATAGGCATTATTTGTGCTGAGGGTGAGAAACTCTGTCCTATCTGATATCTAAAACTGTTTTTCCCCCAACATTTTAATTCTCATCCACTTTTACTTGGGAAATCTTATCTGCTATTGTGGTTTCAACTACTGATTATATTCTGAAGATTGTCACGCTTACTATTTCAGTACTGACTTCTGATATTTTAAATTTGAATATCCAATAGATACATCAAATTAAGTGTATCAAAAGCTGAACTAGATTGATATGTCCAAAATTGTGGATAGATTTATCTTCCTAATCAGATAAGGTAATGTTAAAGGACTTCATCATCACCAAGCCCTTATTATATGAAATGTTAAAGGGACTTATCTAAGAAAAAGAAGATCAAAACTATGAACAATAAAATAACAAACTCACGACTATTAACAAATGAACATGAAAAATGAAAACTAAGCAAACAACTAGAATAGGAACAGAATCACAGAGATGGAGATCACATAGAGGGTTTTCAGTGGGGAAGGGAAGGGGGAGAATGGGGGGAATTGCAGGGAATAAGAAACATAACTAGTAGGTACAAAATAAACAGAGGTAGGTTAAGAATAGTATAAGAAATAGAGAAACCAAAGAACTTATATGTATGACCCATGGACATGAACTAGGTTGGGGGAATGCTAGCGGGAAGGGGGATGCAGGGTGGAGGGGGAAAAAGGGGAGAAAAAATGTGACAACTTTAATAGCATAGTAAATATAATATATTTTTAAAAAGAAATTTAAAAAGCATCTACACAGCAAAAGAAACTGACCATGAAACAAAAAGACACCAACCAAATAAGAAAATATTTGCAAACAGCTCCAACAAGATGTTAATATCCAAAATATATAAAGAACTTATACAACACAACTCCAAACAAAAAATCCAATTAAGAAATAGGCAGAAGACCTGAACAGACACCTCTCCTAAGAAGACATAAAAATGACCAAAAAATATGTGAGAAAATGCTCAATTTCACTAGCTATCAGGGTGATGCAAATCAAAACTGCCATGAAATACCACCACACACCTGTTAGAATGGCAATTATCAATAAAAAAATTGATAACAAGTATTGGAGAGGTTGTGGAGAAGCCTCAAGGGAAGGCTTCATTGAAGTGAAAAGGGAAGCCTCATTCACTGCTGGTAGTAAATTGGTACAGCCACTATGGAAAACATTATGGAGGTTCCTCAAAAAATTAAGAAGAGTTACCACATGATCCATAAAGCCTTCTTCTGGGTACCTACCCGAAAAATTTGAAAACATTTATAGGTGCACCTCTATGTTCATTGCAGCATTATTCACAGTGGCCAAGACCTAGAAACATGTCCTTCAATAGATGATTGGATACACACACACACACACACACACACACACACATCTTCTTTATACACACATACATAATGTACACATTGTGCATATAATACATATATACATTATAGGTATGCATAAATAAAATATCTATGTGTGTACATATACAACAAAATACTACTCAGCCATAATAAAAGATGAAATGCTGCCATGTGTGACAACATGGATGGACCCTGAGAATATCATGTTACATGAAATAAGTCAGAAAGAAAAAGTCAATAACCATATGACTTCAGTCATATGTGGGATATAACACTGAAAGCAACAAATGAACAAACAAGAAAAACATCTAAACAAAGACTCATAGATAGAGACTATGGTTTTTACCAGAGGGAAGGGGTATGGGGAAGAAGTAAAGGGTAAAGAGGGTCAAATATCTGATGACAGAAGATGATTCAACTTTGGATGGTGAGCACACAGTGCAGTATGAAGATTCTGAATCGTAGAAATGTACACTTGAAACCTATATAATTTTATTAACCAATGTCAACCCAAGAAATTTAATAAAAAATATTTCCTCCAGTAACCTTGCATCTACCAATATCGTCAATATCACCATGTGATTGACCCATCCAAAATCTGAGGCACTCTTCCTTGTCACAACCAGTCCTCAAATCCTGGACATTTATTTACTCCATATGTCTGATTATGTTCCAAAATTCCTTACTTGCCTCACTAATACTATTTTATATTTTTAGTCACAGTTGAGGTGTCATCCCTTTAGGGACAGTGCTCTGGCCCTAGACAGGGCCCAGTGTGAATCCTCTAATTAAGTAAAATTAATTAAATGTAATTGATAAATGAATGTATAATACATTGTAGTACACATAATAATATGTGTTGTATATTGGCAAATGTACACCTACATATTGATATATGACATATTGTTATTAATATAAATCAAATTAAATAACATTATGCATTTAAAATTTTTTGAAGTACTAAAATTGCAAAACTAAAATGATTTTAGAAAGGGTAATTTTTCTTTTCTATGTATAAGACATTGAAATCACTGTTTCAAATGTTCCCTTGGTCTAAGTTTGTTGAACTGAGATGGGAGGATGTAAGATTTCAGACAACTAGTGATAAGTGAGTGAAAACAGCATGAAAATTTGCAAGTTAAGATAGAATTTAAATTTTGCTACTAGATATGAAGCACATAAGAGCTCTAAGAGCACCCTAGACCAATAGAGCATGTTCTCATTGAAGCTGGTGGGCAGAATCTAGACCAGCCCCAGCATCCCCAGGGAGGAAAAGCGGGGCAAGTGAATGTGCTGGCTGTGCGGAAGGAACTGATCAAACCTACTTAGTCTCAGGTTTATTGAAGGCCAGTGTTGGACCCATTTTTTGCTTCTAATACCACATTCCATAGGTTTTTTATCACCTTAAAATAAATAATAAATGCTTATTCTTTTCTGAAGAGGCATTAAAAAAACAGTTTTCTATTGTTTGTTGAAAAGCATTGGAGGCAAAAGAACATGTTCTGATTATTTGAGCTCCTGCCACACACCCGTTTCCTTATAATCTGGAGCAGAAGTACCATCCCGTGAAAGAAAGATTTTCCACGACTTGTTTAACCTCTTTTTAAATAATTAAGGGTGCCATGTAGTGATTTGTAGCCTTCCTTGCAGTTTGCTTTTATTTGTTTACCAGTTTTGTAATGTGTGTGAGGAGTTTGATAAATGACTGATGCTCACAGAACACACTGGGCACCTTCCCCAGGGTACACCCGTAGCCATAAAACAGACTTGAAATAACTCAGTTCATGCCTGCTCCCTACTCACGGTCCAGCTGGAAGACTTTTAGGTTTAGAAATCAAGAGAGACTATCTCCAGAAGCTGTAGAGACCAAGCACCTGATTGCAAATCCATAACATTCAATAGTATAGGATGTTTTATCATGTGTTTCTTCTTTTTGATTATGAAATAAAAATCCTGAAGAAAGGTATGTCACATAAAGGAAAGAATAGTGGCTATCACCCTAGACAGTTTTTTCCCTCCATGATTTTGAACATCTCAATGCTGAATCTGTTAATTGGGGGGCAATAATATTTATTTTGCAAAGGATAAATGAATATTACATACACTAATGCACTGTGGCCATTACCTGTTGTATCTGCCTTAAATCAAAGCTATTTATTTCCTTGACACAACTGTGTTTGTAGACAGGAAAAGTAGAAAAATATCAAAGTGGAAATGGCATTATAAAAGACAAAAACATTTTAACTGTAAACAATAAAAAATGTTATTATCTAAATATGTTGTTTGTCACACTAGCTCATTAGGTTATTCTTACAAGCAGATGTATTAACAAAGTGCCAGATATATCATAAATGTTTAGTGATGGCTTATGACTGGTGAATGAAACCTGAACAAGAATCTGAACCTGCTTTTCCCCTTAGAGTTTCTTTTGCTTTATTTAGGGGTCAGAGAAGAGGCTACGGGGACACAGGATGCTCTGGGCCTTCTCAGATCTGGGTTTTGTCAGTACTAAAGTTATTGTGGCATGAAAAAATATACTTTCTGGACTCACAGACCTTCTTTATTAAAAAAAATCACTAGAGTCCCTTTGATGATTATAAAAATAATTCCTTCATTGCAGAAAATTTGTATATATAGAAGGGAATAAAAATAGTATAAATATTACCTGTAATTCCACCAACCATAGAAAAATATTTGTTAAAATCTGTTTTTAAGTGTTTTTCTTCCTCTATGTGGATATGTATCTGTTTGTACTTAACTATCTATCAATCTGTCTATCTACCCATCTGCTACCTATCTATCTACCCATCTATTGACACATATGCATAATTATATTACATATATAATATATATACACATTAAGCAGAACTTGATAACTTCACACTTAAAAATAAATTATGAAAACTCCTTATAATATTAAATACCTCTTTAAATCATCACTCAATATTTTCATAGTATTCCATAGTCTATATTTTTTAGTTTATTCCTTATTGTTTGATTTGGGTATTTTCTATTCTTCAACATTGTAATTTATACTTAGTAATATTTATATGAAAACATCTCCATGCACATATCTGAATATTTTCTTAAAATAAGTCCAATTACTGGATCAGAAGGTAGAAACTTTGAAGAACAAATTTTTATTAGGATTGTTATGCTTTGCAAATACATTCATTGCTTATTATTTACCTTTTAATTACTTTAATATAAAAAAGTTTTACAGGTACATTGTCAAATATATCCATTTTCTGTTTCAGAGTTGTCTCTGCTTTATAATAAAATGATCCTACCTTTTCTGAGTTTATACTTATTTTATAATCGGATTTATTTTTATAGCGGTGAATTTTACACAAAATATCTCAATACCCCTGGCAATCTCTTTGGTATTGGTGTGAAACAGTAATGCAATTTTCTTTGCTTCAGAGATGTAATCAATTTCCTCAACACAGATGAACTAGATCTTTATTTCCTCATTGATTTAAACATCTACCTTTATCATTTACTAAATTCTTATTGTATTAAGACCTCTTCTTGTTGCTTTCTGTTCTATTGATCTATTATTCCAAGAAGTTATCTGCTTAATTATTAATTTTTGTACACTTGCACACACCTTGCTGTACAAGACTGATCTACTGACCAGCAGCATCGCCATCATGGGAGCTTGTTAGAAATGCAGACTCACAGATGCACTTAATCAGAATCTCTACGTTATTCATATGTACATTAAAGTTTGAGAGGAACTGGTATACAACTGTTCCTTTAGCCATTAAGCCAATTCTTGCTTTACTGGCTGAATGACAAAAGAGTATGCTGAGGTTAGGAGGATGTGCTAAGCTAAATTTTCTCTTTGGTTCACTGCATTTTTAAGAAGCACTTACACCCACACAAAAGGGATAACTTTGCACATCTCTGTTGTCCCTCCAGCAAGTTCTCTTGTACTGTAAGACCATTTCTTGTAATAAAACTCCTGCTTCCTGAGGCTTCTGCTTTTTTTTTCTCTTACAGGCAACTTAATCGGAAAAGACTAAAAAAATCATAATTCAAGAAATCAAAAGTATTTCAACTCGGGTACTTAATTTTTTAAAATGTTAGCTTTTGATAAATAAAATGGCAATTCCAGTCCAGTTTATGAAATAAAAATTGTTTAAGACTCTGCAGAATTTGGGATTTTTAGTGAACCATTTGCCTGCTACTATTGAAATGTAAGTATTAAAGCATTGTAAAACTAACTAAACCCTTACCAAAAAAAAAAAAAGAAGAAATTTCCTTCTTGTTTTACCAACATTGCTATTATCACATAGTGTGTTTCACATGATAAGCCATTCATTAAAGCATCACCTACTGTTTTTTAACTCCTCAGAACCAGCTAGAACATGATCTGTCTCTGCATGAAGACGTTGGACCTCTGACCTTTTCTGTAGCTATTCCAGGCAAGTATAATAAACACAGTTCACTGGGTTTCTGTAAATCTCTGATTATGTTTACTGTGGAATCCAAGTGTTCATCTCAGGCAGAAAAATTATGGTTGATTTTCAAATATTATGTACAAACTCTAGCTACTAAGCATTCCATAATGAGCACTTTGGCAATTTAAAGCAAATTAGGGTTCCCACTAGGGAAGGACAACGTGCACTGCAGAGAAAGATGGTATGTTGTTAATGGAGAATATTCACCAAAAGTTTAAGAGAACTCCAGAGAGCTCTACTTACTGTGATTTGGGCAAAATTTGTATTGTATTGGGACTTTGTATCAATATTAAACTCTCCTTTTCTGTTTTTCGAATCTTATCTTATTGAAGGAGGCTAATGGATCACAGCCCCAAATCAAGAGCTGTTTCTTAGGGGCATGCCAATTGTGGGAACAGGTTTTCTTTTCACATGATCATCCCTGACAGAATGGGTTAACATGCCCAACGATGGCCAGTGATTAATTCAGCAGTGTACTAAAATGAAGAAAGAACTTTAATTTTCATCCAATCACAAAATTGAATCAGAATTGCACTGATCACATATGTCAAAGGACCAAGATGTTAGTGACTAATGCACGATACACAAATTATCTGCATTATTATTTATTTACATAGCAATGTACACATTATAAAAAAGTGTAAAGATATAGATAAACATAAAAATACAAAAATCATCATTTTTTCCTGCCATACAGATGTAACCATGGTTAACTATGGTCTATATTATTTTACAATTTATATACACACATATATACATGTAAATCAATATACATGATAAGAATATATATGACATATAAAGGACTTCATACAGCTATAGTATATATAGTACATATACTCTACACGAAATAAAAGTCACATATAGTTACAGTTATAAATTTACATCTCTACAAATATGCATATTATTTCTTTAAACATGTTTTCTGTATTGGTATGCATATGTAGTATACAAATGCATATGTTATATATGTATATGTATATATTCTTTTTAAAAGATTTTATTTATTTTTAGAGAGAGGGGAAGGGAAGAAGAAAGAAAGGGAGAAATATCAATGTGCAAGAGAAACATTGATCAGTTGCTTCCCGCACACTCCCAATGGGGACCTGGACCACATCCCAGGCTTTTGCCCTGACTGGCAATTAAACCAGTGACCTTTCACGGGAAGGCACCCAATTCACTGAGCCACACCAGTCAGGCTATGTATATATTTTGGGTGTCTGTGAGCATATGTATGATTTTTGTTAATTTGTTTTTAAAAGCAATATATCACATACACATTGTTGTGTCAAAAGACATCACTTTTAGTGATATTCCATTGTAAAAATATCACTATCATTTGTTTCACTACATTAGACATTTAAGTTATTTTTGAGTTGTTTTTATTATCATAAACAACATGGTGATGAAAATTATTTATATGCTATTTGATAATTTCCTTAAAAATAATGGAATTATTGGGTAAGTGCCTATGTTTTTTTCTGCGTTATGAAATGTATTCCTGCATTATCCTCCAGAAAATTGACATTAATTTGCCTTGTTCCTGACAATGTACTAGAATAAACTTCCTCACCCAAACCAAAATAGATGTTATCATTAAAAATTTGTTAAATTGTTAAACCCAAAACTAATATATTCATTACTAAGAAAGTTGAAAGTTGAATTTCTTCATATGTTTCTTCCTATTTTTCTGTTATTTTATTCATTTTGTCATTACTTGATTGTAGGACTTTTTTATACATTAAAAAAATTACCTAATACCTATAACAAATATTTTTACATTTTTCATTTGCCTTTCTCTTTGGGGTGGGACTTTTTTTGTGTGTGTGTTATGCTTTGCCAATCAGAAAAAAAAATAAATTGTATATGGCCAAATAAATCAATCTACTATTTTCTGATATCATACTATTAAACAATCCTTTTACTTTACAATTTTAAAAACACCAGACTATTTTTGTTTCTTTTCCTGGGAATTATTTTTTGACATTTAACTTTCATGTTTTTCTAAAAATTACTGTGATGCCAAGAGTAAAGGCCCATTTTTTTCTGATAGTTAATTATTCTCTCATCACTATTCATAAATCTATTACCATTGATTTGAAATACTGTCATCTATGGTACAGACACCTATTATATATACACACACACAATTTTGTTTTTCAGCTTTCTTCTGTATTCCATGGGCATCATTCTAGAATCCATTCCTCACTATAATAATTCTTATTATTAGCCCTGACTGGTGTGGCTCAGTGGATTGGGTGTGAACCAAAGGGTCACTGGTTTGATTCCCAGTCAGGGCATGTGCCTGGGTTGTAGTCTAGGTCCCCAGTAGGGTGTGTGTGAGAGGCAACCACACATTGATGTTTTTCTCCCCCTCTCCCACCCTGCCATTCCCTCTAAAAATAAATAAATAAAATCTCTAAAAAATAATTATTATTATCATTTAGTATATTTCCATAGTTTATAGTGAGATTTCCTCACTCATTATGTTTAATTTTTAGAATTTCATTGCTTTCATTACCTAATTATTTTTCAAATAATGTTTAGAACATTCTCCAAAAGGGACAAAAAATATTTCTTTTTTTATAGAAAGTTCTATTTTTTTTTAGAATTTCATGTGTTTATTTTTCCCACGAGAGGGGAAAGGAGGGATAAAGAGAGGGAGAGAAATATTAATGTGTGGTTGCCTCTCGTGCACCCCCTACTGGGGACCTGGCCCACAACCCAGTCATGTGCCCTGACTGGGAATTGAACCAGTGACCCTTTGGTTTGCAAGTCAGCACTCAATCCACTCAGACACACCAGCCAGGGCACAGATTATTTCTAATTTGAATGAACTTTCATTAAGTAAGGTAAAGTTAATATCACAGTCTTCCTAAACAAGAATGTAGACTTCTTTTTAATTATTTAATTTTCAGTTTCTCAATAAGTGTATAGTTTTCCACATATGAACTCTGTGTCTCTGATTAGTTTTATCCCTAGATATACTATATATTTATGTTAATATTAATGGGTTTCTGTTTACTTACTTGGTACACAGGAACAATTTTTTTCTACAAATAAATTTTATAATACATCATGTACAAAACTCTCATCTTTAGATATAATTCTTTCACACTTGATTTACTAAGATTTTCTAGTGACATTTTGATAATTTTAATTTTCAAGGGATTAATAATCAGATGTAGGAATATAACTTTTAAGATCCATGCTACCTGATGAGGGATTTCTTAACCTAATTTGCTTCTGGTAAACTCAATTATGTCAGTGTATTCTTTTCATTTAGATTCAGACTCATCCAACTCATGGTTAGTCATTTCCTTTAGTATCTATTGTTGAGGGGGTTCCTTCTGGCATTAAGTAGAGGAACAGCCCCTGGTTTGAGACATCGGTTCTCTGCTGACACAGTTTGAAAGTTCCTTTCCCCATTCACTGGCACTCTGGTTTTCTCTTAAATGTTCCATATTCCCTTTGTTCTTAATTACATTGTGCATCCTGTCAATCTGTATGTGCATTCTATCATGATAGGACAGGGATGCCTTTGGTCTATAGCTCTTTCCCTTCCCTCTTATGTCTCATACTCCCTCTCTCCCCCCATTGCTCCTTATACACCTCAACCAGCCATCTATACTCTGCTACCCTGATGACTTGAGGCCTGGGCAAATCTGTAAGGCCATTGCCATCATGTGCATTTGAGTGAGTTTTATTTCATAGTTAATTTATATTAATTTTTATTTAAGGAAAATTAATTCAAATGCATATGTTTAAGATCTTGAAATACTGTAAAATAATTATTCAAATAAAATATAAATTCTAAACTACGGAGAGCAAGCTTTAAAAAAACTGTATTTTGAATGATTAGTGGCCATATTTTGTTGAACTACCAAAAAATATTTTCCAGTATTTTATATAGACTCTGTAGCATCACAAATATTTATTTTACTTCTGGAAGTAAAGATAAGGTCCTATGGATAAGAAGAGCATTAAGACCTCCTCCACTTTTCTTGTAAAAGTAAATAATCTTTTTGTTTATAAGTTACTGTGGTAGGTGCCTACTAATTACTATGGTTATTAATAAGCATGTGAACATTGCTAATAAACTATACTTGTAAAAATAACTGACCCCTTGTTCTTGAGCAACTAGATCCATATACCTTACTACATGGTTTCTGTATGTTAACTTAAGATTTTTTGCAAATCTGTTAACTTGCTTTTATTACTTACAAGAAGAAACTCTTGACATAAAAAACTTAAGGAGTTTGACAAAGGCATACACTTGATAGATAGAAAATGGATATACCATCTTACTCAGTCATTGTCCCTACCTTTAGAGTTTCCATCTAATCAAGCTCTGGTTCTGGAACCACATTGCTTAGCTTCAAATCCCAACTCTGTCAGCTCCTAACTGTGTGAACTCAGAGGAGTTACTTAACCTCTCCTCAGCTTCCTTTCTTTGAAATGCAAATAATAGATTTAAACTCTTAGATTTGGTTTGAGGACTAAATAAGTCCATACATGTGATGTATTTATTGGCACATCGTTAGCAATCAATAAATGTTAGCTATTAGAAATACAATTATGTAACTGAAAGTATAACTGTATAATAATTATGCAAATTACTAGTATGAGCATATAATTATATTTATTAACATTGCTGCTAATTCAACAATTTTGTCATGCTATAGGTTCAGTCATTTCTCCCATGGGATGTAATATTTACCAATCCCTTCTCTTGTAATTCATTTTAATTCTGTAAGATAGATGTTAATCACGCCACACAGAAGTCACAATGGGTCTAGCTGTGTGCTAGAAACGTGAAGAATTTTTAAATATAACTTTATAGTTTATAACTCACTTTTACGTTCTCGGAGCCATTTACCTATATATTCCCACAAGAAAATGTTGCAATAAAATGCTTCATGAGTGTGTTCATTTTAAGTGAAAATGTACTTGAGACTTTGGGGCTTGAGAATTGCCTTTTATTTATTGGTCCAATAAAAAATATCATATTATCTACTTCATCTACTTTTTCTGCAAGGTGCAATATTGTTATGAATATATTCTGCATGCATTTATGAAGTTTATCTTTATCAAATTCAACTTAAATAGCAATTTAATCCAAGAAATCTGGTTCAAATGGGAAAAATAGCATGTGATCATTTCATATTTCCAAAAATCTGCTTTATTTTACTTGGAAATGGTATTGTGGCTGTTTTCAAATCTGTGCTGTTTGTTTGAGAATATTATATCTAGATTTGGATATAGGTGTCTTTATGATGCATTTTCCTGAGATGTTTTCTTTGTTTAGCTCTCACCATTTATAATAGCTTTCTATTTCTTATGTCTAAATGTTCTTTGTTCTAATTGCCAAGTGCTGATCTAATTTTGAATTTAATTTTGTTTTAGTCCTTTTAGTCAATAGAAATAGTCTTACATTAAGTAACCTGAATTAACCTGTCATTTCTGCTTAAGGAATAACTATTAATATGATTAAAATACTAAGTCACTCTCTTGTTAGGGATGCCGATTTCAACTGATACATAAAATTTTGCTCTTATCTCTGTAGCTTCACTGAGCCCTCATTATGTGACAGGAGTTTTAGCCTGACAACAGGAGACCGAAAGTCAAATTTTGCCAAATGTGGTCAGGACTCCTGTAAGAGCAAAGTTTCAAATTCACATGTCAACAGTTGCTTTCCAGAAAACTTAAATGAGTGAGTTAACATAACACCAACAGAGAGTTAGAAAGATCTCAGGATCAGGAGAATGGATACCTCACTGACAGGACAGCTGCTATGAAATTCACGTACTGCCAAGAAACAATATGTTTACTAATGCCAGCTCTTTCATTTTCTTTTCTGGAAATTTAGATTTAAAAAAAATGCAAAATCTCTCGATTTTAAACACTTGTAATGAATTCAATATACCTCGAGACGCTGCGGTTAACAAACGCGCCCTTGCTGCGGCCATATGTGGCATGCAGGCATCTAGTTAGCAAATTTTGGTTGGAGGCAGTCTCGTTTATAAGACAGAATTACAGCATAGGGTCTAGCAGAAGTTCCACGTGTTTGCAATTGAAAACCCCTTCTGCTTACAGGTTCTCCTCCCCTTACATCAAATAATGTCAAATTCTCTGAAGATTTCATGCAGGAAAATAAATGTATTTTATAAACCACGTGTCTGTAATTTCAAACTTAAATATTTTCTTTTATGACTCCCTCTAAACATGATTTCCTAATGAGAACCAATCCCTTTAAATATTTTGCTTGCTACATGTATCTTCTCAGTCCGTATTAAATGTTTTATTTAGTTCAGAAAAGAAAGCATATTCCTTCTTTCCTGCTTTGCCTCGACCACTTTCAGATGTATAGCCATATTAAAGACTAATTAAAGGGCTTTAGATTAAAAATATAGCATTAAAGAAACATAATCACTGACTTCTCTCAAATATTTGCCAGCCATAGTGCTGACAAGTCCCTGAACAACTAGATTGTAGGTTCAAAACTATGGTTGGTCACAGTTTCTTCAACTACCACACAAAAGTTTAGCCTGCAATCACCATATATAACATCCTAACGATGATTTTAGTGGCAGAAGAACACGAACAGAGTGTGTGCTTTTCAGATGACTATATTGTCTTTAAGACTTTGCAGGTCTAGAGTGCTGACTGATTTGCTTGGCTAATTTAACTCATTTGTCTAAGCCTCTTTTCCTATCAATTTCTTCAGCTTTTGAAAACGTTTTTTGTCCTCTCTGCACCTCCCTTCCCTGGCTTTCTTTCTGGTTTAAGTATTGCATTGGTTATTTCATCTTTATGTACTAACCTGATTTCAACCAAAGCTTAAAACTTTCTTTTATTTAAGAGCTTTTGGTTTGCTGTTAGCTTACTGGTTCATATGCCATAAAAATAAATAAATAAAAACCATGACTGATATTGTGGGAACATTCCAATCATTAGTGCTGTTACCAGATTTTCCATAGTTATTCAATATCTTAAAGTTATTCATTTCCCCTCTGGGTGCATTTTTGGACTGAAGTAAAAGCTTTGACATAAATATTTACTTTTCCCATTAAATTAGCAATCATTTATAAAAGAAATAAAGCCAATGCATGCCTAACATTTCATTTCTCACAATACAACTAGTATTTCAGATTTTCTTTCTCATTTCAGGCCTTCCTATGATCTCCCACCTATTGTAGGTAGAACAGAAATCGTCACCACCATTTTTCAGAAGGGAAACCAATGAACAATGTATGGAAGGTGATGTAGTTAAAAAAAAAAAGTGAGTGTTGCCAGGTAAACAGACAATTGGCTGCATATATCCTCATAGACAAGGTATCTGGATGTTAAAAGAACCTTGGAAAAATTCACAGATCCCACTGAATGGAAGGATAACTGCAACTTACCATGGTAATAGCTGCAAGGATCCTGGGTTTGTTTATATCTGTAGTGATGCTGCCAGAAATATGATTCTCCACTAACTTCTCAGATATGGTTTAGTAACCTTTAGAGTTGACACCCTCCCATGTTTTCCTCTTAGATACTCTGGTCTGATCTTCTCAAAACAGTAATGTCATACTGTGCACCTTATGTTTATATTTGATTTTTTTTGGGGGGGGGGATTAAGACCCTGGTCTATCCTATTAAGCTCAGACTCCTTCATTTTCTACTGAAGAGGTAAGTGCACTTGCCACCACCGTATGTTGCCACTTCAGTTTTTGTTTGTGTGTTCGTGTATCCACTCCTACTGATAATTATAAGCCAAAAATAATTTCAGTCACAGGAATGAAAAATATGAATGATATTCATTTTGTAGCTTTAAGTGTTCCCACCTCTAGGGTTTCAGAGATGAAAATGGACCAATGCACTGGGAAGTGAAGTGAAAGCTGAAGCTAGAATTTATTGTCATGCTAAGACATTTAGATTTTGTCCTAAGGACCATGGGTAGACTTTGAAGACTGAGAGAGAGGGATGGAGGGAGAGAGACAGAGGGAGAGAGAGAGAGAAATAGAGGAGGAAGGGAAAGGTGAAAGTGTGCTCTCCAGAGGGAGAGCTCACTGTGGGTCCTTTGTTTTGAGGGATTTTATTTCTCTCTTGGAGGCAGGAATCTTAGGAAGGTCTCAGGGGAGGGTTTCGGCAGATTATTCATCAGTTTTCCAGGTGTGCTCTTTCAGGGTTGTGGTCCCCACTGAACAGGCAGGGCAGGGGTTTGTTAGTCACTGCAACTGGTCCCGGCTTTGCCCCCCTGGCCTTACTGCTTTTCTGGGCCTGGAGCTGAAACACAACTGAGACCTAGATCTTATCACTAAGGAGGTGACCTTCTGCCTCTGGCTATAAATTGCTTGGCCAGTTTGTTCAGCTTGTCTCAGTTTCCTCATTCTACTTACCAAGGAATTTTCCTAGCCTCTTACTAAACTGCCTCAATAGATGCTCATGTGTGGGTAGATGGAACAATATCGATACAGACAGATGTAGACACACACAGACACAGACACAGGCCCAGATACAGACACAAATACCTGGGGTTCCCATATAATGTCAACCCCTGCGTTTGTATACTAGACACAATCCTCTTTCACTGCAAGATATACCATCAATTCTCCCAGAGTAACATAAGCTTCCCTCTCTCTATATACTCCCATCGTTACATAAAATGTTGGTTTTTTTTCCATCTTAATCTGTCTTTAAACCCTACTCACCCCCACTTCCCTTTCCTGTTACTACTCCAGCACTCTGCTCCCCTTTACAGGAAATGTTCTCATCAGTATTGCTCAAACGTGCTGTGACCAATTTCTCTACTCCCATTTTCTCCGAAGCCCACTTGAATAAAGTATTTAATTAGAAAAACCATAAACACTGCTTTGTCAAGGTCATCTGTTATCTCCACACTGCTGTTTCCTAGTTCTCAGTTTCTATCATGCTAGGTCTAGAAGCACTTTACTCAGTCATCTTCCAGGATGCCACAATTTTTTGATATTTCCCCCACCTCACTGTTCCCTTCTTCCTAGACTCCCTGAGTACTTTCTCTTCCATTCCTAAGCCCATAATGTGGATGCCAAAGGACTAGTCTCTTTTGACCTGTACTCATTCCTTCCCTTGAAGGCCTCATTTAGTCTCATAGCTGTCTCTCCCTTTTTTAAATTTCATTGGATTTATTGGGGTGATACTTGTTAATACAATTATATAGGTTTCAGGTGTACAGTTCTAGAATATATCTTCTGTATATTGTCCCATGTGTTCACCAAAAAGTTAGGTCTCCTTCCACTACCACTTATCCTACTTTACCTCCCCCTACCCTCTTTCCCTCTGATAATCACCACAGCGTTGTTTGTGTCTATGAGTTTTGTTTTGTCTTTTGCTTAATCCCTTTACATTTTTCACTCAGCCCACCAATCTCCATCCCCTCTGACACTTGTCAGTCTGCTCTCTGTATCTATATTTTCATTTTTATTTTGTTTGTTAGTTTATTTTGTTCATTAGATTCCACATATAAATGAGATTATATGGTATTTGTTTTTATCTTACTGGATTTATTTCACTTAGCATAATATTTTCCAGGACCATCTATGCAGTGGGGCAAGGTAAGATTTCCTTCTTTTTTAATGGCAGAGTAGTATTTTGTTGTATAAATGTACCACAGCATTTTTTTTTTCATTCATATACTGATGGGCACTTAGGCTGCTTCCAAATTTTGGTTAAAGCCGTAATGATCATTTGGGTGCATATATTCTTTCATATTAGTGTTTTGAGTTTCTTCAGATATATTCCCAGAAGTAGAATCACTGGGCTAAGACAGTTCCATTTATAATTTTTTGAGGAAACTCCATATGTTTTCCACAGTGGCTGCACCAAAGTGCGTTCCCACCAACAGTGCACGAAGGTTCCTTTTTCTCCAAATCCTCACCAACACTTGTTTTTTGTTGATTTATTGATAATAGCTGTTCTGACTGTATGAGGTGATACCTCATTGTGGTTTTAATTTGCTATTTCTCTGTTTATCAGTGATATTAAGCATTTTTTCTTCTACCTATTGGACATCTATATGTCTTCTTCGGAGAAGACTGTATTCAAGTCCTTTGCCCATTTTTTTTTAATTGGATTGTTTGTTTTATTGGTATTGAGTTTTATAAGTTCATCATAAATTTTGGAAATTAACCTCTCATCAGATGTATCGTTGGCAAATATGTTCTCCCATACAGTGAATTGTCTTTTCATTTGGTTGATGATTTCCTTTGCTGTGCAAAAACTTTTTAGTTTTATGTAGTTCCACTTATTTATTTATTTTTTGTTTCCCTGCCCAAGGCAATAATCAGAAAAAACTATTGCAATGAGAAATAGCTGAAATTTTACTGCCTATGTTTTCCTCTAGGATTTTTATGGTTCAGAGTCTTACATTTAAGTCTTCAATCCATTTTGAGTTTATTCTTGTGTATGGTATAAGAAACTGGTCTAGTTTTATTGTCTTGCATGTATTTGTCTAGTTTTCTTAGCACCAATTATAGAATAGACTTTTAGCCCATTGTAGTTTTTGCCATCTTAGTCAAATATCAATTGGCCATACATGTGTGGGTTTCCTGCTGGGCTCTCTTTTCCGTTCCATTGATCTACTCATCTGTTTATATGCCAGTTTTTTGTTGTTTTGATTATTATGGACTTATAGTATAGTTTGATATCAGGTAGAGTAATTCCTCAATCTTTGTTTTTCTTTTCAAGATTCCTGTGGCTAAGGGTTTTTGTGGTTCCATATAAATTTTTTGAATATTTGTTCTAGTTCTGTAAAATATACCATTGGTATTTTGATATGAATTACATTGAATCTATAGATTTCTTTGGGTAGTATCAATGTTATAACGATGTTAATTCTTCCTATCCTTGAATATGGTATATCCTTGAATATGCTTCTACTTATTTGTATTTTTTAATTTTTTTCTTCAGTGTCTTACACTTTTCTAAGTATAGGCCTTTTAAATCCATGGTTAAACTGATTCCAAGGTATTTTATTTTATTTTTGATGGAATTATAAATGGGCTGTATTCTTAATTTCCCTTTCTGAGAGTTCATTGTTGGTGTATAAAAAATGCAACCGATTTTTGGGTATTTACTTTGTATCCTATTACTTCTTTGAATTTATTTATCAGATTTAGCAGTTTTTGTGTTTTTTGAGGTGAAATCTTTAGGGGTTCTCTATATACAGTATTATGTCATCTGCAAGTAATGACTGCTTTACTACTTCCATTTTAATTTGTATGCTTTTCATTTCTCCTGTTTCTCTGATTGCTGTGTGTAGGATTTCCAGTACTCTGTTGAGTAAGAGAGGTGAAAACAGACATCCCAGTCTTGTTCCCACTCTTAATGGAAACACTTTTAGTGTTTTCCCATTCAGTATAATGTTGGCTGTGAGTTTGTATATATGACCATTATTACATTAAGGTATGTTCCCTCTATTCCCATTTTTCTGAGAATTTTTCATAAATGGGTGCTGATTTTTATCAAATAATTTTTCTATCTATTGATTTGACCATGGATTTTTATCATTTATTTTGTTTATATGGTGTATCACATTTATTGATTTGCAAATAGTGTGCCAATCTTGCATCCCCAGGATAAATCCCATTTGATTATGGTGTATGGTCTTGTTAATGTGTTGCAGGATCCAGTTTGCTAATATTTTTTTGAAGATTTTGAATCTATGTTCATCAGTTATATTTCCTACTTTGTAGCACCTTTATCTGGCTTTGGAATTAGGATAGTGCTAGCCTTGTAAAATGAACTTAAGAATCTTCCCTCTTCTTGAATTTTTTGGAATAGTTTGAGATGGATAGGTGTTAGTTCTTTGAATGTTTGGTAAAATTCACCTGTGAAGCCATCAAGTTCAGAATTTTTGTTTGTTGGGAGTTTTTGGATTACTGCTTTAATTTCACTAGGTGTAATCTGTCTATTCAGATTTTCTGATTGTTTTCTGGTTCCATTTTTGAAAATTTTATGTTTCTATGAATTTATCCATTTTTTTCAGAATGTCCAAATGGTTGACATATAGTTGTTTATAATATTTTCTTACAATCCTGTGTATGTCTTTGGTGTCAGATGTGACTTCTCTTTCATTTCTGATTTTATTTATTTGGCTCCTCTCTCTGCTTTTCTCCACAAGTCTAAAATTTTGTCAATTTTGCTTATCTTTTCAACAAACCAACTCTTGATTTCATTGACTTTTTGTGTATTTTTTAGACTTTATTATATTTGTTTTTGCTCTGAGCTTTATTATTTCCTTTCTTCTACTAGTTTTTGGCATTACTTATTGTTCTTTTACTAGTTTCTTTAAATGTAATGTTAGATCATTTATTTGCAATTTTTCTTGTTTCTTAAGGTGGACCTGTAATGCTATGAGTTTACTTCTTAGTACTTTTGCTGTGTCCCAAAGATTTTGTGTTATTGTGTCCTGATTTTTATTTGTTCCAAGGTATCTTTTGATTTCTTGCTTGATTTCACTGTTAACCCATTCATTGTTTAGTAACATGTTATTTAGTCTCCCTGTGTTTGTGTGTTTTCAGTTTTCTTCTTGTTATGGGTTTCTAGTTTCATACAATTGTGGTAGAAAAGATGCTCAATATAATTTGAATCCTCTTAAATTTATTGAGACTTGTTATGAGGCCTAACATGTCTTCCATGCTAGAAAATGTTTCATGTGCATTTGAAAAGAATGTATATTCTGATGCGTTGGAGTGAAATGCTGTAAAAATATCAACTAAATCCATCTGATTTAGTGTGTTATATAAGGCTGCTCTTTCATTGGTGATTGTCTGTGTGGAAGCTTTATCTATTACTATCAATGGGCTTTTTAAATTTCCTATTATGACTGTATTACTGTTGATCTCTTCTTTTATGTTCATCAAAATTTGCTTTGTATATTTAGGTGCTCCTCTGTAGGCCACATGGATATTAAAGGGTTATATCCTCTTGTTGGATTGTTCCTTTTATCATTATTTTGTGTCTTTCCTTGTTTCTCTCTTTTCTTAATGATTTTATTTATTTATTTATTTATTTATTTATTTATTTATGAGAGAGGAAGAGAGTGAGAAAGAGAGGGAGGGAAATATCAATGGGAGAGAGAAACATCAATCAGTTGCCTTCGTACATGTCCCAACAGGAGACAAAACCTATCTCCCAGGCATGTGCCCTGACTGTAAATGGAACCAGCAGCCTTTCACTTTGCAGTACGATGCCCAACCAACTAATCCACACTAGTGAGGGCCTTCCTTGTTTCTCACTGTAGAGGTGGGAAAAATTAGGTTTTCAGTTGTTTGTATGAGAAAAAGATATGCAGACTATGATTATAACAAGAAAGAATAAACTCTGTTTTGCATATTCACAACTATAAACCTAGTTTTTTCCACCTCTGTATAGCTTTTGTTTTAAGGTCTATTTTGTCAGAACTAAATATTGCTACCCCAGCTTTTTTTTTTTTTTCATTTCCATTTGCATAAGTTATCTTTATTCATCTTTTTACTTTTTGTGTGTATCTTTCATTCTGAGGTAGGTCTCTTGTAGACAGCATATACAGGATCTGGCAGAAATAATGCCTGCTTGAATGTGGTTTGTCAGGTAATAATATGGGTGTAATAATGTATAGTTTTAATTTGAGCCTATCACCTAAAATTTCATATGGTGTGCTTGAGTATAATATTGTAATGTTACAGAATTATATGGTTATGATTTTGTAATAAAAGATGAGTGTTATTTGTGCTGAACCCTGCATAAGGTCTTGCTTTCTTATCCATTTAACTACCCTACTATTGAAGCACTTAAGCCATTTACATTTAAGGTGATTATTAACAATGATGTATTTATTGCCATTTTTTAACTTTCTTCCCCCTCCTCCTCCTCTTTTTCTTCTTCTTCTCTCTCTTCTCCTTCTCCTCTTCCTCCTCCACATCCTCCTCCTTCTCTTCTTCCTCCTTTTCCTTCTTCTCCTTGTCCTCCATCATCTTCTTCAAAACCATTCTGTAACATATCTTGTAATGCTGGTTTGGTTGTAACAAAATTCATTAGCTTTTTTCTTGTTTGGGAAGCTCTTTATTTCTCTTTCAATTTTAAATAATAGTCTCACTGGGTAAAGTAACCTTGGTTTTAGGACCTTTCTTTTGTATCATATTATTTACTTCATGCCAGTCCCTTTCGTCCTGGAATGTTTCTGTTGAAAAATCAGCTGATAATTTTATAAGAGCTCCTTTATAGGTATCCAACTGCTTTTCTCTTGCAAACTAACTGTTTTACTTGCTGTTTTTAAGATTCTCTCTTTGTCTTTAAACTTTGGCATTATAATTTTGATGTGTCTAGGTGTGGGCCTCTTTGTGGAGTCCATCTTGTTTTGCATTTCCTGTACTCCGTAGGCTTGTGTGTCTTTTTCCTTCTCCACATTATGGAAGTTTTCAGTTATTATTTTTTTTCAAATGGATTCTTGATCCCTTGCCCTCTCTTTTTTTCCTTTTTGTACTCCTATTACATGGATGTTGTTATGCTTCACGTTGTCCCAAAGGTCTTTTAAACTATCTCTATATATTTTTTATTATCTTTTCACTTTGCTGCTCTGATTGGGTGTTTTGTACTATCTTTCCTTGAAATTACTGTATTGATCCTCTGCTTCATCCATCCTACTGTTTATTTCTCTATTGTATTCTTTATTTCATCTATTGCACTTTTTATTTCTGACTGTATTTTATGACTTTTATGTCCTTTTTTAATGTTCTCTATCTCTTTGTTGAAGTTCTAAGTTCCTAGAGTATCCTTATAGCCATTTTTTTTTTAACTCTAGCAAACTGTTTGCCTGCATTTCATTTAACTTTCTGGAAATACTCCTGTTCTTTCATTTGGGGCATGTTTCTTTGTCCATTTGGCTGCCTTTTTGTGTTTTTTTTTTTTTTCCCCATGTACTTAGTAGATCTGCTATTGCTTCCAGTCTTGGTAATATGGCCTTATGTAGTAGGAGTTCTGTGGACTCAGTGGTGCTGTCTCCTTGATCACTGGAGCTGGGTAATTAAGGAGTGATTTATATGGGCCCTGCTATTGTAACTGAGTCTTGATTGTTTCTGGTCTGTTCACATATGGGATCAACCCTTAGACTGTCTGACTGTGAGAATCAACTTGTACCTTAGTGTATGAGCTGCTTCACAGGTGCTGAGCACACAAAGCAGAATTCACCTCAAAAGGCTCTGCTACCTGCCAAAATTGCTCTTTGGATATGCTGTTTGCAGAGCTAATGGACCCTGCTGTTATGCTGTCTGAAACTGACCACTGGATGTTTTGGTTCTGGGCCTCCTTGTGGGTACTTGCTGCAGACCATTGTCAGATGCTGCCTGTGGCTGACCCTGAACAAACTTTTTGGAGTTACAAGAAATCTACAGTTTATGGCTATGTCTGCTAAGCCTGGTTGTGCACAAGAAAGACCAAGCTGTGCACCAAGATCTGTTTTTTTGAGCCCCAGGCTTGGGGGCAGATCAATAAAAGTCCCAAAGAACCTCAAGTCTGCCTCTGCCTGCTGCTGCCTGTTGGTTGCCTGTTAAGCTTGGTCACTTAAGAGCCTCTTGCAGACTTCTGGCCAAGATGGAGGCATAGGTAGACACACTGTGCCTCCTTGCATAACCCAAAGAAGGACAACAACAATTTAAAAACAAGAAGCAACCAGGACTGACAGAAAATTGAACTGTATAAAAGTCTGACAACCAAGGAGTTAAAGAAGGCATATCCATGCAGACTGGTAGGAGGGGCAGAGATAGGCAGCTGGGCAGAGAGGACTCCTGGCAAGGCAGCAGCCAGCTGACCCGGTGAGGCAGTGGATTCTGAGTGGGGAAAGCAAGTCTACAGCTGGCCAGCAAGGCGGCAGTGGTTGGACAGGCAAGACAGCAGATTGCAGACTGGGTGGTCCCACATTCTTACACAAATAACCCAGGAGAAACAACTGGGAAGTGGGACGGACTGCACAACCCAGGGACCCAGCACAGAGAAATAAAGTCTCAAACCACTGATTGAAAACACCTGTAGGGGTTGAGGCTGCAGCGGGAGAAACTCAGCCTCACAGGAGAGCTCACGGGAGAGACCCACAGGGTCCTAGAATGTATACAAACCCACCCACAAGGGAATCAGCACCAGAAAAGCCCAATTTGATTGTGGGTAGCAGGGGAAGTGACTGAAATCCAGCAGAGAGCAGAGCAAGTGCCATTGTTCCCACTCGGACCCCTACCACACACACAATGTCACAAAGCAGCAACGTGGGTTACCCCGCCCTGGTGAACACCTAAGGATCTGCCCCTCACTATGTAACAGGTTCAAGAGAAAAAAAAAAAAGGTCCAAATGAAAGAACAGATCAAAGCTCCAGAAAAAATACAACTAAGCGATGAAGACATAGCCAACCTCTCAGATGCACAGTTCAAAGCACTGGTAATCAGGATGCTCACAGAATGGGCTGAATTTAGTCACAAATTAGATGAAAAAATGAAGGCTATGATAAGTTAAATAAAGGAAAATGCACAGGGAACCAATAATGATGGGAAGGAAACTGGGACTCAAATCGATAGTGTGGACCAGAAGGAAGAAAGACCCATCGAATCAGAAAAAAAAAATGAAAAAAACAAGAATTCCAAAAAATGAGAAGAAGCTTAGGAACCTCTAGGACATCTTTAAATGTTCCAACATTTGAATTATAAGGGTACCAGAAGGAGAAGAGGAAGAGCAACAAGTGGGAAAGTTATTTGAACAAATAATAAAGGAGAGCTTCCCCAATCTGGCAAAGGAAATAGACTTCTAGGAAGTCCAGGAAGCTCAGAGGGTCCCAAAGAAGTTGGGCCCAAGGAAGAACACACCAAGACACATCATAATTACATTTCCCAAGATTAAAGATGAGGAGAGAATCTTAAAAATGGCAAGAGGAAAGGGAGACAGTTACCTGCAAAGGAGTTCCCATAAGACTGTCAGCTGATTTCTCAAAAGAGACCTTGAAGGTAAGAAGGGGCTGGAAAGAAGTATTCCAAGTCATGAAAGGCAAGGACCTACATCCAAGATTGCTCAATCCAGCAAAGCTGTCATTTAGAATGGAAGGGCAGATACAGTGCTTCTCAGATAAGGTCAAATGAAAGGAGTTCATCATCACCAAGCCCTTATTATATGCAATGTTAAAGGGACTTACATAAGAAAAAGAAGATAAAAAATATGAACAGTAACATGACAGCAAACTCACAATCATTAACAACCATACCTAAAACAAAAACAAAAGCAAACTAAGGAAACAACTAGAACAGGAACAGAAATGAGATTACATGGAGGGCTATCAACAGGGAGGGGGAGAGAAGGGGGAAAGCTACAGGGAACAAATAGCATAGATGGTAGGTAGAAATTGACAGGGGGAGGGTAAGAATAGTATAGGAAATGTAGAAGCCAAAGAACTTACATGTATGACCCATGGACATGAACTAAAGGGGGAATATGCAGGTGGGAGAGGAGTGAAGGGGGGGAATGGGACATCTATAATAGCATAATTAAAACATATTTTTAAAAAGGAAAAAAAAGTGCCTCTTGCAGTACTGGAAGTATAGGTTCTCAGTGAGTCACCAGATCAGGGTGAGTGGTGTTCACCAGTTTGTTACATGTGTAAACTCATGGCCAGTGTGGGGGCTGAGGCCAGTGTGCCATTTTCCCACAGTGTATCAGGTCTAGCTGCCACCTGCTGTGTGCTCGCTCACATTTACGGTGGAACAGTGTCTAAGGGGTTGTCAGGGTGAGGATAGCAGTTTCAGGCTCATAGTTTTAAATACCATATCTATGTTTGTGACTCTAAAATATTCTAAAATTTAGATTCTACCTTTCAAAGATTTAATTCCAATTTTCTGCAGCTATATATAGTTATATTAATTGAAGTTGGAGGCAGTTTGAGATGAGTATAATCTCAAATGACTACAAAATATTCTCAATATGTGCTAAGTAATCTTATTAAACCTAATTTTCATACCAAAGCCATTATCCTATATATTTTTTTCTCCTCCCCAGATTCCAGCTATGAAAAAGATAGGAAGCAGAGAAATGATTAAACTTCTCCAGGGAGAAAATAATTTACTTCATGTCATCCATAGTATCTCCTCTCCCCACAAGACTTGTACTGGGAATGTATTTAGAGTTCTACACAAACCAAATTTAAAGGACAGTTTAAAAAAATAAGATACTTATCTGCTGACAATCAGGAAAATAAGAATTAATTGATTGGTCAAGAATTCCATGGTGAAACACTTATAAAGTATGAGAAATTTGCATGGTTGCCATTTAAACAGGCTAGATAATAACACTTTATGAGAAAATAGATGAGAATGAAAAAGCCTTTTTAACCATATGGCTGCACACACTTATACAATCTCCAATCTGAAAACCTACTATGAATTACTCATTAATTAAGTATATAAATACATATATATATTTCAACAGTTATTTTTCTATTGCCAACATGTCTTTTTCATACAGCTGAAGTTCAACTGTATTTTGTATTTCATACAGTTTTGTTGTTCACATAGATACCCATTGAAAAATGATGACTATTTAGAAATTTTAAAGTGCTTTTCCTTTCCAGTTTGGCTGACCAAGTTAACAGATGTCTCATATAAGACTTTTCATACTAATTCTTTCTGATGTTAGCAACATTTCAATAAAGACAAAATTAGCCTCTCCCTCCTTTTTGCTTGAAGAGTTTCTAATCCTTTTTTTACTCATTTTTTTTTTTTGCATTTTAGAATTTTCGTTTTTAGGTCTTCCTAATCTTATATGTTTCCTTATGGGAATATCTATTGTCAATGTTAAGTAGGTAATTCATAAATCATTGATTTAATCTACTATTAAATGAAAATGAGTCAAACATCTCAGAACCTATACTACGATCCTGGTGTTAAGTAAAATATCTAATAAATTAATTGTGGGCCTGTGTGTGAAGAAAGATGTAGGTTTCTCAATTATTTTTGTTATTTTTTCTGATTTGTAGATAATAAGATCTAATGAAGACTTTTTGTCTCTTTTTTATTCTATTTTTTGCTTTTAGCTTGTTTCACTAACATCACAATTCAAAAAAAAAAGTACCATATGTAACAAAGTTAACATTTACTAAGGAGTATTTTTCAGCATTTAATTTCTTAGTGTTATTATAAAAGCTTCACAATAGAGAAGAGGTGAAAATTGTTTGCTAAAATAAAATGTTAGGACTATAAAACATTTTAATTATACATAAAAAGTCCTACTCAGAATTACCTGAAGACGTCCCTGCCTTTCTTAAATCTAGGTCTGCTCTGTGCTTTCATGGTGTCTTCCCTCATTCCCTTCAGGTAACATTTCAACAATAATAAACCAAGAGATAAGCTGTTAAATACTTGATCAACCAAATGTTTTAATTTGGGCACAGTGCCAAGTTACCAATTTCTCACCCTTATCCCCACTTAATTGACTGATAGAGCCTGAATGGACTAGTGATCCAAGCTCAATTAAATATTATCTGGGGTAGGAAACACACAATAATGAGCATGTTTTCAGTAAAGCAGGCCAATAATGTAGGATATTATTCTGGCCTAATCTTACCAAAATCACTATAGCCTTCAAGTATGGAACTCAGAAAACACCCATCCCTCTATACTGAAAGAACACTTAATTGGCCTTTGGATTGCTATGTATAATTTTCAGAACTTCTGAACAAAAACAAACAAGATGATACAAACAAACACTAGATGATTAATAAATGAAAATAAACTCATAAGGCGATGTCCTCAGTATCAGGAAGGAAAGATGTAAGCAATTCCTAGAAGATATTCCAGTATATCTGCCCATATCAAGTCCCTCTGTTAAGACGTTTTTAGTGCAAGTTCCAGTGGGATTTCACCCTGCCTGGTATGGGACTTAGATGAGAATTAAACTTTGACCTCAACAATTTTATAGGAACCTCTTTATGGAGAAGGAAATTAAATGTATTAAGGTTATAAATGACTAAGGTGATGACTGAAAATGATAAGGAGTGGGGCAGTTACCAGCAAGGCTTCTGAAGTTGGACCAGTAGGTTAAGATTCTGGGTCCACATTTACTTGGGCAATTTCCATATATACAAAGTTGGAATGATAATGGTAAAATATCTATACATTTTTTCTAAAGAGTAAATGAGATGTAATATATAGAGTGTATATCACAGTGTTGGACATATAATATACCATCAATAAATAACATTATTATTGATCCAAGACAACAAAAATTTGCACTTCAACTCTGTGTCAATCAACTCTATCATTTAATCTTGGTTATAGAATATTGAATGAATCTCAGTTCTTAACCCCAAAGGGAAAAAAAAAAAAAAGACAAAGACAAGCAGACGGACAATTAGAAAGCACCAAGTAAATTGCCCTGTTAGAGGTTAACACAGTATCTTCTGGGGGCAGAAGGGTATACAGGAATTGTTTTCTAGATAAAATTAAAACTGCTTAAATACAGTACTGGGTTCTGTGGATAGTCATCAACAACATGGTTCTGACTCGTAAGGACATAATGGAGTCTAGGTCTACTTGAGTCTCAACTCAGGCTTTTTGGTACCAAGGTTACTGGTATTTGCATAAAATATGTTTAAATCACTCTCTTTAGTTCTTCCAATTTCTCTCCAATCATCTATTTCCTAATTTTTCTCTAAATCCTAGTAACCACCACAGAATATCTTATGGAGAAGAAAAGTAATTAAAATAAGGGTATTGTGTGAACTCCTCATTTCTCAATTGAATCTCCTTCATGTACACATGAGTAAAGTTAAAATGTTGACCCTTGTAACATCTGGAAGGAAATTTCATTGTGGCAGATAATTTACTCATTGGCTCTGAAAGTATTTCCTATATCATTAATATATTAACCATAATTAATTTCTTATGAATGTGGAGTAGGTAAAAATATATTGGTGACTCTCAAGATTATATTTGATGAATAATGTGAAAAATATATCCTCCTAACACCTGCTGAGTCCCAACTATAAAGTATAACGGGTGGTAGCGATTTTCAATTAGCATTCAACAATTACCTTACCTTTATTAGTTCTTTTAAATGTTTTATTAGAGTTGAAACAACCAATATTTGCTCATGTTTCATTAAATCTCATTTTCAGTGTTTGGCTCAAACCTGGTGATAAAAGAGGGTCTTTTGAGCTTAGTGGTAATATCATCTAAGCCTGAAAATAACAGGGAAGACTTCAGAGTCAACATCTCTTTGGTCTAAGGTAACAAGAATACCTGAATAATTACTCAAAATTATAATACTAATAACACATGAATAAAGAACCACTTACAGTTCATCCAGTATAAATTATTTTAAGCATGTCTAATAAAAGAAAGCTTTAAAAGAGCATTAGCAGAATTTATTTAATTGCAATGTGTGCAGGGCAGCATTATATTATGTACCTGTGGCTTTTCAGAATCACACACAATCTTGTGCTTAATGTGTATAATCAAACAAGAAAATGGAAAAAATACTGCAAACTATTCTTCAATGGTAAATTTTTGCCCGCTGAGCTGTCATTTGTGGATGGATTCATGATTGATCAGAATAATACACAATGGTGTGGTATAATTCTTTAGTGTGATGTTGTAAAATGGAGTATTGCCTCTGTTATTTTATCCAGTTTGCTTTTATATGACAGGGTTTATTGTGCGTTATGCTGTAGCTCATTCCTCTGTTCACAATGCCTACTGATGTGTAATTATGACTTGTCTGAACTGTAAGAAGGAGCAGTAAGTGAAAGGAAATCTGCAAGCATGCTTGATTTATGAGTCTTGATACTATATTGCAGTCCTAATCTGCTTGCTTAACTTCGCTTTGGGCTAACTGTATAACATGCTTATGGTTAGCAGTATAGCAAGTTGTGGAAGATTTACTCTGAAGGAATTACTAGACTTTTAAAGAATGATTTAGTCATTATTTCAGTACAGGTAAAGCTGTATATTATTTTTAATAAATAGTTTGTGCAAGAAATGACCACTCTGAGGCATTTTTATGTGATAACAAAGAATAGTGTGTAAAATAATTTCTCTGTGTTAAATATCATAATGTTATTGGTAATGTTTTATGATAAAATGGACCATATTTCTCACCTTGTTCTCCCTTCCATATACAGTAGTTTTCGTCTGTTGCTGCAATTGTACTATATCTACTTTGATGCAAGGCATCTAATTTTTTGCAGGAGTAGCCAAAAATAGAAATTACTATAGATGAGCAAATGAAATGAAACTCATAGAGCAATGACCTCAGTGTCAGCAAGAAAAGATGTAAGCAAATTTGCCTTTTTTAATCACCATTCACTAAAACAGATACAGCTGGAGTTAAGGATCACAGTGTCATTATTGAATCCTAGCATATTCAATTCACATGCTTTTAGTAAATTAAAGTTATAAATTACCCTTTGTTTCTGCATAGCCAATCAAAATCACCAACAAGAAAAATACTCTTCCCCAAAACTTATTTTTGACCAGGTTTGTTAAAGGTCTAAAAGAAAATAATAACTTGAAAAATCATCTGTAGCTCATATTTTGATATAAAATAAACAGCTTTGATTATGCCTAAGAATATGCAAGCATCTCTGAGTCATTACAGAATAATTTTGAACAATATTAAGATGAATATTTCAGAGGTTTAAAAATCCTATCATTTATATCTTATTTTTTGTCTTTTGTTCTTCTTTGATTCCATTTACAAATGCCTTATTCCTAATAAGCATTTTTTCTATAATCAGCAAAATGTGAGATTTAGGATTCGATGGACTGAAATATGAGTGATTAATTCATTACTTCATGATAAAAAACCAAGTTCCAGAACAGTAGCACAGAATTAAACTTAGGGTGCACAATGGAAGACCTGTGAGTGTGGACACACGTATCCTCAAGTTTCCAAAACTTTGGAAGTTTGTCAGAACAAGGGTCTTTTATAATGAACAATACACCCTATTAAATATGGGTTTGCAAGAAATGCTTTTGCAATATTCTTGGTTATTTCCATGCTGAATAATAAATTTATTTTCTGTTTCCCGGCACAAAATTCAGCTTTATTTTAGACTTCTTGAAGCGGATTCCTGGGAATAACCCTACTATTGCCATAATATCATTTAGTAAATGTGTGACTGAATAGGGGAAATTTTCTCATTTGGGCGTCATTGCAGGTAGCGTCTGCCAGAATATGCAGATGATATTTACTGAACTAAAGGTCTAAGTAGTGGGAGATGGCCCTAAATATGCACTTCCTCTACCAATTATCAAATTAAACTTGATTCTTAGCCATTTGAATGAATTGTAGTTGGAAACCAAAAGAGCTTATATGCACTGTGGATTCAAGTCAACTTCTTTTAATTTGTGCTTGTGAACTGTTTCTTTAATGGTTTAACTATCAACGCAAAATGAGGAATGGAACTGCATACCGTTAGAATGAGCCCATGAACCAAGCACTGTTCTCGGGACACCAAATATTTCAAGGTTGGCACAGCTCACACTCAAAATAGACAACGACAAATTTCTTCTTGCAACCCAGTAAGAGCATCATTCTCTTCAACAGATCAGAAAGAGCATCGTTCTTTTGAGCAAATGGGTCTAAAAGCTAGTTATCAGTTATTCTGATGATAAAATCATAAAAATAAAAGTGAAAGTGTTCTGGATAGAAACTGTTAGTTAGCATATTTTTGATGCCAATTTCTCCTCTCTTATACCCAATGCAGCTGCATATAAACAATCTCTTGTGACCCCACATATAACTACAATTCAAGGCATATCTTATTAATTTACTTGGAATAATTATATATTTAAGATTGAAGCCATCAATATTTTTCTGTCTTCCATGAGCTGAAATACCCAATTATAATCTCTGTACTCAAGAGCTTGGGTCTGACTCCACAGTCTTCACTCAGGCAAAGCTCCCATTGACATCAATGCTTAACACAATTAGGTTGTCATTATACTGTTTAGGAGGCTCTTCTTGGTGAAAATACATACAACTTGCACCTTTGCAATAGTCCTTCTGCTACTAGGCAAAAACAACTTCATGAAGGAGAAAATTTTATTAATGCCCAAAGTTTTTCTTCAAAAAGATGATTAAACTATCCCTACTTTTCTTCTAGTCAGATTTCTCAATAGTAAAATTAGAACTATCAAGAAGCCTAAAAGACAGCAAGGCATTCTCCAGCTGATAATCACATTATACAGAAATAAATGAATTGCCAACCTTAGAAAAATCATCATACCCAGCTGCTTCATTAGCAAGTATGGCTATTTTCTCTCCAAAAAGAGCCTTTGATCAGATACCAGGAAATCTGGATTCAGTTCTGTTCTCCATTACGTATTTCTGAATCATCAACATCAGTAATTTCCTATTTATTTATCCTTTTAAAAGTCTTAATAACTGCCTTAAACATAAAATCTTGTGAAAATTAAAACCTAAAAAGCGTGGAAGAATTGTAGAAACTGAAATTGTAGAAAATTGTAGAAATTCCACACGTGTAGAAATAATGTAGGTATTCATGCATGTACATATGTATGTATGTATTATCATCACTGGCACCATGACCATTACCCTAGCTCTTTACCATTTTGTCATCATCTCACTGGGCTTTCCATCACAAACTGCTCCCCTTAAATAATGCTGTCCCCAAAGAAGCCACCCACCTGGGTTCCCAAACCATAATTAATTTCAACTTTTGTCACAGCCTACACACAGTAACGTGCTTATAGGTATCAGAGTCTACCACTAAATTCCCAAAGTGCATTCTCTCTTTAAAGTACCTATTTTTTTTTTTTATTGCTCCTTCAAGGAAACAAGCTACCATGCCTGAAAGAGTCTCTCCAACATTCTTATCAACTCCTATAGAAGGGGATTTGAAATCTACATCCTTTGAGAAATATTTCCCAATTAATAGAGATTTGTTATGCCATTTGCATTGTCCCGTGCCACCTAATCAATTCTAAGCCCTGTGTGTAAACAACGACAGCAGCACAGGTTATGAATTCAATATTATTTGTGTTCCTTCCTATTCAATTTGTTATTTGACATGTATTATTGTCATGCAGGCATTTCTTAAGTCTCAAAAACTAAATAAAAAACTAACTATGCTTGGGGAGCATATGGTGTTACAGTGGAGCTAGAATACCGTCTAGTAGATGCTAGTTTTCCTTTCCTGATAATTACTTGATGGCAAGACACATTTATTAGAAAATAATTAGATAATAAACATGTATTGAACATCGACTTGGGTTGAGCTCTGTAAATAAAAATAAATAAATAATAAGTTCTTGGTATCATAAACCTATAACTTAAGCAATAAATTATACAGGTGAAAATTTTTATAAAACTATATGCAGTATACTTTTAAATTTGATTTTTTTTTTCAATAAACAATTGAAATAACATTACAAACTGCAGGCTTACATTTTAGCAATACAAAGTAAAAGTCAGGCTATTGCAGGAAGAAGATAAATAAAATAAAATAAATCTAGCTATATATAAAGCAAACACTTTACAAAATGGAACACATATATTATCATTTTATACAGAAGTAAGAGAATTATGGCTTTACACTCAAGAAATATATAATATTTATGGTGAAGCATGTGTTTGTCATATGGCCTATCTGAAAGTAATGTTGTGATAAGTACTTACCTTACTGGCTTGCAACAATGTAGACATTAACTAATTAGAATCCCTGCCATTCTGAGTCTTAGTGGCTGCTTCTGAATGGGCTTGAGGTGTTCTGTATTTTTTCTTATGCACCTGATCATCACACCTGTCTCCTGGGCTCCCCTTGCTGTTAAGAAAAAGGGATTGCAATTACAGTCTTAAAAATAAGGGAAAAAAGACTTTTGCAGAGTCATTTTGTTTATAACTCACCCCACCCCCAAAAAACTGTTTCCTTATTCAGGTCACCACCATATGCACAAACTGGGAGAAAAATCTTTGCTAGATGATCTCTCTCTCTCTGCAATAAGGGAGAAATTGGGTCTTAGTTATTAATCAACAAGGCCAAACACAAAATTGTACATAGTGGGCACATAAAACATTTTTATTCAATAAATGAAGTCCTTTAATTATTCTGAAATTTTCTTTCTACTCTATATTAAGCTGACTTTGTTCCATACTAACATGTGAAAAATCAGTGGTTGAAAGAGTGTTTAATCAGCTCCATACTAATGACGCTAAATGCTTCACAGTTCTTCTGTATACAGGACATACTTCAAAGATAAAAAATTCAAACAAAATATCTCCCTTTTGTGCATTTTAATATTTTAAAGGAAATTTATAAATCAAAATCTCATCAGAAAGATTTAGAGTAAAATAAATAGCCATTTGTTTTAAAAAATAATATGCCTACCCACTTATATTTATAGATATATACATGATAATTATGTGAAAACTATAATCTAATTACATTTTTAACCTAAGTCACAGCATTATCTTTAACCAAGAAAGGCATATTTTTAATAGCATCTCTTTGGTCGATTGATTTCAATATTAAGCATGCAGAAATAATCTTTATATGTTATGCTATCCAAAATCTTCCCTAAATCTCCCTTGATCAAAATATAATGCTGCTTAAATATGTTAGGCAACATGTACTCTACCTATTTGCATTATGTCAAATGAACTGGATCATTCCAATATGGTGTTACATGTGCATGGAAGCCTGTAGCATTCTATAACAGGTGTTGAGGAAATGTACTAGACAGAGATATTGGCAGTAAGGTCATCTGTAAGCATAAACACTAAAAATATCAAGAAAAGTATATAGTCGTTGGTGGCATGAGAGGAGAAAAACAATGCATAAGAGGAACTAGTTATCTTCTCCCACAAAACAAAAATAACAATAAAAAATACACATACACAGAAGACATTTACTTTGCCTTACAATGCTCTGTCTCTCTCTTTCTCATTCATTCTCAAATATAGAGAAAGAGAGAGGTCTGAGATGGAGGGAAGTCATTACATGGCAAAAAGTAGAACTTACACAGATGAAGGAAATGCATGAAGTAACATACAATAATTGTTTTCTTAATGTTGTCAGAATGCATTTGCCTCATTAAAACATTTAGAACATTCTGCTTGGGATTTTGATTATTGACATAAATATCTCTCTCACTAAAGAAAATAATTCCTCTAATTTATTTCTGAATTATGATAAGATCTAAAATAATGCCATTGAACATGGTATGTATTCAATAAATATGTCTTCCAACTTAATCACTAATTGTAATTCTAAATTTAGTTAACTTACCCAGAAAGCAGTGATTGTGTAAAGGCTTATTGATGACTTAGAAAGGATATATTCACAGGAAAGATCTTAATGGAAACAATTTTGTGTTACCCTAGAATATCAATATGACAATTGTACTAATGAAGAATTATTGGAAGTAGAATGAATAACAAATTCTAGCAGTTTAGTCCTAAAATTTTTGCCCTTAAATAAGATTTTAAATATAAAATTACAACATGCAAATAAAAGGTATAAAAATCTTAAAACTCTTAGCTCTATTGAATATACATGAATTTTAAACTATAGTTGCAAAGTATAACACCATAGTGTCTTAAAATGATTGTATATAAACATATACAAATGTCTTTCTGGTTGTTCTAAATAAACTTCAGAAATGTTTTCCAATTCTCAGTGAGGCACGCATTCCAATTTTCTGCAATATTAGCAGGGGTAACTAATGATGGCTAATTTTTGCCTGTAGTATTTCCTTCAATCTGCTTGTGCACTTTCGGTTTCTCTGGCGGCAGCAGCATTTGTAAATTTTCTGGTCACTAAGCATTCAAGTACAATTGTAAGTGATCAGTTTGCGATTGGCTAACATGGAGAAAATACAGCAAAAAATGTTTGCATATGTTTATAAATAAATGTCCATAAAAATCTTAAAATCTCTATGTGCACAATTTTTTTGTCTGCTACATTATATTATTTTGAAAAGCTAGATGTTTAAAGAAAGAATATATTTAGTTGAAAAAGATGAAACCACATATTTTGAAGGAGCTTTATTATATTCCGTGTTTAAGAAATTACCCCATTTCCCATTTATATTTATTTGTTTTAAATAAAAAATGCTACTTAAATTGGAGTAATATACAAAATGACATCTCATTATCTGTTTACAAGTATTTCAAATAATACACATCAGAGAGTAGAATAATCTTTTTATTTTTATTTTTTTAAGATTTTATTTATTTATTTTTAGAGAGAGGGGAAGGGAAGGAGAAAGAGGGAAACATCAATGTGTGGTTGCCTCTTGCATGCCCCCTACCTGGGACCTGGCCTGCAACCCAGACCTGTGCCCTGACTGAGGATTGAACCGGGGATCCTCTAGTTTGCAGGCTGGTGCTCAATCCATTGAGCCACACCAGCCAGGGCTAGAATGATCTTTTTAAAACATCATTTACAACACATTTATCAGGACATAACAGAGATGATATGAAAGTGCAAGTTGCCTAATATTTAGAAGTTCAAGAAATTAAATGTTTACCCAGAGACCATTTAGTAAAAGTAAAACTATGTCATATTTTAAACTCAAAGAAAGCTCATATGAATCCATTTTAATTATCACAGTAATACCAAATTGAATCATTGTCCAGAAACTTTCCCAGGACCTTTTGGTAAGGCCACATAGGGGAAGGTTCAGCTCCACAAACAGAGTCATTCACAAGGCAACTTAATGAGCATCCTTCCTAAAAATGAGGTCATATGATGAAGGAAGGAAGGAAGGGAGCTAGGGAGGAAGGAAGGAGACACGTCCAGTTTCTGGATACATCACAGGTAAGCTTTTATCCAAACTCCTTAACACTTTCCAAAGGTGACATTCCATGTATAAGTTAAGACTGTGTGTTGTGTGTCACTTGCATCTGAATTTTTATCAATGGAAAAATTGTAAGGGTGCATTATTCAGCTAAGAGGAACTCTAAACACATAGGGCTTTGGTAAAAGTAAGGTGCCCAATTAGTTATAAAAATATCTTATATTTAGGCTTCATTTCATGTTTTTACTGAGGCCCAGTCATGTTGGCCACCATTCAATAGGCTACAGAAATCACAGATGATGGATACAGGGATATTATAAATGTAGGTAAACTTGCCAGCTAAAGGCAAATGAGATGACTGTTTTTTTACCTAAGCAGAGTACAGATTATCTCTTTAGCTTTATATTACTAAAAATAACATGATTTGATCCAAAAACTCTTCCCTTTTGTTTCAAGGGGCCCTGGGGATATTTTAAAGATATTGTAAATGATAGTCTTCATGTGACAGAAACATAGCAGAGCCTCAGAGTATATAGAATGCCCTTGGTGTTATTTAGAAAGATGGATCCAATCAGACCATCGAGGGACCCCACTGGGAGCATGACTTAACCAGCAGAAAATGCCTTGGATGAAAATACACATACCGCTTTGCTTTCTTGAGTCAGGGATTGCCCTGCTTCTTGGTCCAGTGGATGGAGCATGGTATGGTCTGAATGTCAACCCTCATTTTATCCCTCCACATAGCAATTTTTCTGCTATACAAGAACTGCATGACTGTAAAAGGTGGTCCTGGAGACCAAAATAATAACATCATTGCAACCACTTGCCAGTTTCTGCCTTTTAAGTAATACCATTTTTAGTGTGTAGTTCTGAGCCCTGAAGGGAAATTGGAGAAGTTAGATTGATTAACATTAGAAAGAGCATCAAGGTAAATGCAAGAAAAAAAAAAAGTAAAAAGAAACAAAGGTCTGTGGGGAGAAAAGACTCCAAAGGTAGAAAAAGGGTCTGAGAGAAGAGAAAGGGGAATAAATTGGAAAAAACAGAGTCTCATAAAGTAGCAGAGAACATTGTCACAGTAGGATAATTTGCTAAGTATTATTAACAGATAAGTGAATGGAATGTAGAGGAATTGGCAGGAATAGTACAAAAACTCTATACTAACAGTGTCAGAGATGTAATTCAACCCTGGACCTGAAGGAAGAAGAACAGAAATGGAAGAGTCCAGAATCCAGGACCCAGGATGCTTTAAGAAGGGTAGAACCTTCTGTTAATTCAAACAGCAGTATAGTTTGAGATGACCTTAGGGTAGGTAGAAAATATAAACCTTACTTTACTTCTTCCTTCCAATCTCCTGAGACCACATCTCATTGGTCCAACCCCCAAAATGCCTGAGGGTAGGGCACCCACACCTGTCAGCCTTCCCGGCTAAGAGAAGGGTGGAGTAGGGCTAGAGTGGATATACAGGTATTTCATGGGGCTGAAGCTTGCTTGTTTATTGGTTTCAACTGTGGTAGCGGAAGTTGAAGGGAGTCAAGGGAATGAGGGCACTGTGATCTTGTGAGACACTGTGAGGAACTAAATGAAAACAGTTTTTAGGATCTCTCATTGTCCATGTGTGATTCTTCCCTTAGTTATCCACTGTTCTCTAACAAGTTACCCCAAAACTCAGCAGCTAAAACAGTAAATGTTTAGTAGCTCACAGTTTCTATGGTCACGAATCCTGGTTTCTTTGTCTGGGTGCCTGTGTTTAGGATTTCCCACAAGGCTTTGTTCAAGTATGGGTATGAGATGTGATCATCTTAAGACTTGACTGGGGGAACATCTGCTGTCAAGCTCACTTGCATGGCTGTTGGCAGGATTTGAAGATCCATTTCGAAGGTGATTCACGTAAGTGTTCATAGTACTCTGGCTCTTGCTGCCTGTGTGCTGAAGATATTTATTTTTGATGTCTGGGCCTTTATACAGGGCTACTCACAACAAAGCAGCTGGCATTCCCCAGAGCAAGATGAAGAGAGACAGAGACAAAGACAAGAAACAGAAAAAGAGGCCTTTTTGTAAGCTAATGTCATAGTGGCATCCCATCAGTTTTTTTTCCATTGAAATTTTATTGAGATAATTATAGAGTCACATGCATTTGTAAATTATAAAGAGAGATCCCATGTTCCCCCTTTTTCCAATTTCCCCCAATGGTAACATCGTACAGAATTATAGTAAAATATGACATCCAGGACATTGACATTGACATGATCCATCAATCTTATTTAGATTTCTCCAGTTTCGCTTGTACTGGAGTGTGAATTTAATTCCTTACAAGTTTGTCACATATGTAAATTTGTGTATGTACCGCCATAGTCAAGATACTAAATAGTTTCATCAACACAGTTATCTGTATCTGTCACATTTCCCTTTTACAATCATGCCCACTTCATTCTGCCCTTAGGCCTTGACACCCCTTAATCTGTTCTCCATTTCTGAAATTTCGTCATTGTAAAATTATTATATAAATGGAACCATATAGTTTGTAGCCTTTCGGGATTGACTTTATTCACTCAGCATAATTCTCTGGAGGTTCTTTCAAGTTCCATGTATCAGGGTTTTGTTCTTATTTGTCCCTTGCATTCCATGGTAGGTATGTGACATGTCCTGTTGTAGGACATGTGGGCCGATCAACTCATTTACTATTATGAATAAAGCGGCTTTGAACATTTTTGTACAGGTTTTTGTGTGATCATAAGTTCATACTTCTCTAGGATAAATGCCAAGTGGTGCAATTGCTTGTCATTTGCATGCTTAGTCTTATAAAAAAAATCCCAACATTTTTGCAATATCCTTTTCGTTAGAATCAAGTCACTAAGTATGTCCATACTCACAGGGAGTTAATTACAAAAGAGTGCACAGAGCAGAGGGCAGGGGTCAAGGGGGTCACCTTAGAGGCTGCCTAACATCTCTCCTTACTACCCCTTCAAGATGACTCCTCTTCTAGCCTACGTCACCTCTTTCTCTCCGTCTTAACAATTGAAATCACACACCAGTGCTCTGCAGCTCCCATCTGCCTCAGGCAGAATCCTCCGTCCCACTTTGGGTAATCCCAGAGAGGACTTGAAACAGCAAATCCACGTTTGCCCCCATCCCTAGTCCTCGGTGGTTCGGAGAACTTAGGTGCAAAAGCAGTGTGACAGTGTGTGCTCATTTGTGCCTGATTCAGAACAAGGAAGAATACTGAATATTGAGTGTGAAAATTGTAATATGTAATGTGTACAAAATAAACATTGATCTAAATTGCACAATAAAAAATGTCCAAGTAGTGTGATGTACTCCAGCTCAATATTTTAATGACATTCTTAACTCTTTTAAAGTGGCATTTTAAGAAAATTAGCACCACTGTTAAATTTAAATGTAAACATTCTATTCAAAATAAAAATGTGGCTGAAAATAATTGTTCTGGTCTATTCATTTCTCTGATTGTTTCAGCTGGACATGGTTTATCCTGACCAATGGTAATTTCTCTTAAACATGCACCATTCCCAACCCTATCCCTCACAGTGAAGGTCCATGACTAAATCTTCAACAGAACCTATCCCAGAGGGCACCAAATCCTGACTCTGAACATCTAATACAGACTCTTACCACATCCTGCCTTTAACTCCTGTTTCTCTGCTGATTATCCTCAATGTAACCTTATGTGCAGATCATGCCCTCAGACACCAATGCAATAGAAAACAGTGAAGTGAATATACCGGAAAATAATTCAGACCAGGTAATTATGAGAGGTCCTAGGCAGTAAGAAAAATTCAGACAAGTACCACTGCATTTAGTCCAGCCATCATAATTTTATTTTCTCTAAGCCATCAGCCTTTTTTGCTTTTAGGTCATCATATAGGAATGTTTCCTTCTGCTTATATGATTTTATCCCCATGTTCACCTGGTCAATTCTTATTTCTCATCTTTGCTCAGACATCCTTTCACTAGAAGCTATTCCTGGATCATCCAGGCCAGGCTAGTATCCAGCATACACTTCTAGCCCTTTGTCATAAAGGGCTCTTGGGAGCGTCCATTACCATTCTGATCACATGTTTAATGTTTCCCACTAGCTTGTAATTCCCAGGGATATAGATAAAATATTGTTTTGTTTTGTTTTTTTCAAATCACTGTATCTCTACATTTAGCCCAGCTCCTGGAACCTATTGATTATTAAATAAATTAATTTTAGTTGGTTAATTTCATCTGAGTGATTCAATGATAAAAGCCAGTGAATTTTTCATGAACTAGGCAAAATTTTAATGAGGTACCTTGTCAGGATCAGTATATCCAAGAATGAGTAGAAGGAATCCAGTCACAAAGATTTAAACACATGTCTGTACCTGGCTGGTGTGGCTTGGTTAGCCCCTTGCCCCGTGGACCAGAGGGTCATGGGTTCAAACCCTGTTCAGGGAACATGCTAGTCTACAGATTCCATCCCCTGTCAGGGAACATTTGAGTGTCAACTAATCAATGTTTCTCTCACATCTATATTTCTCTCTCTCTCTACCCTTCTTCCTCATCCCCTCTCTCTGGAATCAGTAGATATGTCATTGGGTGAGGATTTTTTTTTTTTAAATCTCAAAACACTAAGAGAATTTCAACAAGAAGATAAAGTTGTTTTTTCTTTTCTTTTTTTTTTTTTTTATTTTCCCCAGTGGAAATAGGTTACTGGGTACTCTTGTACAGTAAGTGCTGAGTTTGTAAAAAGGAAAATATAAGGCATGAACTTAATCTCAAAGATGTCTTAAGCCCAGTTATAAGAGCTGCATATTCTGGAAGAAATAAGATGTATTTGATGCTGTGACACTGTACTTTTCCACCTACAAGCCAGATTTGTTCCAGAGTCCAGGCCAATTTTGTGACTGAAGTTGGAGCTTAGTAAGCCAACCATGTGGACTGAAAACTTGTGTGCAGAATAATCTAAATCCACCAGAATCTTTTCTATTAATCCATAATTAATCAAGTCCCTCTTATAGCACAAAGGGGAAGGTAAGAAATAACTTCTTAGAAACATCTCAAAACACCCTCACTTGGCATTCGACTTCTATAGTTCACTTTTCACTGTTTCTAAATTTTTCAACTATGTATGCATCAGACATAACCTTTAAGTAAGGCTTTCTTTTTTCCATTTAGAGTATAAATGTTCATCAAAGTTACTTTTGTTTCAGTTTGTTAACCTCTCAGTTAAATATGTACAACTTTGTCTGAGACAGTGGTGGTTTATGAATTATGTCATTGTGTGCAGAAGGATACCTTGCTGGTGATGATATGAAAAAGAACTATTTCCCTATCTTTGGGAGAAGGGTGACCCCATTATAACTGACATGAAGCATCTAATCACTCCATGGAAGCCTCATTGAAATTCCCAAACTAATCTACTTTAACTTCAAAGTTGCGCTGTTGTTGTTGTTGTTGTTGTTGTTGTTTAGAATCAACTAAAACATTTTCTTGATAACTTTAATTTCCTTTTCTGAATCATCTTAAGTTAAAAAAACAACAAGAAAAAGTAGTAATTTCCCACAACATGACTAGACCAACATAGACTTGATAGGAGCTCAATAAAACCATTATAGTCTTTGTAATAGGATTAAATCAGTTTTTGACTGAAGTACACAAGGCACTTTTTGCCAAATTATATTAGATGGTTGGCAATTGCCACCATTTTAAGGGAGAAGGGTTATTATTGAAGGCTATTTTCCCATATAACTAATGCTACACATTGATGAATCCTAAGTGCTTCAAAGTATCTCAATGGGACATCTTCAAGAAATGAATCACTTTTCTACAGTAGGATAGTTGGTTGTCAGTTTCCCCATAAGTTTTATACAAGGTTGTTAATGCTTTACACTGAAACACTCAAATTAACCCTGTGCTACTTCCAATAATTTCCTAAATATCATATACTACTATTTCCTGCAGAGTTCTCTGTTAGCTGGGTATTGATGTTTCTCAAGCATTATATCTATGTTCCCTAGAATCCAGATTTTTCCTAAACCAAGAAAATTTAATATTTGGTACTATTTATTAAAAAACATAATGCAAATCTCTTTATGTATGGGTCATATACATTTATCTACTAGTGTCTAATTTTATTTCTGTAAATGAAATAAATGTCCTAAAATAATTAACCCTTACACTGATATCATGTGGTATATAATAAGTAAATAAAAATCCAGGTTTATCAAAAACTCCATATGTTTTTAATATTTAAACATTTAGTATTGGATTTTAAAAAACTCACTTTTATTTCTGGGGAAAATAATACTAAGTGACTTTTTGTATTGAATAGTTACTTTACAACCCCAAACTCTTCATTATCTGTTAGTTAAAATTTGCATATGGAATTCAACTCACCAATAACAAATGTTATTAATTTTAACAGAAAGATTTTTAAAACTTGGGTATCTTTAAAAAAATTATCTTTGGACAAATGCAAACTTGTTCCATGTACCAAAATCTCAAGATAAAAAATAATTGAACCAGAAACTTATACTGGTATGAAAGTATTTTAAAGCAATACTATATTTTAGTGTTCTGGCTACTTTAGTTACAGTTCTTTGTGGGAATTTAAAAGATCAGTTTGTGAAGACAATCTCCATTTGTGAGAGAGAACATGAAACAGATAGCCATGGAGTTAAGAGTAGTGCAACTTTTGGCATAAGTTGAGAGTCCAGAGCTCTCTGATGGAGCTTGTACTACTTTCTAACCTGGTATTTCTCTTTTTCTGTGTCAAAGATGTCATCTTCTTGGAGGCTGGACTTCTGAGGCTTCTTTTTGAAGCAGGCATTAAATAAGATGTTTGGTGATTTTCACATCAATTTTGATGGAGGTGGCAATGACAAATTTCCTTTGTGTTCAACAAAAAGAAACTAAATTGAGGACCAGAGGTTCAGTCACAAGTAGCAAGCTTCTGTAGCTGCTTCAAGAAAACCACATTTTGGCTCCATGGTGACCAGTGGGGATGAACAGAATGGTCCTGAAAATGACACTATCAGGATTCTCACATGCTGACAAAAGGGATTTTTGCAGTGACTGAACAGCTTTTTCTTCAGTAGGATAATAACTAGGCATAGTGCCAAATTTAAACACTTGGGCACCACCATTCTTGTCACCAGTTACTGGCTTGCAACAATAGCAAGAACCATCTCCTTTTTCAATGCTGGATTTAACTGCTGGGTAATTCCTCTTGCATATGCCTTTCCTTGCATGTGGAATACCTGCCAATTTCTCTAATACAATATTTCAGCTGTAGTAGGTTTTCCTTTCTTGGGCATTTGCACTTGAGGTAATTCTTCACCTTGCCACTGGCATCAGGCTTCCTTTGCTTCAGGTTTCTCCTCCTTAGTGTCTGTTTTGTTTTGTTTTGCTTTTTAGCTTTTTTACCACCATCTTGTAAGAAAGAGGAGCACAATATAATTTCTGAAATACTTTTTCTTTTTACAGTTTTTAATATTTAAACATTTAAATAGTGTAATATTAGCAAGTGGTTTCTATTTAGTTTTCTTTTTCTTAATAAAAATACAAGTTGAACACATTTTATTTAGTTAAGTATTGACTCTTAAATCCATTTACTTTATTTCATGTTCTTCTATCCAGTCAGTCTCATATTTCCCCATAATTATATCTATCCCTGTGACAAAAATCCCATGTAAGAAAAGAAAATAGTTAAACGGGGGTGGGGAGGAAGTATTACAAATTTGAACCAGAGATTTTTCACCACCTTTAGTTGCATTTCTTTCTACTCAGATCATTAAAATTCTTCACAACGTTTTTGGAGCCGACAGTTGTGAGCCTCCTGTCAGCACTGTGAGCAAACATTCAATGTGAGTTTCTATTTTCATATAAATCTCTGTACATTCTTTATCATGTTCATGCTACATAAAATGAATGGGCTTTGCTAGAGTTCTGGTTTTTTTCTCTATTTACAAGGAACAGAATTACCAATGAATGATGAAGTTGCATACACTGCTATTTATTTCACATGGGAGTTTACAGAAAACCTAGAAAGGGCATCAAAAATAACTAGTGTTTATAGTACTTGGGAAGTTTGTGATGAAATTACAGATTGTAAAATGAGTAAATTTAGTTAATTGACAAAGTTGTAATAACACTGAGTTTTCATTTTATTTTCTAAGTGCACATACAAAAAAAAAGAAACTACATATATGAGATATTTATGAGACTAATATTTGTACCTGTTATTTAACATACTTGAATGTGAATCTTTTTTTCCCCACATATGCTCTGTATTGCCATGTATTCAGAAATTTTTTAAGTAATAGAACCATATAATTAGCATTTTAGGAAACTGATAAATATTACACAGGTACTTTATTAATCCTTATAAACAAATTGAGGAAAGGATATTTTTCATTCATTGTATATGGATACTATCCCTTCACACACATTTGTTGACTAAATAATTGGTTTTTAAATATTTAAACTTTAAACTTAATACTAAAAATACTCTTAACACTAATAATATAAAGAAGAGAGGTTAATATTTATCTCATGATTTAGAAGATTGTACTAAATTTCAACTTTATGCAATTACATGCAACCTGAACAAATTCTTTGGTACCATGGGAAAGACACTTAACAAAATTCCTGTTGTCAACTTGTTTATAAGGCATTTGCTTATTTTTTCAGAATCTAAAATTCAAAATGATTCCATATTTAATTTTGCTTTGGAGTCATAACAGAAATGGAGTCCATTTAATTTGAATTCCTAGTCATATAAATTTTGCCTTCAACACAGGCTAAAAAAAAACCTCAAAGAAGTCTTCTTAGTCATTTATTAATATGACTTTAAAGCACAGAGGTGGGTCATCCACACAGCCTGAAGAAAGGCAGCTTGGCGCAGTGGAAAGATCTGTGGCCTTTGGCCACATGTGTCAATCTTTGCCATGACACTCAGCTGACATGTGTCTTTGTACAGGTGAGTCAACCTCAGGGCTACAAAGTCAGCTTCATTCCTGGCCATTTTGTTCCTGATGGAATGTGCACAAAGCATATTTGTATTTGGTGCTAATCCATTGTTAAGCCCAAGTCTTATTTCTGTTTCCATAAGCCATATTTCTTAATCTAGGGAGGGGTGGGTATTAGAGAAAACATGAAATGGAATTTACCATTTCATGTAAGGTGATCAATGTAGGAAAACGACGGTTAACAAAGGAGAGTAGATAATATGTTGACTACTCAGAATACGAGAAAACAACTTAGAAATATGAGCTAGAGGTGCTAGATTTATAGCAACTCAGGGTCAAGTAAATTACCCCCTCATTACATAGATTTGTCTCTGGGAAACATTTTCTGTAGCACACCATGCTCATCCTTAAATTTATTCTGTTAAAAAAAAATCCACATTTAACACACTTAGCTTATGTTTGAGCCAAAGCCCTCACACAGTTTTCATCATTAAAAAGGGATGCTTATAATAATGACTTCAGGAAAATTATGATAATGACAGTTGTAGCCTTATCTTCCAGGTAAATACCAATAACATCTTAAAAACAATTTCTTAAAAACAGTTTTCATCCATGCTGGTTTACCTGGCAAACATTTCTTTGAAAGAAATTACAGTTTGTGGTGTAGAGTCAGAACTAAGAAAAAAACTATAATATGAAATTATACATACCCGACATCTCAGAAAGTGTGGTTGACTGTGGCATAAGTTTTACTCACAGGTATTGCCACATGCATTCTCTTTTCCAATGCTTCAAACCAGGTAAACAGCTTTTATTAGTAAAATATAGCACGAAATGAATTTTTATATTAAGTTCTTCATTTCATTAGTTGGGGAGTACAAAAAGTAGTCAAATATGATGACTTACAAAAAATGCTCTAGGATTTTGTTTACCTTCTTATATGTGAGTGTAGCCCAGAATTCAAGTCCAATCACAGTTAAATCATCATAGTCTTTCTACCTTGAAAATAATCTAGCAAGAAGAAGCCAGTAATAATGCACATTGGGGTTGCAGTTGGATTCTTCCCATGATGGAGTTATAAGACAGAGTTATATTTTAAGCTATTAAATAACATGGATTATCAATAAGGAAATCTTTATATTGAATTCAAAACATTGTTATATTTGATGAGAAGTGTTTTCTTAAATCTTAGGGGCATTATCTTTTAAGTCATTTAGTCTCTTTTGGAAAACTACAATTTATCAGCAGCATGCTTAACGGTCAAGTGAATTGTCACATCTCTCTTTGATAAAGTAATTTTGCTTATGAACAGAGTTACTATTTTCCATTCATCACACTTTGCTTCATAGATTTCAATTTCTTTTCATTATACTGGTGTTTCTCCCCACCCCACCCCACCTCCTCCCATTTGGTGATTGTTAGCTTTTAATATGATTCCAGAATTGTAAATAGCTCAGCATCTTGGTAAGTGAATTTCTGATGTTTTTCCATTTATATCAGTGAAGTAAATGGGTGAAGTGGGGAGTGGCATTTCTTTCTAACAGATTTTCATTAAAGGGGGTACTGAGTTAGTAAAAAATTTTTCCTAAAAGCGTAGTCTACAGAATACAGATTTCATCAATACTATTAACGTGTTTGTGTTTGAACTAATATTTTCTTAAGATCCATGTAGATTTATCTGCACTCTGTTTTGATTATTACCATTTGCACTGTTACTAGGAGCAGAGAAAGCTGGCTAAAGATCTCCATTACAACTTTATTGGTGGCAAACTCAAATGTTAACAAGGTGAGGCAGGTAATGTAAGGGGGTGGAAATGGCTCATTATAAAAGCATAAAAAAGAATGAGGGCTGTGAGAGGACGTCCCATCCAAAGGGATCAGTTGCCATTCAGTTTCGACCCATATCAGTCATTTATCTGGTGAACAAAATATATCTCTGGGTCAACTTCAGCCTGCAGACTCTCAGTCTGCAACCCTTGTTTTAGAGATAAATTTGTCAAGGGTTGATTAAATAACAAACCTAAGTAGGCTAGTGTGTGTGGCAAGGTTGAAGCACAGGAAGATAAACTACCCCATTGAGGGCTGACCTCATGGATGTACGATCATAATTGTCATAAGAGGTCCCTCAGTTAGAGGACTCCAGATTTGTTTTAGCGGTCTGCTGTTGTGGTCTCGGAACTTTTAATTAGTGTTGGACAAGAGGCACCACGGAGTCATTTAACTAGGGTGCAGTAAATTATGTGACTGGTCCTGATTCTGTTCAAGGTAACATTTGAAGAATTTTTCTCCTGAATGAGTTAACACACCTCCCTGCCAACTTAATTAACTACTGGGGAGTGGTAGAAATAGAGGGATCAGAATGTTTCCCTTTGCTCATCTTGGTTTCTTTTGTGCATGTGAATGTGCCCGTTTCCTCTCTTCCCTCCAGTTACCCTCTGCATTACCTGCCTGCCTAAAGAAAGCCAGTGGCCTGATTTGTCAAACAGGCTGAAGTAGAAACCCTGCTTGATTTGCTACAAGATTTAATGGTTTTCCAAAGATAGGCCAGCAATTTCCTTTCTTTTTTTGAGTGAAACACAACAATGAAAATGATTTTTAAAAAGTAGTTGAGTGATGTATGATTTTGACAAACACAGTTGTTCCCTCTCTTGTTTTTATTTGTATGTAAAATAAATGATCGTTTACATTTGTCGTTAGACTTTGCCATCACTAGTGACTTACACTGAACATCTAGTTTTAGAGTCATTTTTCTACAATACTGAAATAAAGTACAGCGTGGACTTCTTTGGTGTTCACTAAAAAGCCATCTAACACTTTTTGTAGATCCCCAGACACCTGTAATCCACCCGTTTCCAGCTCATAGAAAAAAGTGTGGGTTTTTAACTTTGAATCTTGGGAACAGAATTCTTAGCTGGATTAATTTATTTCTCGTACCCATCAATGTTCTAGATTTATAGCCACTTCCCTGTTACATTTGATGCCAGCCCACATTCCTTTGCTGTTGTGCAGGTATGACTAAATGTTATCTCATGCCATTGAATAGGGCATCATTTGTCTTGAGTCCTACAGGCTGGCTGTATACATGGCAGCACACAGTGACAGTAATTTGCACTGATCTGCCCCGACTGCTAGTCCTGCTGCTACAAATAGCAATTGATTATTATGCTGTAGTGTTATTGACTGTCACTATGAACACAAGCTTTATTTCATTTTTAAAGTAACATGCTGCAGATTTGTTTAGTATAAGAGCAAAACAAGAAAATATTCATTTCTAAGAATTATTTGCAGTCACAAATGTAACTTTAAATTCTGGTCATAAAACATTTACTTTACTTTAAATCATAGTAAACAAAAACTTTATTGTGGTATTTATTTTAGTGTAATGTAAATAAATAATTTCTAAAAGCCATAAGAAAATCAGTATAAAACTGAAATATATTTTCTGCTCCTAGTTTCAGGAGAGATACACACAGAAAATAACTAGATACCTTTTCATTCCCTGCCACTCCCCCCACCCCCAACTGTAAATGCTTTCTCTGCTCAAAAAAGAGTTGAAATCTCATTTCATACAAATGTATTTCCTGACTTATCTGGCATTCTAAAAGTCTGACTTTTTCCAAGATCTTCTAATAGCTCACTGTTTTTTTACTTTTTCTCTCCCCACAAATGAACTGAAAAGTTTTTTTTTTTTGCAGTTAGAACTGCTATTATGAGGATTTGTAGAGTTAATATTTATTAATATTATATCAGTGGCAGGTATATGTTAATTAATAAATCCGTTCCTTCCTAAACTGCAAAGTTAACTTTCTGAATCTTGTAAAGCCCATCAGTGGGCAGCAACACTGATTTGTTTTATTATGTGTGCCATTGTGAGACCTGCGTGCTCGACTACTCCAGCACATACACTATTTCTGTCCTAAACTCATAACTGGAGTTATACATAGCACAGAGCTAGAAAACAAACATAAAAATAAAACTATATAAAACCTCATAGACCTAATCTGCCTTGAGAATAGTACCTTTGAACAGCTTTCTGCCTGCTGAAGAGCAAGCAGAGTTCAAGATGGAACGGACCATTTAACTCTTTAAAATCACTCCTGGAAGGCACAGCCAATGGGCGGGTTCTTATAGTTTGGGACAATAAGAGTCTTAAAGATCTTATCATGCCATTTAATTTGGATTTCTTCGGTACAGTTTTCTTCAAATAATTTTTACACTTTTTTAGCAAAAAAATTAATTCAATAAGTTTTGAAAGATAATTTATCCCCCAGTCTGAAGTATACCATTGAAAGGATATGAGGTTAGAAAGTGATCTCACCTTCCTTCTCTTCCACCTTGAGAGCACCCAGGATCTAAAAATCTACCAAAGTCAACTTTAAAGCATATTTGTGCTACAATTGCTGTTATCTCTAGGTAATTTAATTTTTCTCTGTACTAACAAAAGAGGAAAAGCATGCAGAGGAATTACAGAAGAGCAACAAGGATAGTCAGTCCTATGCTTGGTTTTAGATTTTAACACTTTCCTCTGTTAAACAATGTTCAAGACCTATTTAGAAGAAGGTAGGCATAAACCATAATGAGTAATACAAATAATCATGAATTTGGGGTAAACTGAGTCTATCAAGTATTAGTAAAGAAATATCCACCAATGTTTTAAAAAGTGGAACTATTAATGGTCTAAAGAAAGTGGGCAGCTTTTCCAATAACCACTGAGACAATGCAAAGTCTAAAATAGTTATCTTTCTTAATGTGTGTGTGTGTGTGTGTGTGTACATGTGTTTGTATGTGTGGAAAGAAAATGACAGGTATTATTCATCTCACGACAATGATCTAATTCAAATTAACGCTAAATAGTTATGTATTTATCAATTAGCATTATTTTTCATCTCTCTCTCACTCCCTGTATTGTTGTAATTCCATCAAATAGTCATTTGCTTTTTTATGGTAATAATCCCTTCACATTTCTTCTTTTCATCTGTATCCTTGTGTGCTATTTGTTGTTCTGCTAAATCCTTATTATAAAGGCCTATGAGTTCCAAGAGCTTGATGAATAATTGGAAATGTTTTATCCCTAAGCTTCAAAAAAGTGCTAGAAATAATTATAAGCAAACATCCTCTGTAATGTCCCATATCAATCCGATTCCTGCTTTATGCTGTTTGTTCTTTAGATAGAGAAGAAAACAGTAAGATCTTGGTTACCAGCTCTTGCAACATAAAGGGGACAGATGTTTCTGTTTCCATTGCTTTTTCTTCAGTCTTCTCTGTTCTTTCTGGCAGCTTGGGCTCTTCACTATAATACGTTCCACAGTTAGTCAAGCCTGTAATTTCACAAGGTACAGTTAATTATTGATCAATCAAAATGAACTTCATAATCCTTTTGGCAACTCGTTCTGTACTTGAACTTCTCTCTTGCCCATAAAATAGCTTAATGGTCTACAGTATAATGAACATGAAGGATATGAACTAATGTTCAAAGAAGCAGGCAAATCCTACCTTTCTGCTCATGCCAATTCAAGATTATACTTCACAACATACTACATACTCCTGACTTTATTCAGCAATTCAGCTTTCCCCTCATCCCTATCCTGACCCCAGATGCAGTTTTCATATCTTCTCCAACAGTTTGATTCAATTTAAGATATTTCATATTTGCCCATGTATTTTCTATCCTTTAGTTTCTTCTACATAAATCAATTTAGTCAGATAATAAAGTAGCTCTCATAAGCCATAGAGTTATGTTTTCAGTACAATTATGGATTGTCTTTTCTGAACAGGCAATTAACCTATATAAAAATGAGCATCATGCATCAAAGAATAACAACTCTTCTCCTTCTCTTAGTAAAAGTACAAACTAAGGGGAAAAAATTCTCAAACTCTGGTAACTTGCATATAATGTATATGCAGAAGGATAGCACAGCTGGCTTCTAGTCACCTATCATTCAACACTATTGGCCAAGGTTCTCACTCTGAGATACAGAGAGTGAGATGGAGGTTAGAGTACAAGAGTCTGGACACAAACATTGTCATTGTACATAATGACAAAGTTCTCAGTGAAAGGACTTCAGTTCTAGAGAGTAGAGAAGCCAAGGTGAAAAGTGTAATTATCACTATGTGGATAACCATTCATTCAGTCTGCACCCAGAATGGTATCTTCCTCTAAGAAACACATTTTTTCTCTGCAACCCAGGACATCTTCAATCCATTTGTGCACCACGTACTTAATCCACCCCCCCCGCCCCGCACCCCCAGCCCTGCACCACCAACACACACATTGTGTTTGCAGTACTAGCTTGCTTCCATACAAAGATGAATAAGTCCTATCATGGGTCTTTTTTGCAAATTTTATATGTTAGTCCTGATCAGTCAATGATGGTGACTACCATACCCACAGCTGCATAGGTTCCTTTAGTTTCCAACTTTGTTTCCATCTTGGAAACTCAGTTCTGGGATTTTCCCTGCTTCCCATGAGATTTTGGTGTGCAGTTTGCTTTTATACAAATACTAATAAGCAAAGATAAACTCAAAAGATTTAAGGGGACCTGAGAGATTTTCTAATCCTTACAGAAAAAAAGAGGCTGATCCAGATATGAACAAAAGTAACCACACTTCTAAATGACAGTGTGAAGAGACATAAAGAGAGGTAAAGACAAAGCACTTTATTATTTTTTAGATTGTTTATTTATTTCTAGAGAGAGGGGAAGGGAGGGAGAAAGAGAGGGAGAGAAACATCAGTGTGTGGTTGCCTCTTGTGCACCTCCTACTGGGAACCTAGCTGCAGCCCAGGCATGCGCCCTGAATGGGAATCAAACTGGTGACCCTTCAGTTCAGAGACTGGCACTCAATCCACTGAGGTACACCAGCCAGGACAAGACAAAGTACTTTAAATAGAAAATAAAAAACATTTGCAATTGGGAAAAGCAAGAAAAAATTTCAGATTTTATGGCCAGTTGAGCTGGATCTCATAGGATAGGTCATTTGCATTAAATACAGATAGATTAGGAACAGCAGATGATGAGCAAGAAGGGAGGAAATCGTGAGCAAAGACTCTGAGATGGAAATGTGGGGATATATATTTAGTGTTCATTTGCTTTGATTCTATGAATCAATCTGCCACTCATCCCAACTTTCCTCCAGGGTTGAAGAGGACAGCAGAGAAGACCAGCACTGAATCTCCACTGCTTACTCTGTTAGCTACTCCCAAATACCGACTTATTCCTAAAATGTTGATGCATTTGGCAAGTACACAAATTAGGGTGCGTTTGAGACCCAGTATGTCCAAACAGAAACTGATTTCCAACTCAAAATGTTCCCCAGTTACTTTCTTCAAATTGTCATCTCCTCTCCAGTCAGGATTATGTTTCTCAAGTACTTTGATCCAAGTGTTCTGTTTCTGACCAGCTATTGTCCCTGGGACCCCTGACTCCAACCTAAGGGGACACATGGTGTTCTTTTTACCACATGCCCCAAATTCAGAGAAGGCTGCCCTCTGGATTCTTCATTAAAGGACAGAATTAAGCTGCCTTTCATCCCAACTTTCCTTCAGGTTTCAAGAAGACAGCAGAGAAGACCAGCACTGAAACATCACTACTTCCTATGGTAGCCACTCACAAACCTGAAGATTGGGTTCATCCTCAGTGGGCCTTACCTTGCACTAACCTGCATGGATCCCAGCCCTTCTCCAGGTGACAAAACTCAGCCCAGATCCATGAACAGGAGAGTTCTAGTGTGTTTAAACCTTGGCCTCTGGACTAACCTTCAGAGATCTGAAAGAGAAGACAAATTTCCTCTCTCGGTCTAGGACACATTCAGGTATTTGTGAAGATGAGATTATTCTTCAACTGTGTAAAGAAAGAGTCCATTTGGACATATTTCTTTGAACAAACAAAAAACCTGACCCTCAACTTTTAGATTTTAGGTAAAAACTTTTGCCATTACACTTCAAAATTCTCAACTTTCAGGCAACCTCCTTTTCACCAAAAGTTGTGAAAGATGTGGCCAAGGAGATGCTTGCCTGAGAGTACTAGTCATCTTAACTTGATTTCTTGTTTTGGGAAAGCTGGTGAATAGGGAAGTGGCATAGAACAAAGTTTTAGCAAAATCAATCTCATGTCAGGAAGGCAGATTAAGAATGTATGCCCCATTTTTTTTTTTTTTTTTTTTAGGCCAGATCCCTCTCAGCCCTGTAAGAATAAGCTTTCAGGACTTAGAGTCACTGGATCTCTTTACTTATTATAGCAGTAGCATCACCATGGACGACTTTAAACCTGAGCCATGGGAGGGTGACTGTTCAGAATCTGTGCTCAAATTCTGAGAATAGAAGCATAATTTCATTTTCTTCCTTTTCATGAATTGCAGTGGACATTTATCTCCTGAAGTTCAATGCCCTGATAGACCTAAGTCATACAAAATGATGACACTTCACCCAATTTGTGTTATATCTTTAATGAAGTAATCAGAGAAACTGAGGCTTATCTAAAAGAGTATGGATCTCTCTGTCCTCAGACCTAGTGAAATTGATGTCCAACAGTATTTAAAGTCTGCATGCCATGGGATCTACCTTCAGTCATCAGCACCTGGTGGTGTGGAAGTACCTTGAGCTACAGACTCAACACACCTGCCTATGACTCTCCAGTTGAGTAAATTCTGAGCCTTTGTCTACTCAGCCCCAATTCTGCTGAGTGAGTCGCAAGGAGAGTAACTGAATCTGTAACCTAAGATACTTGATAATAAATATTCAGTAGTGGTTACTTTAAAACAAAACATAACAAAACAAAAAACCTTTATACCACTTTGTTTCAACCTTTATCCAAAAATTTAAAAAGTGTTAAAAATGTGTGGTTCTAAGCTTCAGATGTATAGTCCTACCCTCCAACCTCATAGGCAAGTAGGAAGAGAGGGCCAGGACAGTTCACAGTTCCTTCTACTGGGAGAACAGGGAGGCTTCAGGCACGGTATGGGATTAGAACACCAAGGCCCTGTAGGGAACGGGACTCCATTCTTTCCTAGCACTAGATTCCACCCACCCCTCTCTTCAATGAATAAGACATTTGAAATATTCGATACTCGTGAAGCAACATTGTACATGGCATATGTGGCAGGCAACTAACTGACCAAGGAGGGCTAAGGCCTGGCCCCCACCACCTCTTGCTTCTTGTCAAGGCAGGATGGGGCACACCTCAGCTTCTGCCTCCTCACTCACCTCTTTTTCACTCCCTTATTCCTAAGAAACATCGTCACTTACAGTGACAATCTGGTGCAGCACAGTGTTCCAAACGGTGCCAGAACCTGACTTCAGGTGGAAGGTTATAGGAGGTTGGAGGTGGAAGTCACCAAAACTCAGCATGGTTTGGCAGGACAACAAGATGTTGGCTACAGGGATTGCAATCTCCTGATAGACATGGTTCTGGCCAGAAATTTTACTACGTTATAATCAACCTTTGGCCCCTCAGTGAGCCAGAGCATGGTGAAAGCCAGCAAGGTCAAAGCCAGCATGTGCCCCTGCATCATCTTCTTCCTGTACCTTGAAAGTGAAAGATCAGATGTGGCCTAAGAGCTCACTGCCAAAGGAAAAACTATGACCAGGGTCCCCAGCCCCGCTCCCAGACACCCCTAAGCCAGAGTTCAGCTCTCTTGACACAAGAACAGGGGTAAAGCGGTGGTGGTGCTGGCGGCCACGCTGCAAAGAGTGGTCACTTCTAGTAAGTTCTAAAGCATTTTGGGGAAGGTTATGCCTCAGAATCTTTGCTTTAATTAAACCGGGTTGCAGTTTGGTTGCCTGTGGCTCATTGATTATAAGTGTGGAAAAGTTTAAATATATATTTATGTGAATATTGCTGTTACAAACTGATTTGTACATGATATCATATCTTGCTAAATATAGAAAAAAATAGACTTAATACAGTGTAATGACCAGGATCTAGAATAAACACTTTGAGAAATATTAATTTAAAAGTATGTTTCAGAAAGTATATTTGTACATATGATTATGAAAAAATTTCAAAACATCAGAAAATAACCCTGGTTGGGTAGCTCAGTTTGTTAAAGCCTCATCCCAATACACCAAGGTTATAGCTTTGATTCTCAGTCAGGGCACAAAGAAAAAATTAATGCATAAATAAGTGGAACAACAAGGTGCTCTCTTTCTCTCTTTCTTTAAAATCAATACATTTTTAAAAAATCAGAAAATATACATGAATGTATTCCTTCTCTCTGTTTAGAGGTGACAATTCACTTTAACCATCTCACGTCAGGAAGCAGTGCAGGAGTTAGAAAGAATATTTAAAAAAATTGTGATGCTGCCATGAAACATGCAATAGCAAAATGTACAGACATACATTTTCAGAACTTAATATTTCCTGATATTGAAAACATTATATGAAAAATGTAAGTAGAAATGACAGTCCAATACTTACAGCTTTAGAAATGGGATATAAAAAATACAATCATTACCAGAGAACAGGATAGTATTCAGCAGAGAAATTGAATTTCCCTCCAACTTGTCTCACAAAAAACTTGTCCTCTCTCAATGGGAACTTTTTCCGATGCAGGTGTCTACAAACTTTTTCTGCAAAGGGCCAGGTAGCAAGTGTTTCAGACTTTGCTGGCCAGATGGTTCCTATTGTAATGATTCATTTAGGTGATGCATAGACAAGCAGCCATAGACAAGATTTAAATGAATGATTATGACTGTGTTTCAATAAAACTTTGTTTATACAACAAGCATCCAGATTTGGCTCATGGTCCTTAGTTAGTCAAGCTCTGTTTTAAAGTAATATATGACAAAGAGAAGAACACAAGACAAGGATAAAAGAAGCTGCAGGAAGAGGTGATAAAGTTATAGAAAGTAAGATATTGAAAGAAAGAAGAAAATGGTAGTAAAGAATGAAGTTCATAGTTTCTATCCATTTATAACTACCACTCTATGACAGAAAACTTCCATGATGGGAGGTAACACTGAGTGTCTTCATGTCAGATAATTAGTTTTATTGAGAATTGACATTTTAAAACATAGTATGTATTATTCCCAAACCCCAGGGTTTTGATACTTAAAAGAGCCTGAAATTATTGAAATTGCCTCATCTGCTCTGGGAGTTTCAGTCAACCTGACCACCAAGATCCCAGCAACTGATCTCTGAGAAAATTCCACATTTCAGAAAAGAGATAAACAAGCATTTTACCCCAGCCCCTTTTCCAGTTAGCATTAAGATACCACCACAAAATCCATGAACCTAATATAAAGAAACACATTTGCTGCTTAATGCTACTTAGTTTGTGTTATTTAAATCTGGAGGCTGATCCCTGTGAATTTGTGGTGGAACAACTTTGGCAAATAGAAAAATAAACTTGCCTCAGTGGAAGATTAGTCCAGGGGGCCCAGTGGACTTTTCACAGCAGTAAAATCCATGCAAAATGAATTTGGACAAGAATAGTCTGTCTGAGATATCAATTTGCCCAAATAATATATTTATGGACTATTATTACATCTAGAAGAAAAAAGCACTAGAATGAAACTCTGAAATTTCACTGATAAACATGACCCATTCTCAAATGTCAACCAACATCAAAGGGGAGAATTTGACACTTTTAAATAAAAAATGATGTGCAAATTACACAAGAAATCTATGGAGACTCCTTCAGCTCTTTTTTTCTTCCTGGTGCTTCTTTAAAACATGCAATGATGCTTTTTCAATTGGAGAGGTTTAATCTATGTGCATACGGAGACTTAGAGGCACTGCCTTCTCTTCCTGAGGCTTGCGTGCAGGGCTTTTTCCAGATATTGATTGTGAAAGTGATATCACACCATAAGGTACATTGATATGGTGTCGGGTAAAAGAAAACGGCAAAGAATCCTTGCAGTCTAATCAAAGCTCTGTCCAAGCCCCACACTCAGATGAAATCTAATCAATAGAGACAATTAAATGATACATACAGAGTCATCAATATTAAATACACTCCATTTCCTGTACAAGAGCTGGATAACACAAAGTAGACAAGATAAAACTTGACTTCACAGGTTTATTTACAGGATCTGTGCTATATTTAAAAAATAGGTATGAAAGTTTGACTCAGTTCCCAGTCACCCAGCAAATTAAGGTGCCAACTGTGCATTTATGAACCAACCACCTTATACTGGACGGACTATGAGGTAAGCAAATTGCATAGTGTATTTATTCTAATATCTGTTACTAGGTTTTTATGACAGAAGGCGCACCAGAGTCTAGGAAATAAGAATAACAATAAAATAGGTTGTATTTATGGAGAGTTTGCTACAAGCTAACCAATGTGCTAATTGCTTTACAATTTTTATCTCATCTATAAATATCATCTCATTATCTTTTCTAATGTTGAGAAAACAAAGATTTAGATGTATTCAGTGATACGGAAGTGAAAGAGTTGGAAATTAAACTCAGCACTTCCTGACACCAGTAGATGTGCTTTCTACCAGCACAACTGAAATCCACTGCTAATGACCATGATCTTGGGAAACCTATCTATGTTCGTTTCATTGAAGTCTCTTTTTTCTTCTGTGAGAGGCTTGAACTAAATAACCTAAATTGCCTCTGTTGATCTAAATTTCTAAGATTCAACGAGCACCCTGCCTGACTGCTAGGTATTTATAAAGTGTGAATAATATCACTTCATAAAATTACTAAGGAAAAGGTATGTTTTCAAGGATTGGGAATTTTCTGCTCCTTGTTTTAATAGGGATGGCAGTCTCAGAAAATAAGCTGAGGTATTTGGAGGCAATGCTTACACTAGTTCAGTAAGGACCTCTCAACTCCCAGCTAGGGAAACCTTTAGTGGTTTAGTGTGGTGCAGATGCAGAAGATGCTGGTTAGGTCCGACTACCAACTACTCCTTAGCTCAGGCTGTGGGAGAATTTCAAAATTTCCCCTCATCACATTTTCTCACTTTTTTAAAAACAAAATTATTGTGTTACCAATTTAATCAAACTCTAAAATGTAAACTAAATATATACAGCCTCATTAAAAAAATAAGCATTTCACAAAATGCATGTAGTGCTTACCATGTTAAAGGTATGAGTTAAAATGCTTTAAAACATTAATGTATTTAATGTTCACAGCAACACATTGTGGTAGGTACCATTACATGATCCCTATTTCATAGATGCAGGAGAGACTAACACTGAGAGAAAAATAAGTGCAAGGTAACCTAGCTGACTGCATGGACAGGGCCAGGATTTGAACCAAATCATCTGGTTCCAGGAAACTTGTCCATAACCTTTATACTCTGTGTATGCCCATCTCTGTGTAACCTACCAAAAGTTTTATAATAGATATGTTAAAATATGTTTATGAGAAATACTTTAAAAGTATTTTATACTGTTCAAAAGGCATGAAACACATAGGAAAATTTTCCTTGAAGAAAATCAGGTTAAATTCACTCCTAGAGAAAGAACAGGAACAAGTATGACCATGAATTCAATTCATACAAGTCCCCAAATAGTTGACAGGCATTATGAGTTTTGACTAGTATTCATCATTGTTGACACTTTAAACACACAAGCGAACATGACAAATTCTTTGCGGACAAGATATTTCCAGACAGTGGCTTCCTTTAAGAAAAATGCTAATTCGATCAATAGTTAACTGAAGACCTGTCCTATGTTTTGCTTAATTGGCTTCATAGCATAGCTACCAACCTCACCTAAGTTGTGGTTACTTTTTTTGTATATGTTCCCTTCACCCTGTTTTTTGTCTCTTTTCCTCCTAGTAGGTAATCTCACTGATTTCCTTTGTCTACTTATGCAAAATCACAAATGTCAAAGCTTGGAAACTGGTAATTTGGCAATTTTAGACAATCGCCTCATAACCACATTTTAGTACACCTTTGAAGCAGCAGAAGTTCAAAGGCTTTGAAAAGACTACTCTTGCTTTGTCGGTTACTATGAGTCATTTGAAGTAATTGGTCTTGTCTGATGTATGTTTTGAACTGAGGAAGTAGAGCTTTATTACCACAATCAGATACAGGTTTTTAGCCAAGGAAGTGAAGTTTTCCTCGCAGATGTAGATGCATGCTTGATAAGGCAGAAAACAGACAGATGTGCCTCTATGCACCAGGGAAGAGGTGTGGAGAAGGAACAAATAAAACAGTTGAGAAAATTCTGTGAAGCTGCAATGAAGTGTTTTTGGAAGCAGTCCCAGTTAGGAAATATCTCACAAGCAAGTAACTCATAATTTAGGTGCAGACTTTAAACTTTAATTTTGATTCCATCTGAAACCTACATATTATCCTCATCATGCTAAAAGTGGGCCAGTGATTTGCACACAAGTAAACTGGGTAAAAGAAAGTTATTATCTTAAAAAGAATATTAATTAATTTTTCTACTTTGCTTTTACAAATACGGTTTCTAATGTTAAAGCCAGTTTTTACTTTAGTAGTTTCTTACAATGAGGACCATTGTTTCAGATCTATCTCATGAAAAATGAAAGACAAAAATGTTCAAATCTAAGGAAAGCACTATATATGTTACTTCTTTTGGCACCTTTTATAGCAACATTTTTAAATGGTTTTTCATGTATGTATTTGTATGTAAATAGAGGAATAAGACTACAAATATAACAAAATAAAATGAAGCAAGCAAACAAAAAAGTTTAGTCCCATTTAAATGTATATATATTTTTAATGAAACAGTCAAAAATACTGAATGCTTACAATGAGTCAGGTACTGATCTAGAAATGAGAGTGCACAAATCACTATAATGCCTTTCTCAAGGAGTTTACCATCTAGCAAGTAAAAAGACAAATGACACATGTAATAGTGTAAAATTAAGCTAAAGTCATTAAAGGGAAGCATGCAAAGAGAGAGCAGACTAAGGCTTCCCAGAGGAGTTAGTTAACTACTCAGATCACAATGGAGTCAGTGCTTAAGAGTAGACTCTCCAGATGAAGAAAATAGTCTATGGTAAGGTATAAGATTTCCAAACCCCCATAGAAATTCTGGCTAGAAATTGGGAAAGTGAAAGGGAAAGGGAAAGTGGCAAGAAAAGAGATGGACCCAGTTGGAATCATGGAAGAGAATAAGGGGCCACCCTGGAACAAGTGAGAGTCAGCTGGACATGAGCAAGATGAATAGGCATGTAACAGAATAGAGGAGACATACCATAGTGACTTTTCAGTAGTTCAATGGTAGAATAAAGGATAAAATGTATGGAAGAGAAAAAAAAATAAAGGATCTTGAAAGATTCTCCTCCCTTCAGAAATATTTGCCATTTTGTTTATGTACATTCATGTGTCCTTATTTAAGGTCTTCCCACTTCTCCCCAGATAAAAAGTTCTTCAGTGTATCTCCAGATGCAGCAAACTCTCTGACAACTCAGTACTAGTTATCTAATTGTTTTAAAAAGTTAAATACAAAATTCTAAGGTTTTGGCTTTGATGATGCAAAATATTTTAAGCTACTTCTTTGACCCTGAGCTCTAGTAATTCATACTTATAAGAAATATTTAGCTGTGAGTCAAGAGTTTAACATACTATTTCTCTTTCATACCTTAATAGGAATAAGGGGTATGAGGAAAGGTCTAAGATAGAGAAGGAGGAGAAGAGAAGACAACTATCAAAAACAAAATGAAATAGAGACTGCCCTATAAGGGAGCGGGAATACAAAAGAGAGAAAGGCGATTTTGTGAAAGGCCATGCAGACTTGAGGACAAGACCGAGACAATAAGGAACTGTGGAATGGATACGGCACTTAGGGAACGGCAGAGCACCAGAGTGTCTGAAGCACGGACCACCTCTTCCTGTTTATGTTTATTGCTTTAGATTTCATTTTAGATCTATGATCCATTTGAAATTTTTGTTTATATTGGGGAGGCAAGGTTGATTTTATTTCACATATTTATGCAGTTGCTATGGACCATTTGTTAAAAAAGAATTTCCTTTCCCCATTGAATTGCCTTGGCACTTTTGTCTAAAATCAATTGGTCATTTATGTGAGGATTTATTTCTAGATTCTATTTTGTTTACTGAGTGCTATGTCTATTCTTATGCAATATCCACCCAGTCTTGATTTGCTTGGCTTTAAAATAATTTTTAAAATCCAATAATATGAAATATATAATTTTGCTTTTCTTTTTTAAAAAAATTTTCATATAATTTAGAGAGGTTATTTGTATTTCCACACAAAATTTAGAATCCTCTTATTAATTTCTTAAAATAGCCTGATGTGATTTTGATTAGAATTGCAATAAGTCTACAAATCATTTGAGGAAAAATGACATCTAAACAACATCTGGTTTTCAAACAAATTGCATAGTATACTCCTCCATGTTTAGGTCCTTTTGAATTTATCTCAGCAACATTTTGGAGATTTTAGTTTATCACTGCAAAGTTTTAAAAGTATATTTAATACAAATTTTGTTTTATTTTTCAACTATTTGTTACAATTATTTCAATTGCTTTTATTGCAAAAATACAATTGATTTATTTTAGTGATTTGTATTCTTGCTAAAACCATTTATCTCTAGTAGTATTTTATAGACTCTTAGGGTTTTCTACAATGCAATCATATTACCTGCAAAGAAAGTCAGTTTTACTCTTCCCTTGCTATCATCATACTTTCCATTTCCTAATCTTACTGCTCTTGTTAGGATCTCTAATAAAATGTTGAATTGAAATAAAGTAAGATCATTGCATTGTTCCTAAGTTTAGAAGAAAAACATTTACTATTTTACAAACATAAACATGTTGATATTTATATAGATGTTCTTTATCAGATCGAACATGTTTCTTTTTATTCCTAGTTTCCTGAAACTTTTTTTTTCATCATGAATGGGTCAAATGCTTTTTCTGCATCTACTTAAAGGGTTGAAAGTTTTTATTTTTGTTTTTGCTCTCTATTAACTTGGTAAAATTACTGGATTGCTTTTTGGCCTTTAAAACAATCTGGCATTCCTAACATAAAGTTCACTTGCTCTTGATGGAAATGCTTCTATTATCTGAGTACTGTTTTGTTCTTCTTCTCTTTCTTTCAAGTAGCTCTCCTAATATCCGCAATCTCATTAACATACAAGTACTTCATTAATATGTGTATTGGAAAAGGAGTGTCTTCCTCCTCAGCCAGTTGTAAAGGGATGGATAAAACAAGTCTTGGCAGATTACCTCTAAAAGTTAACCTAATCCTCACTCTAAACTACAATTTTAGATACAGTTAACACTTATTAGTTTATTACTATTTTCCAGGCACTGGTCCAACTGCTATGTAAGTTTTAATTCATTTACTCTTTATAATAACTACATGAGGTGGATAACGTTATAATCTCCATGTGAGAGGTGAGAAGCCTGAGACACGGAAAAGTTAAATAACTCAGCCCCTCCCTCCACCCAGTGCTCCTAGCTAGTAATAAGCAGAGCCGGACACAAAATAAAACAGCGTAGTTCCTGAACCATTCTCTTACCCACTATGCTACATAATGTGAATCAAAAATTTTACTGCAGAACCTTGGCACTAAATAATCCCAGGTTCTCCTCATTGGAAAGGTGATTGCTGTTATTCATCCGCTGTCACATGGGTAAGAGAGATAGAATGGCATTTTGAACTAAATTGTGTAATATCAAATGTCATAAAACTGTTACTTATCCCCTGTCATATGGGCAAAACTAAAGCAATGACATTCAAATTAAGTAACGGCTTTGGGACAAGGAAAGAACACTGTAACTAGCAATCTGCCTCCGTCTCCTCAGATGTCATAACACAGAGATATAACATCCACTTTCACTGTCTAAAGGATTAGATAGAGAGAAGTATTCAATAGGTAAATAGAGTTTAAAATACATACATCATATCATATCACCCCTCTGTGTCAAGTCTTTGATGCTTTCCACTAGACTTAGACCAAATGCAGTGCGTTAAGACACACAACCATTTTAGCATCATCAGACTCCCACCGATTTCTCCAGTTTCTTTGTGTACCCTGCTCCCTGTTCACTGTGTTCCCTCCACCTGGCCTTCTGATCTCTCTGCCAGAGACACTCATTTTCCATTTCTTGGCAAGGCTGTCTCTCTTTTTTCCTTCGGGTCTCAGCATAAATGTTATTTCCTAGATAAGCCTTTCCTGGCCACCTAATGTGAGTAGGCCACCCTTCCCTCCAGTCACTGTCCAGGATCTCACCTTGTTTACTTCCTATCAGGATCTGAATTAATTGTTAATTAATAAAATAATTAATTATATAATTATTCATTATTTGCCTTCCCTATTAGAATGTAAGCTCCTACATTTAACATTAGAGTGATGATGTTTAGCACAGAGCTTAGAATATAGCACAAGTTTAAGATATTTATTATATAAGAAGTAAAAAGTGATATATTTTATGGAATCCCCTTACAATATGGTTTACTGCAAATTCATACAAGCCTCATTTTCTTATGTGCCTGAAAGATTATGGACTTTCAAATTGGACACACCTGAATTCACGTCCATCACTGCTATTCGTAAACCACATAATCTTGGATATATCTGTAATTTTAAAACTTTTTTCAAATTTGATAAAGGAAAAACACTATCTCACAGAGTCAGTACGATCATTAAGAGAAATAATCTGTATATAAATGCTTAGCTTCACTTCTGGTTCATAGCCAACATATAATAAGTGTTTGCTCTTTCTCTCTCTTCATTCCTTTTCCACCAACAGTGACACTCCTTTCAAGCCCATGGACCACATCAAACATATTTTTTAAAAAGTCAAAAAAGCAATCTTTTTTCTAAATTTTGTTATTGTTGTGCAAGTACAGTTGTCTCCATTTTCCCCCAATCGCATCCCACCTGGTCCATCCCTCCTCCCCTCCTACCCTAGATCCTACCCACTTTGCCTTTGTCCATGTGACCTTTATGTATGTTCCTTGATGACCCTTCCCCTATTTTCCTCCATTATCCCTCTCATCCCTCCCCTGTGGTTACTGTCAGTTTGTTCTTTATTTCAATGTTTCTGGTTATATTTTGCTTGCTTGTTTGTTTTGTTGATTAGGTTCCACTTACATGTGAGATCATATGGTATGTGTCTTTCATTGCCTGGCTAATTTCACTTAGCATAATGCTCTCCAGATCCACCCATGCTGTCACAAAAGATAGGAACTCATTTCTTTCTGAGGTGAGTATTCCATTGTGTAAATGTACCACAGTTTTTTGATCCATTCATTTACTGATGGGAACTTAGGTTGCTTCCAGCACTTGGCTATTGTAAGTTGTGCTGCTGTGAACATTGGGGTGCAAGGGTTCTTTTGGATTGGTGTTTCAGGATTGTTAAGGTATAAGTGGAATTGATGGGTCAAAAGGCAACCCCAGTTTTAGTTTTCTGAGGAAATTCCTTTCTGTTTTCCACAGTGGCTGCACCAGTCTGCATTCCTACCAACAGTGTACTGTGGCAGATCCTTCCACGTGGTGTGGGCCCAGCTCCCACTCCGAGATGCCAGGACCCACAGCCACAGATAGGTTCTTTTGAGGGAAATCAGATTTGTAATATCCTTAGGCTATTTTGAGAGTGTGCTCTTTGCTGAAACCCCCTCACCCTGCAAGTACCTGCAGGCCCAGTGTAACTGCCTGCCTATTCATTTGCTAATATCCTTCTTCTGTGATGTAATGAGGGACATTGCTCCTTTGTTATAATGGGGATCATGAAGAGAATCCATCTTGAAATGTAAGGAGAGATAATTAGAATAAAGGCCTGTCATGGCTGAGGCCACAGCTTTGCCTCCTCTTGAGAGAAAAGCCTGTTGGTTATCCTTATTCCTCCACCAGACTCGGTAGTGTGTGTACATGTTTTAATTCATCCATAATGACTCGGACACTGCTGGCCGGTGTCTGCATCAGTGTACTAGAGTTCCCTTTTCCCCACAACCTCACCAGCTTTTATTTTTTGTTGATTTGATTATGATGGCCATTCTGACCTCTCTGGAATGGTACCTCACTGTGGTTTTAATTTGCATCTCTCTGATGGTTAGTGATGCTGAACATCTCTTCATATGTCTCTGGGCCTCAGAGAAGTGTCTGTTCAGGTCCTTTGCCCATTTTTTTTTAATTGTATTGTTTGTCTTCCTGGAGTGGAGTCATGTGAGTGCTTTATATATTTTGGAGATCAAAGCCTTGTCTGAGGCATTATTTACAAATATATCTTCCCATATGGTTGGTTCCCTATTCATTTTGCTGATGTTTTCTTTAGCCATGCAGAAGCTTTTTAGTTTGATGAAGTACCATTTGTTTATCCTTTCCTTTATGTCACTTGGTCTAGGAGACATATTAGTGAAAATATTGCTGCATGAAATATGTGAGATTTTCTTGCCTATGATCTTCTATTCAACATAATATTGGAAGTCCTAACCACAGTGATCAGACAAGAAAAAGAAATAAAAGGCATCCAAATTGGAAAGCAAGAAGTAAAACTGTCACTGTTTGTAGATGGCATGATAGTGTACATAGAAAATCCTATAGACTCCACTAAAAAAAATACTGGAACTAATAAGTGTATTTGGCAACATAGCAGATTGAAAAAGTCAATATTCAGAAATTGAAGATATTTTTGTACATCAAAAACAAAATATCAGAAACAGAAATCAGAAAAAAATTCTCATTTGCTATAGCAACAAGAAAAATAAAGTACCTGGGAATAAACTTAACCAAGGAGGTAAAAAAATTTCACTCAGAAAACCACACAACACTGAAGAAAGAAATTAAGGAAGACACAAATAAATGGAAGCATATACCGTGTTCATGGATTGGAAAAATTAACTTCATCAAATGTTCCATACTACCCAAAGCAATTTATAGATTCAATGCAATATCTATTAAAATACCCATGACATATTTCACAGATGTAGAACAAATATTTCAAAAATTTATACAGAACTACAAATGACTCCAAATGGCCAGAGCAGTTTTAAGAAAGAAGAACAAAGTTGGAGGGATCACAATACCTGGTATCAAGCAATATAACAAGGCCATGGTAATCAAAACAGTCTGGTACTGACATCAGAACAGACACTTGCAGGAACAGAATAGAGAGCCCAGAAATAAACCGAAGTCTCTATGGTCAATTAATATTTGACAAAGGGAGCAGAAGCATAAAATGGAGTAAAAATAACCTCTTCAATAAATGGTGTTGGGAGATCTGGACACCTACATGAAGAAAAAAAAGAAAAGAAATCCGACCACCAACTTATACCATACAAAAAAATCAACTCAAGGTGAATAAAAGACTTAAATATAAATTGTGACAGCATAAAAGTCTTAGGGGAAAAAGCAATCTTTTCTAAACCACATTAAACCTCACCTTTGAAATCCCAGAAAATTTAGTAAGGAGAAAGATTAGACAAAAAAAAGAAGAGGAAAATATGAAGGAAAAAAATGAAAGAAATGAAATAAAAGAATTTGCCTCTTTTGAGCTTCCTGACAAACCACTGCAGCCCTGGCCTGTTCCTTACAAAAACACATGCACTGTATAGAAGGAGGCAGCTCTGAAATTCAGTGAGCTTTTCCATTTTTGTCCAGAGCTTTGAGACAGTACCTGCTGCCAGGCCCTTATGTGCTGTTGCAACTTGACACTCTTCAGAAATAAGCAACTAGTTTCCAAGTATCTGGGCCGATGTGACCATTTCACAGATGTTATATGAAGGGAACACCTATTCCCTTGCTGTATTTTTCCTATGAGGTGATAGTAAATGCAGACATTTAAAGGCAAAGCAACCCAATATTTAGCATTTTATAATTTAGTTATATTCCAACGTTTGTTTACTTATTAAAGCAACATAATGACATACTTAGAAGAAGCTTATTCCTATGTAAAAAAACTCAGGTTTTTCTGGAAGAAAATCTCAGCTTCTTAAGGAGGACTTAGTAGGAAATATTCTTTGCTACAATGCTTGACATGACTCCAGACTCTTCCTGGAATTCTCTTTCGGTAGAGACAATTTATATAGGTATCTTTAGAGATTACTATAGGTTTGAAACGAATCTTAAATGTTTCCATTCCAAAGGGGCCAAGCCTTCTACTCTTTAGTGGGCACAATTGTACCAGACATCGTTTCTTCTCAGTGTCCTTACTCTGTCCCCATTGGTATTTTTATAACAGGAGAAGTAGTCTTGAGTGTCCTAGATGAAACTCTTAAATATGTTGAGTAATGGGATGGATCCAGGATAGATGGCATTGCAGGCAAAAATAAACATTCAGGATACAAAATAATAGCATTGTCTTTCCTTTAACTGAGCTTTAGCTGACCTACATAATAAGTAGAAAAATAAAAAATAACTGCTACCAAGTTGATCAGCAATGCTATCTTAAAATATCTTTAGGAGTGATACTTTTGAACCAGAAGAGTTTATAAAAATCATCCTGTGAGTTTAAGTCAGAATCAGTATAGAGAAATATTCATGTGTTCTTAAATTTAGGAAACTTGCTTGTGTCTATAGAGAAGCTAAATGGGGTAAATTCAGCAGCAGTCTGAAGAACCTCAGTTTGTCCCTCAAAATGCAGGTTTCACAAATGGGGACTAACCTTCTACAGCAGGGCTTTTTACCATGGGTTCTTCCTGCCATCCTTCTAGCACACACCCTGGGAGGTTACACAAAACTCCCAGGGCTGTCTCCTCCCTCTGTCTGTCACTGCTCTCAGGGTTTGATCTCCATCTGTGCAGCTCCTTCCAAGTCATCTCGCTTCTTTTCAACATCACTTTGACCTAAGGACGGTGCTGTGATGCATTCTCAGAGGTGGTCCCAACACAAAAGTCATAGAAAGATGGGATGATTTTCTGTATGTTATTGAAAACTTAGACAAAATCGTCATCATTGTTCTTTCCTTCCATGGGAATGTGTATAATGAAAATGTTCACGGATTAGAGCTTTTTAATAGGGAGCCCAATAGGTGCCTTTAATATTAAACGTAGGTCCAGCACGTTCATAAGTTTGCGATATTTTTTTAAGTGAGGCCTCTCATATCCCGTGGCTTGTCTATCAAGATGCAGAGAAACAAGAAGAGTCCTAGTAGAAATGCCAAGATTCTATTTGCACAAGGATTTGATGGGGGATTCATGGACTATTTCATTTCCACCCAGCCATGGCGTTCACGAATACTGCCTGACCATATCAGGTCTGTTTATAAGGTCATTCTTTTAACTTGAACTCCTACTGGTTTTCCTACTTTGTTTATTTATTTATTTTTACGGAGGGGATCCTTAATTCTTCTTAACTTACACGTTTAGCAGAACTCCAGCTTCAGTGCAAACAAGACTGAGTGGATTCTGCTGCTCCGCTACTCAGCTGGCTGGGTCCCTTTGCGGTGGCATTCCCAAGGGCCACTGGCTGGGATCCACGGCATTCCACTATCAGGATTGCTGACAAAGGTTTGTTTTTTTACTGCATTTTAATCTGACGCTTAAGGAAGGGAGGTCATGTTTACATATACGAACCTTAGTTTGTGTTAGGCTTATGTAAAATTCCCAGGGCATTCTCTGAAGGTAAAACAAAACAATAAACTTATTTCCTTTTAGTATCTTGCCTTCCAACGTTCCCCTCACTATGGGAAAACATCACTTTTTCCAAATTTAAGCCTCTCTTTAGAAAAGGAGAAGTCAAGTGACTAACATTCTTTTTTTCTTTTTTTTTTTTTTTTGCAAGAGAAATAAAAATAATACACGCACACAAAGGAAAAACATTGATTTCCTTTCCAGTGATCTTTGACATGTTTTTATGAACCTATCTCCAGATTTTTCTTCTCCCAAAATAGAGCTTCTCACTCAATGTTATATTAAAAATAATAACATTGATTAATTAGCTTATAAACATAAGTTAAAAAAAATGTACATCATTGAACATTCTTTAGAAGGAAGAATCTTTTACATCCTTCCAAAAAAGATGGCTTTTTTTCACTTTGTTTTATTTAGCACAAAATGGTATTCACAATAAGACATAGTATGATATAAATACAGATAAAATGGGACTTGGCCATTAGGTGAACCCATTCAGAAGAATCTTAATATTACTTTCTTACTGGTATTACCAGAAATAATAGCAAGTAACTTTTATTGAACCCTTTCTATACACCTGGCATTCTACCAAGCTCTTTACATGTTTTATCTCATTTAATCTTTAAAATAACTCTTTGATATAGTTTAGGGGTTGGAAAGCATTTACAATGAACGAGATGGACGTGAGTCCATCTTTGCAAGTTATGTAGAGTCTCTGCTACATAATCTTCTTATTATATTGTGATTATTTTTGTTTTTGTTTTTACAACCCATAACAAATATAGACACCTGATCCCAAATAGATTGCAAATCAGATTTGGTCTGTGGGCTCTAGTTTGCTGACTCCTGATTCGATCAAAGTAGAACATGGATTATTTTCATTTACAGAGGAGGGCACTGAGATTCAGAGAAGTTAAGTAAATGAGCAAAAGCTGCACACCTGGTAAGTGGGAGAGGACTTTAGTTAACCAAGCAGTCGCTAGCAAGAGTAAACTAGTTGAAGTTAAATTTCAGAACCCATTTAACTAGTAGATAAATACAGAGCATTGCTAATAAACCTTATATACCTTATTATAATTAGAAATGGCACTGTAATGTCAGCTAATTTACAAATGCCTTGTAGGATATACTTCTACATATATGCTATTTCCACCTATGTTTGTGGCACATATATCAATTAAGAAATATTTCATTCACAAGCAAACAGAAAGATTTTACTGTATTTTCTTTTGAGAATACTATAATATGTTTTAGCCCTTACTAACCCAGTTTTGGTTTTAATTTTTCTTTTACTTCACCATATAACTTCCTTAAGTTAGACAAAACTGAAGTAAATATAAGTCAAAGTTTTGAAAGTACAACTTAGCTTTGCTGAAAAACAAACAAACAACAACAGAAAAAAAAACCTGAGTAGGCCTAAGATTATTTATTATATTCCTGAATCCAGAACTTGAATGTCAATATCAGTTACCCAAATTGTCAAAAAGTAATAAAACATTTATTAAACATGAGATTTTTTTCAATAAAATTTGATAGATCAGTTACATGGTTTAAAAACATATTTTAATTTAGAATTAAAGCCATTGAAATCAATGTAGTTTGGGTTTAAAATTCTTACTAGGATATATGTATATGTGGTTCTTATTGGCACTAAGAATTCTTTGCCTCTCGGACATAAAATTTTGTTGACTGTTAAAGAATTGACCCAAAGACTCTACTGAAACTCTGAAATGCTCATGTTCATTATTAGGTATTTTATTACATTTTTTTTCTAGATAATAATGTGAACTCCAAACATAACAGCAGGGATCAGCTGAGAAATCTGAAGAATTTGTAATGATAGACTTGTTTAACATTAGGAGAAGAACATATCCAACAGATAAGATCCTTCTTATTTATATTCTTTCTAATATGTGTTTTTAAAATATCTAAATTCAGACTCCATTGACCAGTAAAAATGATGGAGTAATATAGTTTAAATTTTTTTCTAAATATATAATTTCTCCATTAAACTTAACAACTCTTTTATTTTGGGGGTGTATGATGTTTTAAATACACACACACACACACACACACACGTATATACAGTCCAGAGTGCTATCAATAATTAATAAACATTGTGTAACTCTCTTCACTGACTTTTTAAAAAATTCTTTCTTTGGAATAAAACTAAGCAGAAAGAAACTTACAAGCATGCATGCACAAACTGGCTGCAACCAACAAAACACAGGAAATTGGACACACTAGAGATGGAGAAGGAATTTCAGATTTCTATCACAGCTCATTTTTCTGCATGTAACACTGCAGTGTATTGTCAAGCACAGGAGGGCCTGGGTGCTCAGGAGAACAGATGGCAGCTGGGTTAGGCCAGACAGGAGGGAAGAGAAGGTGTGGCCACCCAGGAAGTTCCGGTAAATTATGCAGCTTGCTCTTCTCACCTTAAAGAAAAAAAGTACTTAGGAAAGCATGTACCAATGGTCAGCACAGCAGCCCCCACGGAGGCAGGTACAAAACAAAGTAGAGAAGATGTGCGAGCATTCGGAGTGTTCTCAGGGGAATTGAGGGGATGGCGATGAACTGTGCAGCAACCACCCTGGGACAAGCAGTATCTTTGAAACAAAACAAACCCAGTTCTGACCGCAAGCACTGTTTTTCCTTCGAGAACCTAGTACTATTTGGAAGATAGGTGAGGTACAGGACGCTTAGCAATATGAACACACACAGCCGTGGAGAGCAGCTGTTCTGGCTTCTCACCATGGAGTGATCAAGAAAAAATAAATAGACTTCCAGAGAAGCGGGAGGAATAAAGCTGAGATTCAGAAATGCAAGACCTGTGAAACTCTGGGAAATAGTAACAAGGGAGATTACAGAATCACCTAAAGGATTATATAAAGCCTCAAATCATTGTATCAGCAATGTCAAAAACCTGGCTATTTTCTTTGCGGAAAAAAAAATGAATGTGAGGTAATGGTAGATCAAAGGATAATAACATGTCAAAGGAATTACATTCATTCTTTGCACCAAACAGCAAAAATAATTGGTATTTCCCATATACCTTGCTTGTGGCATTTCTGTTTGGTGCAGGAGCACACTCTGCTTGTATCAGTTTAGTTTTCCTAACTACACTGCCAAACCGTAAAGCAGACTTTTAAACATATTCTCACAGTGCCCAAGTTAGTGTTCTGCACAGAGTAAACAGACAAAACAGAATGGGATGGTCATGAAGCTGGAATTCATAGTCCCTGCACCACTGACTTCAACCCTGTCACCTAGCTCCCAGCAGTCTCATTTGCTGTTAGGCAGTCAAACCATGTGGCGGACAGGCAGGTAAGTGGTGGAAGGAGCAACTGTTGCTGGTACAAGAAATAAAATGCAAAAGCTCAAAGGTGAAGAAGAGGAAGGAGAGAGAGAAAGAAAGATGATATGAGAAGAGTTTTAAGAAGTGGAAATCAATTACGAGTGGCAGGAAGGAGTGGGGAGGGGCACAGAGAGGTGGAAAAGTGTAAGGCTGCCCTAGCCTCACAAAGATCATTCCAGGCCCTTCCAACCAAGGTGAGGGGCTTGGTTTGGGCTTTCTTATAAGGATGATAAGGCACCATTGAAGGACTTTAAGAAGGGAAATCTGACATATGAGTTGAGTTCAAAATGCTCTTTCTGGTGCAGTGGGAGCAGAGGTTGGGAAGAAGTCCTGAGGCCCAGGAATCAGTTTGGAAGCTTTTGCAAATCCAGAAAAGAGATGATGTTAACTTGCAACAAGATAGTAGGAGAATGGAGTGAAATAAACTAGAACTAGGTGACTATAGTAAATGTAGGGAAAAGAGTAAAAAAAAGAGAAAGCAGAATGGCTGTATCTGTGGTTTCAAACAGAGACCACAGCAATGAGTGTGGTTTGGGGAAAAAATGAATTATCTTCTAAACTGTAGCTTCTGCTTTGGATCTGTCTGAAGTTACTTCTTTAGGATCCTCCACCTCTCCTTAACTTTTTCATTAATTGCCAGAGGATTCTATATAGAGATTGGTTATTTGCATTAAAACTGAACTGTGCAAAACACAAAGTGCCCTAAATTATCACAATTGGTGACCCCAATTCGCATCAATTAAGACCTTTAATTCTTCCTTATGTAAAATTAATCTTTTTCTTTAGGAAAATACTTTTGGAGCAGTATGAAAACCTTTACCATCTTGTGAAATATTGAAATGTGTACTAAGGCATTTTATTTTCTAAATTATACTTCTAGTAAGCAAATCTTTTCTTTATCAAATATTTTATGTTAACTAAATAATATGTACATTTACATCTACAATATGCATGTAACGGATATAGGTGAAATTTATAGCTTTCCTAAATTACAAATTTAATATTTTTGTACTAGCTCCAAACTTTCTATTCACTATTTAGAAGTCTTCCTGCAAGACACAAAATCCATTGTGCAATATTTTTTTTTTCTAGACTGCAGGAATGCAAAAGTATACACAGTTTCCTTCAAAAATGGAATCATCATTCACAGATGTAGATGTGTACTTGTTATGCCAAGATGAGACAGATGTGGTTCTATTCACTCGGGGACAGGTGCTACGGAAAAAGAGATAAAACATTTGTAGAAAGTGTAAGCAACTGCATCGCTGTTGCTAAATAAATAAATTCTCTGCCAAAAAAACTTTACTTGCTTATTTCTTCTTATTTCTCCTGAATGTTTATTTTAAGATCTGGTAGAGCTGAGCTCTATTCAGTTTTATTTTCCTCTATGGGTCAAAAATGTACAGTTTGAACAAGGTTCCTAAGAATGAATGGCACAGACAGCCCCACATGCCATCTTATACCAATGTTAATTAATCTAAAGCAAATTTACCTCCTGACACACACACCCACAATTTGACACACTTAACTTCTGGCAAAAATCATGGTCACGGTCTTTATAAAAGAAAACAGGTTAAAATGATAGCCATGAAAGCACTAGCAGTTTTGGAAGCAAAACCCAACTTCCTATTATTATTGTAATTTATTTTTTAATTTTTTTGAGAAACATTTTGGTAAGCTACAGACTGAGAAACATGAGGGAGTAGATTCTGCAGCTGCTAGGCTAGGGCGAGGAAACAGAAGATGAGTTTGATTTTAAATATTCGTATTGATTCTGACTCCAAAAGAAGGATTGGGTGGGAATCAGCAGCTGGGAGAGGGAAGGCAAGTGGAAAAGATGATTTTGATTTTAAATGTATTTAATCATAATGCAAAGGGGAGAATGAAGAAGAGAGATCAGCAGCTGGCTAAAAAAGGCAGAGAGCTAAGTTGGATTAGTGTCTTCCTTTAAATGTGCAGCTTTTGGGTTTCCTGGGACCCAGTGGGACCAGAAAACAATGGAATACATAGAAAGATTCTACAGCTTTAAGGGGTTGCAAATAGAAAACTCTGCCTGCCTATGTTGACATTAAAAAAAAACCCTGACAATAAAGATAGGCAGTAAATATAGTAAGATCCATCCCAAGATTTAAAAAAGCAGCAGAAATCTTGGAAAATTATTGGCACAGAGTACTGTAAGAAAATAAACATTCTGACTGGTAGTTATCTTTCATGTAAAAGATTTTTATTGTCATTCTTCAAGAATTAGTAAACTAAATGTACATGGACCATTGAAATTAGAGTGTATGTAATACATGCTTTTGTTGGTGATTTTGGGGCAATTCGGGAGCTCTCAGAAACTCGGAGCTTTATGCCAGAACAATAGCTGCAGCTTAGTAAATGTTTATGGAATAAAAATAAAAAGTAATCAATAAACAATCATTAACCTATATTTTAGACATGGGAGGCCTAAATATGTACTTATACCATAATATTCTCTAAAAGCTGTTTTGTATGTGGCCTTATTATTTTGCTATTGGTCTCACAAAACACAGCGTCAAAGAAAACCCAATTGAACTTTTTTTTTGTATTCTGTCTAATGTGAATTAAATATGTGAAACTTTCATAGCACATTGATGATATTTAAGACACTATTTAAGAAACTTAACATATATATATGCATATATACATGAGTATATATTGATAATGCCCATAGTGGAGGAAAATGTTCAAGGGAATAATTTCAACTAAGGAATCACTTGATTTTAATATAAAAATGCAAGTTTAAAGTAAATTTTAGTGCCACGTTGAGGGAATCTTCATTTTCCTTAGGGCTATTCATTATTTTTAGATTTGTTAAAAGATAAACATGATTTGTTTTTAGTCTTAACTACTATTTTCTATCTTGATAATCCCCTGGATATAGTACGAAGCTTGTCAATAACTGGTCATATCTTATTTCTGCCTAATAAAAATTTATTTTAGAACCATGTTAAAAGACTGTTTAAGCATATACAGAATTATCACCATTCTGAGATAGACACTGCTGGTGTGGTTGGGAGACAGAGTTGGTGGGAATAGCATTACACAGAATCTGTCATTAACTTTTTGAGTCAATTTCACTCACCTAGTGGGGGCTTTATCCGTGCTTTTCAAAGCTTGGACAAAGAATCCAGCCTAATACAAATATTTTCCTGTGTAGGCAGAATAGTCAAACGCTTAACTGGTGTAAATCCATTAAGAGATTTTACTTTGTCTAAATGACAGGAAGAATAAAAAAAAACAATTATCAAGGGCATAAAATTTATCTTTATATCTATCATGAAGCTCCAAGTAGCAAGGAGTATCCATTGTTCAATGTCATTCTGTGTATTCTTCACAGCTCTCTAATTCTACATATGCTATTTTATTTTATTTTTTGTTAATTTCTGTCAAGATAAGCCCTGATAGTAGGTTGTATTTTTCCTTTCAGTGAAGCTGAAAGTGGAAAGTATATAAAAAATACTGCTACTTCCTAACATTTATATTTTGTACAACCCAGCATTGATTTGCTCCTTATTTAAGCAACATTTTCTTGATAAATTAAAAAAGCAGCAATAGCCATTACTGCAGGCTATATACAGCCTCTAATATCACTTAAGCATATTACAGAATATAATATCTGGTACTTAACGACTAACTTGCATATGAAAGCTCACATAATGTCTCATAAAACCCTTAAAATGGCTTCAGTTTAAGAGTCTCTTTAAAAAAAAAAAAAAACACCTTCAGGGAATATTGTAAATGAAGTAGCACTCCAGCCTTGGAAAAAAAATTCACACACTTGCAGAAATTTTTAATATAAATTGAACACATTAAAAATTAATTTTGCATGACCATTTTACATTGCAGTGCCAATGCATAGTTAAGATAAGGCCTTAACTCTTCTTTGTTTAAAGTAACATGGAAGCCCTTTGCTTCCTCTCTTTGCTTTCATCTGTACGTAATTATTATTTTCATTAATCAGAAAATGGACCCCCATTTTGCTACTCTGACAGCCTCAGCTGGAGTTGACGGAAACCCTACCTGAGTCACCAGGGTAACTTAACCATAAACTTCTAGGAAACTCATTAGAGAAAGGTGTGAGCTGACAATTAACCAGGGCAGTTTCCTTCATCCTTCCCTTTTTTAAACTGAGGGGCTGTGGAGAAAAGCTTACTCATCAGAAAAGTAGCTTTGCCCCCAAGAAGTAGTAGATCAGCGCTGGCTTTGCCATCACTCTCCTCTTCCCAGACCCCTGATCTGTCTCTGTTCACTTGGTTTCAACTGGACCAGCTGTGTCCTTGAAGATTTGTGTGCCTTTTAGCACTAACATTAGAGAAATAAAACAATGTACATTTTCTCTTGGGACTTGTATTCTTTGATGGATGTAAAATTGGGCAAAAATAAGAACAAATTGTACTTTTTGTATATGTGCAGATTTTTTTTTATTAGTCTCATGGCCTCCATTTTCCAACAAAAAAATTCCCAAACTGGGTATCAGTTGCAATGAGACATTGACAAATGTCTCTCCATGGAGAGCTGGCGTTGCATAGATCTGACATGCTGTAGTTTTCTGTGGTTCTGACATGAGCAGCCCATGCGTGATGCCAGTGGGAGCTTAGAGGGAGTCGCTGGGTTGATTCACAGATTACAACTCAAGTGATCAATTTTAAAAAGGTGAGGAAGGAGCTGACCTAAGAAAATGCCCTAGACCTTAGGTCAAAGGTGCCATATAAATCTAGCAAACGAACAAAGAAATAAACCCAGAGCACACTTTACTTAAAGAAGCTTTCATTCTATCCTATCATTGTTCAAACCAGAGATCTTATTATGCAAATATAAAAAGCTTAAAGTAAAATGATAAGCCTCAGACTTAGTTCAGAATCTATGGTTTAACTCACTGCGATGGAGACAGGAAGTTTTGGGTCAAGGAGACAGGTTTTACAAGAGTATTTTCTTAGCTTTCTGTGGCTTCCAGAAGACTTGTGAAATACTACAAAATATATTTCCTAGTTCTCTCCTAATTCTTGCCCTTTATATTAATATTTATTATAAAATACAACTATAAGACCAACCCCAAAGCTATTGAGAAGACATGCATTGCTGACTGCCAAAGAAGGTATTAGACTGTGGAGGGTCTTACCTTGAAAAAAGTCATTCAAACTATAAAAATGTAGTGAAGTCAGTCTATCTGGATAAATTGGAAAGAATTATCTAACTGCTTGCATATGTGTGTATGTGTGTGTCTATATATACATGTGTGTATATATATGTATGCATGTGTATATACACACATACATACATATATATGTGTGTATATATAACCTAACATCCTCACACAACACAGTCACTATGTTACCCACCAAGTGTCAGGTACTGTGGATTTGTTTACAGAAACCTGCAGCCTTAGTTTCTACTGAAATGCTTCGAATCAGACAGATTTCAATCACTGTATCAAGACAAGAAAGAGTCGCTATACTGTAACTTTATTCATATGAGCCCAGTATCTTCCTTCCTTCCTTCCTTCCTTCCTTCCTTCCTTCCTTCCTTCCTTCCTTCCTTCCTTCCTTCCTTCCTTCTTCCTTCCTTTCCTCTTTCTTTCTTTTCTTTCTTCTTTCTTTCTTTCCTCTTTTCTTTCTTTCTTTTTCTTTTCTTTCCTTCTCTTTCTTGCTTTCCCTTTCTACCTCCCTCCCTCCCTCCTTCCCCCCTCTCACCTCTTTTTCTTTCTTTTCCTTTTTCTTTTTACATGAGAAGGTTATAACCAGGGTAAACACTATAAGCACTAGATATATTGTAGTCCTGGATGAATACAGGGTAGTAATAGATCCCAAATGGACCAAATGTAGTTTTGTGCAAAAGTAAGCAAAAGAATCCATAGAGAAGCATTGTCTTCTGCTGTTTTAGCAATTCTCAATAAATAGGCATGGGGAATTAGTTTCTCTGTCATTCTCTCCATCCCCCTACCTCACACACAGAGATTTAATGGTAATTCATAAAGTCCAAACTAGAAAAAAAATCATATGAAATTGACTTTTTAAATAATCAGTTAGTACTAAAATGCTCAGCTGCTGCTGGGGGCAATCGAGAGAGAAGTATAAATATATGGTTAAAATAAATGTAAATTTTTATTGAATGATTACTTGTTTTATGGTAGAACCTCCAAGGAATCCAAAAAAAGCAAATAGTCAAAGCCTAACTGGATGTCAACACCCATAATGATCTATTTTTCCTATTTAATTGAGAAAAACAAAAAGCAATCCTATAGAATTGTTTTGATGTCTCAATAAAAAGTCATTCCAAATAGCTACAAAACTACTAAGGCAGTGATATTATCCTGAGTTCCTAAATCTTCTTCCCACCACAGATTCTAGGATCGTGAGAATTAGGCAGAAATATTCACACAATAATCACAATACATGCATACTACTACCACATTTCTGAAAGCTTATATATATGAATTCATGGACATATATTTTATCACATAAAAATCAATAAAGATTCTATCCAACATAATTTTTTGCATTAAAACATAAATTATAGGATTAAAAGTGGCACGTCTATACAGACATTATAATATTTCTCTAGCTGCATTCTCATTATTCAAATAAACTATAATGTCTAGTCAACTTTCTTCTTAATGAAGTATGTTCTAGTGCTTCTCTTCAAAATCATGAAAAATATATGTCGTGTAAAGACCCAATTGGGCAGAGGAGAAAATTGGGAAGATGCTATGAAGAGCAAACACAGAGAGATCATTTTATAAATCTCTCCTCCATTTTATGTGACTCATACTTGATGTGAAGTTGTTATGGGTTGTATTGTATACATGTCAAAGTTCATAAGGGATCTATCCAGAAAAAGGCTAAGCATAGTTAATATAATGACAATGGTTAATTGATGTAACCTGGCAGCCAAGGAGAGTGGTCTGGAATGCACATGCAGGAACAATGACAACTTCACTGAAAGAGTCAGTGCAGGTGGTAGAGGCTGATGGAAGAGCATGTGTACTATGTGGCTGTCACATTCAAAATGACTGAGAGAGTAGAGCAACAAATCAACATCAGATTTTGCCTTAAGCTTGAGCATTCCTCTGCAGAAACTATTCGGAGGGATTCTGAAGTCCACAGATATGAGCAACTGGTGATTGGCAGCTTCACCAAAACAACGTGCCCACTCATGCATCACATCTCCTGCAGGGTTCTTTTGCAAAACAGCAAATCACTCAGGTAACTCAGCCCTCGTACTTCCCAACTTGGAACCCTGTGACTTCTGGCTTTTCCCCAAACTAAAATCACCTTTGAAAGGGAAAAGATTTCAGACCATCAGTGAGATTTAGGAAAATATGAAGGGGCAGCTGATAGTGACTGGGAGAACTGTGTGAAGTCCCAAGGTGCCTACTTTGAAGAAGACTCAGGCACCACTGTCCTAAGTATACTGTTTCTTGTATTTTGTATCTTCTTCAATAAATGTCTCTATTTTTATATCACATGGCCATATACCTTCTGGACAGACCTCATATGTGGAAGCCCAAACCTCAGTACCTGAGAATGTAACTTTATTTGGAAAAAAGACCATTGTGGAAGCAATTAATTAAGATAAGGTCATACTGGAGTTAGGATGGACCCCTAATCCGATATGACCAGTGTCGTGTTAGAAAGGATAAGATAGGCACTCTCTCTCTCTCTCTCTCTCTCTCTCACACACACACACACACACACAGCGACTATCATGTGAACACAAAGGCAGAGTTCAGGCATGATGCATTTGCAACCCAAAGAATACCAAAGATTGCCAATAAACCACTGAAAGTTAAGGAAGAGTTGTAGAACAAATTGATCCTCATAGCTCTCAGAAGCCAACCCTAACACACTTCCATCTCAAACTTCTAGCCTCTGTAATTGTGACACAATAAATATCTCTTCTTTTAAATCACCCATTTTGTGGCAACTTGTTACAGCAGCCCTAGGAAATTAAAACTAAGGATTTCCATTATGGATTTCTGGGTCCACTTTCCAAAGAGGCACAAACAAACGACAGAGAATAATAATAACCTAAGGCTTTATAAAGGACCTCCTATCCCATGAGCTTCTTAGAGAGATGAGTTAACAGCGTAGTAGACATCCAAAGGAGCAATTAGAAAGTTATCTTGGTGTAGGGGAAAACAGCAAACAGTACTGTAATAGTATAAATATCAACAAATGGAATATTGGGACTATTGTTTTTCTGTTTGTTTGCTTTTTCCAAGGCTCTTTTGATAGAAGGATCTATAGTATCTATACAGATCAGGAAGGAGTAGATAACCAAGCTTTTTTTTTTTTTTTTTAACCTGGAAAGCACAGAGTTCTAATGTATGGGTGCATGAACAAACAATATCCAGCAAAGCCAGATATTCAAGGTTTTACCTCTAGAAAGGAGGTAGAATAGGTACTATTTGTCATGGGTAGGTAACAGCTCATTTTAAACAAAGCCAGCCTTAGCAGGGTAGCTTATTTGGTTGGAGTGTCATCCCATGCACTGAGAAGTTGAGGGTTCAATCCCTGGTCAGGGCATATGGGAGGCAACCAACAGATGTTCTCTCACATCTCTCTCTCTCTCTCTCTCTCTCTCTCTCTCTCTCTCTCTCTCTCTCTCTCTCTCTCTCCTCCCTCTCTCTCTCCAATCAATAAGTATATTCTTGGGTGAAGATTTAAAAAATAAATAGACAAATCAAAGCAAAAGTAATATTTTTCCCAAACATGGTGATTTCAGTAAATTTCTAAACAAATAAGATTTAATAAATTTGACAAGCTTTGGAGTCAAGTGGTTATACACAAAGTGTAACCCACATTATTGATATTTACTGTATACTGTGATCTAGTTATACATTGTTAATTATTTTTAAAACCTTTTATAAAATATAATAATAATCAACCATAGAATGGTGTTGAACCTTAGATTCTACTAGAATTTAAGTGTCTAAGAATCTAGTAAATTCTCACTAGAATAATATGAAGCAGGTAGGATGTGTGCATTTATGTGTTCTCTGAAAGAAAGAATGTTGATCATAGTAGAAGTGGTGGTATGATCTGATTTTTCTTGCTAGGGTTATGTGACCTTTGGTTTCCCTACAAAGCCAAATTATTTATATGTGACACAGACACCTGCACAGGAATTCATATGTATCTATCTATATGAATGTGGGCAATATGTCAGAACCATCTCGTACCCGCTGAAGAAAAAAGACAGATGCACTTTAGGACCAATCTGGAGTGCACTTTCCCCACCCCAAGGGTCTTGCTGAGAAAGAGAAAATTTGAGATCTCTCTTCTTACTCCAGTAAACCTCAGTGAAAACTGGGTATAGTTATTAACAAGATCAACATTCTGTTTCCCTTCTTGCCTTCCTCTTTTAAGGTCATTATAGGTAGAGGAAAGTAAAATAAATCAACCCTTCTCTTTAAGTGGGCTGAGGTGGGATAGAACTCATGACTTTGATAACTGTTTCTGCTCATTTGAGTGTGTCATGATCTATATTATACCATGCATGGAATTTAATTACAGAGATAAACCAGGAAACAGCTCTGGTACCTCCACACAACATAAAACATTTAGATATTATAAATAAAAGATACATGGCATAAATATTATTGCTTAGTAATTAATGGCCTACACTCAGGTTAAGTCTATGACCTATATAAAAGATTTTAGGTATTTAATGCAAAATGCACACAAGAGCATTCCCTTGGTTTAAAATTTAAAAAGTGTGTTCTCATTAGGCAGAAACATCAAAATAAAGTTCAAACAAAAGCCAAAAGAATGTCATTCTATCTCAGATTTTAGCTGAGTTAAAATGGTAATATTATACCAATAAAGACAAAAACTTAAGTTATCCAAAACAGAGGAAGACAGAGAACGCTGAGAGAAAAAACCCAAAACACCTTGTGTAAATACATGTGTATATGGTTAACCCACACAGACACACACTGATGGCTCTCTAACTTTGAGGTCTCTTGGCTGAACGGCAGGGACAAACCACTGGCACATTTGCTCCAAAAATGGAAGAAAGGCTCATACTAAATTAATGAAAAATTAATGAAATACTGCTTAACCCTAACAAATCTTAAATAGATTATTCACTTTGAAAATAGTGTCACAAACATCATTCTGCCATTAATATTAAAACTTTAAGTCATTTTATCACATACATAGCAGAACTTTATTTTTTGAACTCTCCAGAATTACAGAAGATATATCTTTGGGAAAACAAGTTTTCATGTGTTTGTCTCATTATAGCATTTGAACCACAAACTCCATTCAATACTGGTCTTAACAATCTTAAATAAAATATCTGATTTTTTTCTTAGTTGAAGCTTTGAAGGATTACTATGTGGCAAAAAAAAAAAATAAAAAAAATAACCACAGACATAGAACCATGAACAAGCTATATGAGACCAACCAAAATGAGGACTCACCTCACTTGAAGACCTATCTTTAATGGTTGTCTGTATACAGTTAAAATAGAAATGTCCTACATAAGTGAATTATGATACTTTCCAAAATATGTCATCCTCTTGAGTTTCAAAACTTGTAATCTGATTACTTGATCCACTCTAACCTTAGCTGTCTTTCTTTTTATTTTCTTATAAAATAAGAAATGAGACAGTATTTTATCTAAATTTCATGGTGAGTAAAATATGAAATTGTGATATTTCCCCCCAACTGTGTTTTGACCACGGTGGGAATCAGGATTGCGTGCACACTGGACACCTGCACACACACTGTCACTTGCAGGGTGAAAGAACGGGTAAGCCACCCCACTTCTCACCAAAGGGACAGACACTGTGCTCCATTTTACAGTGGGATGCTGTGAAGAATGTCTTCATTTCTCCTTACTGCAAGGTGTGAGTACTCCCTGAAAGAAACAACTCAGGCTGAATTGCTTGGTGGAAACTAGCATCGGAGTTAGTATCTGTCTTCCCTCTACATCCCTGTAAGGTGTGGGGGTTGGGAGAGGGGTCAAAAACTAATAACAAAAATAGATTCAAAGTACTACTTATAAGTTATAATAAAACCTCTATAAGAGTGTAAGAGTGACTTATTATTTCTAACATTTGTTTTATTCCCTCCTTCCTGCCACTCACCCTCTGTTAGCTAAGTGTTATATTAACTCATCTGCTTCAACTAGTGACCCTCAAACTTGGCTGCACCTTCTTACAAGCCTGGAGCACTTACAAAATAAAGGAAGGAAGACTAGGGCAGGGCTTAGGCTTGAGTAATTTTAAAAAAGTGATCCCAGTGTTCAGACAGGGAGGAAAACAGCTGTACTAAACCAATGGTTTCCCGAATTGCTGATAACCAGAAACACCTGGGACATTTTTACAAAGTATACATGGTCCTTTGGTACTCTATTCCACCCTCTTTTCTATCTATTCAGTTGAATTGGAATTACTGAAATACCTCGGGTTTGTGTTTCTTTCTTTTTTTTTTTTTTCCTCTCTCTCTCCTAAGGAGAAAATGTTTTTTCCCATTTTTTTAAAAATATTTTATTGTATTTTTCCTTTACCATTTATTCCCATTAAACCTCCTCCCCCTGACCCCCACACAGTCACCATGCTGCTGTCCATGTCCATAAGCCCTTTTTTCCTTATTGCTCAATCCCTATACCCCCTAACCCCACCCATAGCTACCAGCCTGCTCTCTATCAGTCTATCTCTATTTTGTTTGTTAGTTCTGTTTGTTCATTAGATTCCACATACGAGTAAAATCATATAGGATTTGTTTTTCTCTGGCTGGCTTATTTCCCTTAGCATAACATTCTCCAGATCCACCCATGCTGTCCCAAGTGTAAAAATGTCTTCTTTTTCACAGCTGAGTAGTATTCCATTGTGTAATTGTCACATAATTGTTTACTCCTCCTTTATTTTGATGAATCACCCTTGGAGAATTATTGAGTATATGGTACAATTCAACCAAAAAGGGGGGAAAAAGGTGGTTCTGATAAAATGTATTTACATTGCATCAGAATGAGACATCATTTTATCTAAATTTCACGGTGAAATCACCTATGTTGTTTAGTATCTGTTTAATAAATATGATGTTTCTACCATGTGCTCAGCTTCTACACATGCCTCAGGAGTCCTGTCATCCGAGAAGGGCTCTGTACCTCTCCACACTGGGTTGGTTGTTCCCTTCTCTCTATTTCATTTTTACTTTATACTTAACTCTGTAATAGAACTTATCACCATGGAGTTTTTGCATGTCCATTCTGTGTAAATTTATGAAGAGAGGTAATGGTGCCTTGTGCATGACAGCAGTTTAGTGTATGCTGGACCCTGACGTGGTTACTTCCTATACATTAGCTCGCGCATTTTTTCCTAAGAGCCTTAATTTCCCCATGCATAAAATGGACAGTGGGACATCTCTTTGTGCCAATTTAAATAAGCTAGTTCCAAACTGATGGAAGATTTAACTGCTAACAACAAAGTGTTATCAATAAACGGAGGCTTCGTACCCTCCAAGATTGAGGGAAGTGAGGAGAGAAAACACTGGGTTAAATCTCTCAAGGGTCTTCTATTTTCTGCACCCTTGACAAAAGTCTGACCACTGCACAGCAAACAAAAAAAGTAAGGAAAGAATTTTACCAACCTAAAGCCTAAGGGTTCTCACTTTTTCCCCAACTCCTGCTGGAACTTACACTATGTTTACATGTCTTGGGCTTTGTGACCTACCCTGAGCAGTTTATAGGTTCACGAGTGAACTACTCAAGGTAGCTGAGGAGCCAGGTAATCCAAGAGGAAGAGAGTTCACTAAAAAAATTGTTTTCTAATTTATTTATAATGTTATTATTTATGCCTATTTAACTCACCTTTCCTTTAAAATTTCCATTTAGAAATACTGCTTTTAACCCATGCTCCCAAGTCATGAAACAATTTTATTCAGATTCCCTGTATGGTATATTACCTGTGGTCTTCTTCAGACCTAGAACCACCTTTCAGAAAAAAAAAAAAAAGTTTTCCAAAACACCCCATCTCAACTTCCATCTAAGATGCTTAAAATGCAGCACTTTTGAATATGCATATTACACTGCTTTTGAATATGTTCTACTAAATCACCAGGGCCTATTACAAAAGTATTAGGCCAATTGGTCACTTTATTTTCACTGGGTGTGAGGTCTTCTATAAAGATCCAGGCATTACTTGCTGAAATTTTGATTAGGCTTACAGTTTTCAGTCGAGAATGGGAAATATGTTAGCTGGAGACAGGAGATGAAAAGAGAGAAGAAAATACTCAGTCCCCAGGGTAATAGTCACGAGCCAGAGTTCTTTAAAACTAAGATTTCCAATCCCTTAAGATGAAGAATAAATGGGAAAGCTCCTCTAATGAGTCCAATTTGATCAAAGGATTCTAAGAAATACTGCATATAGAGGTTCATAATTAATTTGGTAGGTATATGGAACTACCTGGACACCTGTATTTCAAAATCACCTAGTTCTAAAAGAATTCCCAAAGTCCTTTTTGCCACAACAGGGCAGTGTTGAAACAAGTGATTCTCAAAGTGGGCAGCCTCAAGCAGCACCTTCAGCATCACCTGGGAACTTTTAGGAATGAAAATTCGCAGGCCCACACTTGACTTACTGAATCAGAATTTCTGCAAGGGGGGTCTAGCCATGTGTTGTAACAAGCCGTCTAGGTTATTCCAATTCCTGAATTTTGAGGACCTCAATACAAACCATTCTGGTAAGGTAGCATCTTTCACAGCTTAATAGAAATGTAGGAGGAGGGAAAGAAATACCTTCATTTCCACGGTGAGTGTATTTCAGCACCCAACTCAGCTTTTCTGCTTCCTTAATGGGAAAGGATCAGAGAAGAGCATGGGGTTAGAAGCCCACCTTGTGCTATTGCAGCCAGCCATGCTCAACTTCCTGCCCCAGCTACCAGGGGTTCTGCTCCTGCTATAGGTGCATTTGATATGCATGGAAACATAAACTAGAATAGATTGTGCCTAATCTAAATTCTCTCTTTGAAAATTAAGCTTTTCTCTTTGTTTAATTTGCACTGGAAAGGAACAGCTGGTGGGTAGCATTAGTATGAATAATCTTTATGTACTTAATGCCCATAATTTAAGTCATTCCTGAGTTTTTATTTTCTTCAAGCTTATAAAACACCTTTTCTTCTTACTTTTAGTTTCTACCTTGAACTATTATGCTACTATTTAAGTTAGGAAAATCTAAATTATGTATTTTGAAAATCCAGAATTCATCTTTTAAAAAGTAAAATAATAGGCTATACATAAAAAAAATTGCTCAATGTTCAGAAGAAAAATGCACGCGGAAACTTTCTAAAGGAACCCAGATGACTTCCAAAATATGCCTACTTTTCACCAATTCCTACTGTACAGTTAACATTATATCAAGGCTACAGTTTAATGCACTTACACTTTTTCTATATTTTGCTCATATTTAGAAAAAAAGAAAAATGCACAATCTTAGAATATTCCGCTAGCACTCACCTCAGTCTGTTGCTAATGTACTCTAATTTCTGTGCTCTTAACCTTTCACAATCCTCATTCTTGGATCTCGGGTGGCATTGCCCTCAGCTCTGTTGCAGGTGTGGATGTGTAATTTAGGCTGACCAATCAGATCATTGCCTCCTCCTACCCACACTGTCTGGATAAGGTACAGCACTTGGTCTAATTCTGGCGGAACAGAGACTATAGGATTAGATTCCCAGAGTTTTTCTTTGAAAGTTTTGAGGAGAGGGCACTTTTTCTCAGCTGGAATTGCGGAGGGGATAGTCTATACTGGAGCTGTCAGCAGACTTCTGGCCGCCCTAACCAGAGAACTTACCAGCAATGGAAACAACACAGAGAAGAGCAGAGCTTGGAGATTGAAAGATTCCTAAGAAGGCCCAAAGGCAGAATTTAAGCCATCGAGTCATTTAGGCCTGAACTTGTCAGGTAAATGATCCAATAATGTTTTGTTCTTTTTTCTTAAGCAAATTTAAGTTGTATTTTGATTCACTTGTTACCTAATGTATGAGACATTATGTATAGTTGGTTTATGAAAAAGAAAGGGCAAAGATAAATTAACAATTATTCTAGGTTTTTAACATGGGCAACTTGGCATGTGGTGGTTCTTTTCCTTGATATTTCGACAAAACTTAACCAATGGATATTACATAGGGGTGGGTAGTACAGGAAAAAGTATGTTTGGTTTTGAGCATTTTTACTTGAATACACCTATGAAACATTTAATATGAAATACCTTGTAGGTCATTGACACTGTAGGTCCAGACCTCCAGCAAGAGGACCAGACTAGATGTGGATATTGGAGGATCATTGGAATAAATATGGTAACTGGACTTAGAGAACGCCAAATGGTTAAAAGGGTGCCCAACGTTTACCAAGCCACTATCTCCCCTCTATAACATCTAAAGGCTCAGGTGAAGTAAAATACTGACAAAATGCTTGGTTTGATTTGATAACTAGGACTTATCAATGGGATGCACTGACAAGACAAGGTTACTGTGAGTAGAGACATGGCAGATAAAAAAGCAAGACCAACATAGATCATGCTTTCACATATCTTGGTTTTAATGGAAAGAGTTTGATAGCATTCTCTACCTAAATGTGTTTGGATAATGATGAAATAGGATCACCATTTGACTTACTGCAGCACTTTGTATGAGTTCAAGGGTGCTATCACCATTTTTACTTTTGTTGCTGAAATTGTCTGTTGTCATTTTAACTTAGCATCACTTAATAGAGCAAGGGAATAGTGTCCAAGCAGATGGTTGTCAGTAAACTGATGACTACAGTTATGGATTAGTGTCCAAATACAATACTCAAAACTTGATACACTACATAGTTTCCTGAATGTGCTTGCCAAATAAATCTGGCCTGAAAATAATTTTGAGGATTTTCCCCTATCGCTTTAGTTTCCTTCAATATTTTAAACTACAGATATCTTAAAGAAGGAGGCTGTAAACATATAGACAAATCACAATATTTATTTAATGCACCTGTAAACTTTCTTGATAAGTTTATTTAGGAGAAAGACTATTCCAATACAAGGCTCTTGTAACGTCCATCAATTCCATCCAAACGTTTTGCTTCTTTCAGAAAAATATCTGAAAACATTGTAACTTAAAATACTTACTACATCTATGTTGGTCAAGTTTTAAAATAGATTCTCACTTGTATTAATTTTACCTTATTTTCAGCGAGTAAATTAGTCACCAGAGCATTTCCTATCTGTTCCTTCTGCCCTAGTCATAGCTGTTCCTTCAAGTCCCCTCTTAGCACAGACAGATTATCTTTTATTTGGGAAAAGCTATCACTGGCTCCTCAGTTTCTATAGAGACCTACCCTTATTCCTGAAAAAACAAGTGGAATCACAATAAATTGACTTTGTCTTGAGTACTTTCTAGCAAGTACAATCCCCACTACATTGTTGTCTTAAATGTATCAAATGCTTGATATTTATGAAACCTTACCTAAATGATAAGCACTCCCTGAAAATCCTTTAAAATTCATTCATGATTAAGTCAAACCCGCAAAGAGTTATATCTTTAAATAATAGTCCTCCACCCATGCCTTTACCTAGTGGTATTTTCCTGGCATGGTGTCACTGGACAATATTGAGGGACACTATAGCAAACAGCCTGATCACTATAGGAAGCAGCCTGATGAAGCAGAGAGCTGTGTGTGAGATGAAGGTGTCAGTGAGGATGACTTTCATCCTGTTACACAGTGTTCTTTTTGTAAGGACTCTAGGGAGGAAATTTTTTCTGGCTTTAACACCAGCAGAAGTCATTCTCCGAAGCATTTGGCTTGTTTTTATCTTGCAGACCGTCCCATTTTGGCTTTAAGCAGAACTAATACGTTGTTTAAGATACCTGGCGGCAAAGAGGTCAGAAGAAGGTCAGGCTGTCTTCTCTGTAGTGAATTAGCGACATTCATTCATTATCTCCCAAGGCCTCATTAAAACAGCTTTAATGTGGTGACCATTTGATGGTGGACATACGCTTTAATCTTGTGAATATCAAACCCACCTGGGTTACATTTCCTGTTATGGACAGTTAGCAGAAGCAGGTTAATACAATATTTTAACTCCTTAATCTTCAGCACTTCTATAGGAACCAGGCTTAGTAGTCACCTGTGTTTGAGCTGAAATAGTCTATAGAGCTAGCTCTAAGTTATCAGGTTCTGTCTTCAAATCTCAGATTGCTTAAGACACTTTTAATTATCTGTTTAATTTTTCACCTTATCTTTTTTGGTTCCGATGTATCATTTTTCAGGTTATTCTTCAAGCCTGGATATGCCCTATTTTTCTTTCTCATCTGACCTAGATTCAAATTTACACACTGTGAAATAGCTAATAAATTCCCATTAAGGTTGTAAAAGGTGAAGGTTCAACCACTGTATAAGTCATCAAATCCTCATGTAAAACTGAATGATCCTTGGTATTATTAGCTTGGCAAAAGTATGCTACAGGTCCTTAAGAAAAAAATAACCTTATGAGAAAAGATTAAGTCATTTGGCTGAGGGCAACCCACCTAGTCTAGAATGTCTTGAACATTTTGACAATTTCCTTATCACCTTGGGCAAATCTTCCTTCTCCCAATTAATCTTAAAATACAATCTTTTGCCTGGAGGCCTGCCCATAGTTTTAACTTTACCTATACTCACTGCACAGTGTTTTCTTTGTGTACATCTGTCTTTGAGGCTGGGCGTTAAAGGGGAAAGTTTCTCTTCTTGTTTGTGCTCTTGGAGTCCAGGGAAAGTGGGACGAGAAGCCCCACTGGGAGCTTTTCTTTTTCCCCTCCTCACAAGCAATAGAGTAGTACAATGATTTACAGAGACACGTTGAAAGTAAATTATGTTGTAAACGCCTGTCCCTTGGGCCAGCTAAAAATCACAGGAAAAAAATGCAAAAATTTTGAAATTCCCAACAGCAAAGGTTGACAGGAAAATATGGTTTTGTTTTTCTATGAGTAAAAGTAACTTTTATGTTGTGTTTTCCCATGAGAAATTATAAACTTTCAAAGGAATTTTAGCCTCTTGCATGCACATATAAGAGCAATTTATCTGGTACTGCCCCAGTGAAAACACTCTTAAGACTTTAAATCTGTTAAAAGTGGGGCTGAATTTCTTCAGACCGCTACTTCTTATTTGTCCTTACTGTCTCTTCTTGTCAAAACATTTACTCAGATTTCCAAGGGTTGCAAGTTGGCAACATGTTAATAATATGAAAATGCATTTGTGCAACCCATGTGGCTGCACTTTTTTAGTATATTCATCACTTCTTTAATAAATAATACTTTACAGTAGCTATGGCGACACAGGATATGCAGCAAGTTAGATGAGAACTTGACAATTTAAGATTCTGCTAGAGCTGCCAAAGTTTAATAGTATTTTGTCCTTTGTAGCCTCCTTGAGGCTCAAGTAGTACCCTCAATCAGACCCCTGCCCTCTTCCCCCTTCCCCACCTAATGAGCAACAGCTAGAGCAATGCTACAGCCAGGTGGGGAGCCTAAATCACTGAAGTCCATTTGGGGGGCATGAAGCATTTTTTATTCCCAAAATGTAAAGGTCTTTTATTTTAAGTCTCATTTTCCTTCTTTGTCTCAACTTAATTAGAAATTATTCAGAATTATTTTATTAAAAATTCAATTCTTTCTTAATGGCAAGAAAAAAAAGACCCTAAAGGATGCCCCTAAATACTACACGGCCTTCTCTACAGCTAAAACTCACTTCATTAGATTGTTCAACAGTGTTTTTTACTATTGGTTTCTTTTCATCCAGACATTCTTCGTTGGAATCTTTGTCCCTGCCCATCTCCCATAAGCTTTCATTTGCTGAAAGTTCAAGTTTTCTCTAGTGTTTTTAGACTCTTCCTTGTCAAAATACCATATAGCCTGTTTCTCCCCTGGCTGGGTGATTTATCCAAGGGATGTCTTTTCAGTGACTATGAGCAGATATGATAATGCTCCTTTCTCTACCTGCCATGTCATCATTTGCATCAAAACTCAGGTGTGCGTGAGTAGGATATATGCCTTTGGGCTCCATTCCATGTAACAGAACACTGCATTTTTCGAAGACTTCATTCTTTTTTGACCTCAGAAGTGTTCTAAAGTTCCTGTAAGTCTTGCCACAAAACCTTAGGAAAGCTATAAACCTTATAAAGTGTGTGTGCATTATATTGACTTAAAGGAATGACAATATCCATTTTTATATTATCTCCATAACTTCAGTGATGAATAGAATGAAAAACTAAATCAGTATCATCTTCACTTCCTCATGCTCTGCTAGACACATACACAGCTTCCCGACTGCTGTGCATTGTTTCTCTCCTCACCCCTTCATTTTCTCTGCCTGTGATAGACACATCCTTATTTATGGATTAACAAGTACGAAGATCATGTCAATTCCTGACACGAATGATAATATACCTTTGCTTCTAGAGATATATTTACACACAAAAAAAATATCCCCCATGAAAAGCATCAGATTGAGGTGTTGGCTAAACAGAGCAACACCTTAATTAAAATATCATATTAAAATGCTTCTTGGTAAAAAGAATGCTTAAAGCTAGTATTTCATTTGCAAAAGAGTAGTAAAGGAAAATGCAAACTCCTTTTACTCATGCAACTTAAATTTACACATTGTGACTAGTTAGTCCTCCATCTAGAATAACTATTTCTAATAGGTACAAGGCATGGGGAGTCCTCAGAGAATCCTGTGTATGCCTAGTCAGTGAAATCTGTCCCTTAATTTTCTCATTAATCATAATCAAAGGAGTAAACTTTCTTAAACCTAAATTTTCCTGTTTGACTATAACTAATCTAAATTTAAATATCTTCTCAAAGTTTAAATGTGGTTGTGTAAAGTACATTAATCTGCTTCAATGACAGACAACTGATAAGGATACTGGTATGGGGGATGGATAGATATGTACATGATGTAGTATAGAATGTATGTAGCCTTTGTCCCTGGTTCCTGGCACAAAGCTTAAACAATTTTTGGAATTTCCAGAGTGATAGGATTGTCTTTTGTATGCTAATATGGCAACTACTGAGGGCCCAAAAGATAGTTTCAGGATGGGGGCTATTTATCAAAAAGCCCAAGTGTGTGATTAGAGCATCAGAAATTCAGACCAGCCAAGCTTCTGGAAGGAAAAGAGAGGGAGGCTAGAGATTGAGTTCCATCACAAAGACAATGATTTCATCAATCATGCCTAGGTAGTGACTCCCAAATAAAAACTCTTGACCATAAGCTGGGTGGAAATTTCTGGTTGATGAACACATTGATGTGCTGGTAGGGTGATGTACCCAGACACTACCAGGAGAAAGTATTCAAGCTTTACATCAAGAGTTCCCTCCACAGAGACCTTGCCTCAGGCATCTCTACATTTGGCTGTTCTTGTTCTGTACTCTTTACAGTAAAACTATAATCCTAAGTATAATGCTTTCAGTGTGTTCTGTGAGTTGTTCTAGCAAATTATCAAACTTGAGGGGATTGTAGAACCCCAAATTTATAGCTAGTCAGTCAAAAGTACAAGGGGCTCCCAGATTTGTGGTGGCTGGCATCTGAAATGAGGGTAGTCTGGTGGAGAATGTTCCCTTTAACTTGTGGAATCAGGCAGAAGTAGTTAGTGTCAAAATTGAGTTAAATGGCTAAACACCTAGTTGGTATCACAGAATTCATATCAGGGCAGAGATAGATCTTTTTCTTTATTATTTGTTTCTTAGCTTTGTTTACTAAATGGCTATTTTTTTAAATTAAAATAATCAAAATGGGGCTGCCCTGAGCAGTGTGGCTCAGTTGGGTGTCAGTCATCCCTCAAAGCAAAAGGTCATCAGTTTGATTCCCAATCAGGGCACAAGCTTGGGTCATGGGTTTCAGTCCCCAGCTGGAGGTGCATATTAGAAGCAATCAATTAATGTTTCTCTCACTCTCTTTCTCCCTTCCTTCCCCTCTCTCTATAAATAAGTAAACAACATCTTTATTTAAAAATTGGGGAAAATGACAACAGAATAATGCTAGGAAGAGATTCAATTACTTTTGTGGTAGGCCATTAGATAGACATGAACAGTGGAAGGACCATAGACTAGGTACAGAAGGTCACCAGGACAGAATGCCCCAGTGTCTAGCAACAGGCAAAATGGGAAAATAAGAACATTGCTCCTGGGTAACCTTTCCTACCCTGGCATATTACCAGTCATATGGTTTGGACCCCCTGACTTTACATGTCACTGGTCATGCAGCTGGGATCTTCCCTTGACCCTAGTATGTTGCTTGTCATGCTGGTTAGACCCCCTTAGAGGGGGAATAAACAAGAAAACCAAATAATAGTCCTTAGCATTAAGCTTCCAGGACAATGAGATTCTTACCCATATCAAATGCATCTAGGCCTTAGTTGTATTTCAGTACAGGGCCCAGAAAAGCAGCAAAACCAGACAAGCAATGCCGTGACTGACATCAAGATGAGCTGCATTGACTAATGACCCCCTGCCCTGGTGCCAGACAATCAATGGAGACCACAACCCTGAAAGGACACACCTGGAAAGCTGATGAGTATTCCATTGAGATCCATTCTGGAGACCTCCCCTAAAATTCCCACCCTTAAGAGCCCGTAGGACTGAGGACCCAGTATGCTCTCCCTCCCAGGGAGCAGCCTGCACGTCTCCCCTCCCTTTCTCCTTCCTCCAGGCTCCTTAATTTTACCCTTCTCTTTCCAAAGCTCCAAGGGCCCCTCCTTTTGTCTCTATAACTTGCTTCCTGAGTCAGTTTCTTTTACTACTCACTTCTACCTCTGCAGCTTTGGAAATAAACTTTCTCTTATAGTTTCAGTCTTGGCTCTGAATTCTTTCCTAGCCAGAACTCAAGTACCGAGGTTACTGAACCGAGGTCTGGTCTGACTCTACTAGTCTAACACCTGGTGCTGCTCTTGCTGCAGCCAACAATTTTAAGTAATGAAATATTAAACACTTTAAGTTGCTAAAATATAAGTTTGTTTAAATTTTATGCCATGTAAAATATGGTTAATTTAGAGCCAATTTAAACTTACAGTTATCTATATTTTATATAATATATAATACATTATAATATTATATACATTGCATATTATATATTTCTATTTATATGATTATTTATATTTAACTAAGTTAAATAAACTTCTTTAACTACAGGGTAATTTCGAGACCCAAGAAGTATAGGGAGCAATGTAACATCAAAGAGCAAATAAATCTGGGTTCTTATGTGATGTTAGGATTGCTTTAGCATAATTGTGTACTTTTACAAGTGCATCCTTAAATTCCTTCATGGCAAATGAACTCTAGCTTATAACTCTCAGTAATGGAATGATCACTTTTTACATTTCTCACTTGAGAAATGGGAATAATACTAGTTCCTACTATTCAAGTTTGTTGTGAAGATGAAAGGAAATGCTAGATTTCCGATTCCTAGGACTCTGCCTGTGGTGCCTGGTCCTTAGCCCGGCACCACTACTCAGCCACCTCCTCTGGATTTCTGCTTGCTTAATGGCCTACTTAAACATCCTTCCAATTACTGAACTTAAAACTCTAGTTGTGTTTTGATCAACACAGAGAAGAAAAAGTTATCATTCTCATTCCCCCCAAAAATATACTTCTAATTCTGCCTTGCTTTCACTAACAATTTCTGAACAGTTATATTATGCTGCTGACCTGCAGCAAGCTCATGCCAAGGAAATTTCCTCAATTTAGGACAATTATTTTTTAATCTAAATATAGTCTTCACATTTATTCATATCACAATTCATTTCTTTTGTTTCTTGAGTTTAACACTTTTAAGATCATTATAAAGTTATCAAACTTGTTTGGTATTTTGTTTCATATACCTTTGGTCATAAGTGTTATCTCAAAAGAAACGTGATTAGAAAAAACACTACTTTTGCATTAAAAAATTAAAACAAAGACACAAGTGTTTATATCTAGATCTATTATGCTATTTCAAGATAGTTTTGTCATTCAAATCTCAGGGAATTTTTAATCTTTAAAGCTGTTATTATAATATCCCACTCATACAATAAGAGGTTTTGTAAGTTTCAAATGAAATATGGGAATCTATTTTAAGGTACTGTATAAATTATAAAACAATTATAAAATACAAATTACTTTTAAAATAAAAATTGGGGTAAAAGAGTTCTTCACTCCCCACTAGAGACCTCTCTCCAAGCCCATTCATTGCCCTCTTCTTTGTAGTTCGCTTGTTTTCTGGAGAGCCCTGTCACATATCTCCTCTGCTCCACAACAGCAATACGAAGCTGTCGGATTAATTATAGCTAAGGCTCCATACTATTGTTGTAATAATTGTTCCTGGCCCACACTCTGCCAGGTGCTCTTTGATGAGTTCTTCAGCTCCTGCCTTTGGAAGTTGGGAAGTGCAACATTCAGAACTCTGAGTGAGAAGACATATGACATTGGGCTGTGACCCTCAATCACTTTCCGGCTAGGCTAGGGACCTTTATGGCTTTAAGTTTAGGGTTATTCATCTACAAAATATTCTCTTTTTTTTTTTGGAAAGAAACTTACTTTCCTTTCAAAATTATAATAAATTTTGTAACAGCTAACATATAAAGTATTAAGGTTTGCTAAGTACATACAAACATAAAGAAAACGTGGTGAAAACAGGGAAAAAAGGATAAGAAAATGACAGAACTTTAACTCTCACTTTATTTACTCCAAACCTTTCCAATATAAGTTATATGTTAATTTCATTCTTTCAGATAGTGTTCAATGTCACATCGAACTCAAAAAGTTTTGTGTGGCTTTTTTCTGTCAATAAATATCTCAAAATGCAAATGAAGTGAATGGATCATAAAGCTTTGTCAGTGAACCCAAAAGAGAGAATCTACGTTTTTGACCATCTTCTTAGAGACCTATACCTGAGACCGCAATCACTACATATTTTTGTCTTTTTACCCTTTCTATTGAATTTATTGGGGTTTATTTTTATATTAGTTAACAAAACTATACAGGTTTCAGGTGTACAATACTACAACACACCATTTGTACACAGTGTGGTCACCACCCCAAGTCAAGTCTCTACTCATCATCATTTATCTGTCCCATATCAATTCCCACCTACCTTCCCACCCCCAGGCAATCACCACACTGCTGTGTGTGTCCACAAGAGGTTTTTTTTTTTTATTTTCCTTTTTTTCTCTTCTCCCACTTCCCTCACCCAGTCCAACCACCTCAGATAGCTATCAGCCTGCTCTCTAATTTTTTGCTTGTTAGTTCAGTTTGTTCATCAGGTTCCACATATGAGTGAAGTCATATGATACTTCTATTTCTCTGACTGCCTTATTTCACTTAGCTTAATGTCCTCCAGGTCCATCCATACCATTGCAAAAGGTGAGATTTCCTTCCTTTATATGGCTGAGTAGTATTCCATTGTGTAAATGTACTACAGCCTTTTTATCCACTCATCTACTATGTATACTTGGGTTGCTTCCAAACCTTGGCTATTGTAAATAGTGCTGCAATGAACATAAGAGAGCATGTATTCTTTGAAATTAGTGTTTTAGGTTTCTTGAGATAAATTCCCAGAAGTGGAATCACTGGGTCATAAGGCATTTAGCTCCATACGTCTTTCCACAATGGCTGCACCAATCTGCATTTCCAGCAATAGTGCACAAGGTTTCCCTTTTCTCCATATCTCTGCCAAAACTTGTTGTTTGTTGATTTATTGATAATAGCCATTCTGACAGGTGGGAGGTGATACATCATTGTGATTTTGATTTGCATTGAGCAACCACTACATTTTAAAAAGCTTGAGGAAACATTTCAAATCTGACTGTACAAATTCTTAGTCATGAACTGAAATCTCATAATTTGGCAATTGTGGAGTCTTTGCCACTTTAACTTTTAATCTTCATTAACTTGTGTAAGTGTATATTCCAAAATCTAACTCTACCTTGGGTACCTTTGTACTGACCTGGAAATCCCATGCAATGTTTTGTTTGCTCATCATGCCTTAGATCCATACTTTTATGAGTTGACTTGCCTGATCCTCAGGAATGCCATATAGTTAAGCATCCATGGGTGTGTATTTGAGGGTGTTTCTGAAATAGATTAGCATTTGAATTTGAGGTCTGAGTAAAGCAGATGGACCTGGCCAATGCAGGTGGGCATCATCCAGTCTGTTAAAGGCCTGAATAGAATAAAAAAGCTGATAAAGGCTGATAAAGGTTAACCCTGCCTGACTGATAAGGTAGAGACATTAAATCTTCTGTTATTTTGCTCCTGGTTTCAGGCCTTCATAGCTGGACTGGAATCTATACCATTGGTTATCTGGCTCTCAAGCCTTTTGTGATATTGGGATTCATAAGAAAATATACACTACATTATTCTCATATATAGTTTGTCTTTGTGCATGGTTCCTGTTTCACAGCTCCCAAAGTCTGGGATTTCCTGAGTGATCAGAGAAATGAGAGAATCTTTCATTATAGTACTTGGAGTCTTCATTTCCTGGGGGAAAAAACCTTCAGAGTTATAAAGGTAAAATGGGTATTTTGTTATTTAAAACAAGCCCTTTCTTCCACAACTGAGTTTATATGTTAATGGTAAACTTTGCAGGGCATCTAAGAAGGGGACTGGTGTTAGGAGAAACAATCAAAAATAGAGGGTTGGGAATTTCAGTTCCACCTTCTGATTTTCAGTGGGGAGAGGGGCTATAGATTGAATCAATCATCAATGGCCAGTGAATTAATGAATCATGCCTATGTAATGAAGCCTCCATAAAAACCTGTAAGGGGTGTTTTCCAGGTACCACCAGGCTGGACTTGAGGACAGAAGCTCCTTTGTTTCTCATCATATGTATCTTTTCATCTGAATATTGATTCACATCCTTTAATATCTATTGAATAAATTGATAATTTAGTGAGTAAACAGCTTTCCTGAGTTTTCTGAACTGTTCTATCAAATTAATCAAACCCAAGAAGGGGATGTGATTTATAGTCAGTTGGCCAAAGTTTATATAACGATCTGTATTTGTGATTGATACCCTGAATTGGAAGAAAGGGGTAGTCCTTAGAACCTCCAAATTGCAGCTGGTCAGTTAAAAGAACAAGTTACAACCTGGGCTTGTCATTGCTATCTGATGTGGAGAGTGGTCTTGAGGGACTGAATTTTTTTTTACCTGTGGTATCTGAGCCTGTCTGCTGGGAGATAGTATCAGAATTGAGAGATTTGCATCTCTGATGGCTAGTAATGCTGAGCATCTTTTCATATGTCAATGGGCCATCTCTATGTCTTCCTTGGAGAAGTATCTATTCAGGTACTTTGCCCAAATTTTAGTTGGATCATTTGTCTACCTGGTGTTGAGTCAGATGGGTTCTTCATATATTTTGGAGATCAAATCCTTGTCCAATGTATCACTGGCAAATATTTTCTCCCATTTTGTCAGTTCCCTTTTCATTCTGATGATGTCTCCTTTAGCCATGAAGAAGCTTTTTAATTTTATGTAGTCCATTTGTTTATTTTTTTCCTTTATCTCCCTTGCCCAAGGATATATATTATTTCATGGAATATCTGAAATTTTACTGCCTATGTTTTCCTCAAGGACTTTTATGGTGTCATGGCTTATGTTTAAGTCTTTTATTTATTTTGAGTTTATTCTGGTGTGTGGTTTAAGTTGGTGGTCTAGTTTTTGTTTTTTTGTTTTTGTTTTTGTTTTTGTTTTTTTGCATGTACCAGTTCATTTCCCCTGATGCCATTTATTGAAGATACTAGTTTTACTTCATTTTATGCTCCTGATCCCTTTGTCAAGTATTAATTGACCATAGAGATATAGGTTTATTTCTGGACTCAATATTCTGTTCCATTGATCTATGTGTTTGTTCTTATGCCAGTACCAGACTGTTTTAATTATAATGGCCTTATAGTACAGTTTGATATCAGGTATTGTGATTCCTCCTATTTTGTTCTTCTTTCTCAAGATTGCTGAGATTATTCTGGAGTATAGTTTGATTGCACATAATTTTTAAAAATATTGTTGTAGATCTGTGAAATATACCATTGGTATTTTGATAGGAATTGCATTGAATCTGTAGATTGATTTGGGTAGTATGGATATAGTATACCACATAAAAAGAAGGATAAAAAGATACATAATCATGTCAATTGATGCTGAAAAAGCTTTTGTTAAAATCCAGCACCCATTTATAATAAAAATACCGTACAAAGTAGTAATAGAGGGAGCATACCTCAACATAATAAAGGTCATATATGATAAACCTATAGCCAACATCATATTCAATGAGCAGAAACAAAAAACTTTCCCCTTAAGATCAGGAACAAGACAAGGGTATTTGCTTTCAGCACTCTTATTCTATATAGTACTGGAAGTCCTAGCCACAACAATCAGACAAGAAAAATAAATAAAAGGATTGGAAATTGGAAAGGAGGAAGTAATACTATCATTATTCACAGATGATATGATAATGTACATAGAAAACCTTATAGGCTCCACCAAAAAGCTACTTGACTTAAGTAAATTTGGCAAAATAACAGTATATAAAATCAATATTCAGAAATCAAGGACAATTTTGTACACCAACAATGAAATATCAGAAAAAGAAACTAGGGTAAAATTTCATTTACTAGAGCAACAAGAAAAATAAAGTACCTAATAAACTTAACCAAGCAGGTAAAAGACCTGTACATGGAAAACTACAGAGCACTGAAGAAAGTAATTAAGGAAGACACAAATGGACACATATATCATGTTCATGGATTGGAAGAATCAACATCCTTAAAATGTCCATACTACCCAGGATATGATTTTTAAGTTTATTGAATAGTTCTTCAAACCTCTCATTTTACAGATGAGAAAACAGAAACATAGTGGCAACTATGACAGGAATTCCAGTGCACTAGTCTTTCCTATTTTATAACTTTGCATTCCAATTTAATGATATAGCATGTAGATAATTTTAAGCAATATGACCAATACATGTGCTTTACAAAAATTATGTCTCCTGAAAAAGTGACAGTAGATATGAAAATATAAGTATTTTACTGATAATCACCTAATTACCAATCATGTGCATTTTGAAGTTCCTTGAGAAACTTGTAGGCTGATAAGGATTTCTATCAAAATGCCAATCACCAAAGCATGATCTGCTCCAACAGTTCTTCAACTGTACAGGTTCTCTGAAGCTTTCACTTAGGTGTCAACAAGCATTTGTGTTATCACAATGATTATGCCATCTCCCTAGAGATCTTCACTTTCCTTTAAGACACACACACAAAAAAACATTATAAATGGTTCCAAGTCATTGTTACCTTTATAATTCCTGGATAATGTAATTACCTTTCTTCATGAATTGAGAACATTTTTTCCTTTCATAGTGACACATATTGCCAGAAAGCACATTTGCGTGTTGTTATGTTTAAACAATGTACTCTCAGTTCTGTGCACTCCATGTGATTAACTCACAACAGCATCTTGAACAATCTTTAGGTGCTTCCTCATTCCTAGGATGGAGTTTAGTCATGGCTCTTACATGATTTACAATCTGCACTCTATCAGTTCCACAAAGATACAAATGCCGAGCCAGAATGGCACAAATGGAAAAAGAGCCCATTCTCCACCTTCAGCATGATTTGTGGTATTTACTGACTAACCAAACACTAGCATGGGATCACACCCAAATAGCCTTTCAAGACTGGAGTGGTGACAATTGGCTGTGATTAGAGTGGTACCAAAGCATGTACAATATTTGCACAGTCATAGAACAGGGATGTTTCCAAAGAGAAAAAGCAGCATTACAGCACAAAGGAGACAGGGAGATGATGTGGCCACAGTCCATCCTCCTGGGTATAGGAAGGAACCCAGAAATGTCATAAAATCCCACTTTGATCTGTTGTCGCTACTGTTGGTTGTATGGGAAATTAACATATTTAATTAACTGTCTGACCAAAGCAGCTGTTGCCTTATATAAAACCTTCAACATTGGTGCCTGGCTTATCCCACTACGTGTTTGAATGTGCCAGTGGCATAAGACTGATGATATTTTTATACTGCATGGCACAGCATGACTCCTCTTGCAATAGGCTCAAATCAGGATCTTCTTTAAATTCTTCATGGAGAATAATGATGTTCCAGCCCAAATTGCTTAATAACACTCTACATCAGGCCAGCCAACAGGAAGCTCCACACACAACAAAACCAACTCTGGCCAATCCAATCATTCCCAACTTCCACAAAGGCCCCTGCTGCATCGGCCCTGGCAAAGGCGGGTGTGCATCTTCCCTCCTTTTCATCAAAGTGCTATTTTATTCACAATTCAATTCTTTTACTTACAACATATTATTTGCCTTCTATAATTTCTTTCAAAAATTGTATTTCCTTGGCTTCAGTATTTCCAAGTGGAAAGAAATGCTTCCAAGTCAGAAGTTACTTTCATTAGTTTGCTAAGTTGTTGGTCCAAAGCTATTATGGAGATCTCATAAAATAAATTTAATGCATCTAATTTCACATGGTATATGGGGTGGTTTGGAGGATTTCTGAGAGGAGGGAGTGAGGGACAGTAGAAGGTGGTTTTTCTGACCATTGAAAAATTCTTCCTTTACTGGGTTTGTTATTTTATCCATTTGTGAGAGAGTAAGAATCAAGCATTTTCTATTTTGGATGGCTTGAGCTGTGCAGTGATGAGTTTATCTCTAGCAAAGATGGAGGCTAGAATTTTCAATACCTTTCTCGGGGTAATGTGGTAACACTGGTTATCTTGATTGCCTGTGCTGCTCTTTTTCTGAACGAATTTACTCTGCCATTGAATGTGTCTTCCTCATCATACCTTTACTACTAGATACACTTAATATTTCCTTTTGTGCCATTTCTGAAATTCTTGGAAAGTCTTGCAAAGTCTGCAGTTTCGGCTAGTACCATATGTAACTTACAAATAGTTTGCTAGTTCAGCAATTGAAGGGCTCAAAATCCTGATTAGGGAGAAAGGTTGCCATAAAAACTATGGGGGAAAGGTTAGCCAGCAAGGCCTTTACTTCACTGTGTGCATTATTATATTTTATACTTTTAATAAAATGAAGTAATTAGGATTTATCAATGATATATGTGATTATAAAAAGTGTTCAACAAACTTTTAAAAATATGAAACTGAATAAATAATTGAATAAATTTAAGAATAGAGTTTCCCTCATTCTGAATGAATATATTCTGTATTATATGTGTATTTGCTCACACAAAGACACATTGGCACATTTTAGTTAATTCTTGATATCTTACATGTGAAAGACCTTCCTGGGTTTAAGAAAAGCAAAAGCAAAATAATGAATGGTTGGCTTTTTTTTTTTAATGACCCCCTATAAGACAAGATAAAATACATACACATTGTGGGGCAAAAGTAGGTGTACAGTTGTAAGTACATGAAAAAGAGTTTATTTTTGTAATATTATTTGTGTTATTTTCCATAGAAACAATTGTAAACCTACTTTTCCTACCCTCTATGTACATATATGTACAACAATTATATATTTGTCTCTACAATACAAGATATAGAAAGAAAATTTTTCTTCACAGACACTTCATTGAAACATAAGGGGCAATGTCACGCTAGAGGCCAGGAAGAGCAGCTTCAAGCTCATGGACCGCTACATATCAGAGATCCTAGAGGCCTGTGCCCTTGTTAAGTTTAAATGGGCACAAGTTGCTGAAGTAAGTAGTTAATGTTTTCCCTGCTGCTACATAACCAATCTTTTGACTCTGTTACTAGAATCCTTATTACTATATTCAGATGGAATTCACCCAAATCATTTCTGTTCTTCAACAAATACATGCCACACACTTTGCTTGGGTACTGTGGAGAAAGTGGGGTGGCTGTCGTCACATTGCTTATAGAAAAGATAGCAAACAATGACCCTAACTGGAGTTTCTTTAATCAAGATTTCATGAATATAAGAAAAAGATAAAGATAGACAAATGACTATATAGTTGATATATATAATAAATATATATATCATGTTCATAATTACAGATAATAGAGAGCGAGTTTCCAATAATTTCTAATCTATTTCTACCTTTCATGGAATAAAGTATTCTCTTAAGGGAATTGTGTATATTTTCTCACTCATTCCTCATGATACCCATGTGAGATAGCTGCTAATATTACAAATATTGAATAGATCAGAACATGAGCAGAGAACTTAATTTCCAAAATAAATTGTCTCCCTTTCACGGCAGAGAAGTTTGTCAGCCCAGGTTTTCCCACCTACAGATATCATACACTGACCCATTACATAATTCTTCCTGTCCAATGAACTGGTAAAATCTCTAGAAGTCCGCTTCAGTCTGCTTCAGGTAGTGCTTCTTTCCTTCACAACTTCTGGTCCTAACTGACCTCGGCCTATGCTATTCTTTTACTTTCTGTGTACTTAAACTTTTGGTTTGCAATTGCTCATTCTTCTGCTTGTAGCTATAGTTAAAGGATTTTGTGTCACACCGTCCCTCCTTGCTATGTGCCTTCTCCCAGGTTTTCATCACCCCTGTAATGCTGCCTTTTTCTATTTTTGTAGCTCTGCAATTTTCCTTTTGCGTCCTGCCTTTGTATTCTGGCCCAGACTGCAGGGTAGTTTCTTAAATTTGAGCGAGACCTGAGATTGAGAGGATAAGGTCCCATGTAAATATTCACATTATCCTGGAATATATATACTTCTCCCACTAAATCACGTCCTAAGTAGGTGGCTGACTGTCATGGATGGAGTAGGCAATGAATAAATGTTTGTTGAATTAAAGTTAATTGGAATAAATATGCTTCCATAAATGAAAATATGTTCAGTTTGGCCATCCATTTATTTTTCTATTCATATTAATATTCCAAAGATCTTTTGAGAAAACTCTCTCTCTCCAATGTGCATGGAGACTTCAAAGCAAAGCAATCTGCCCTCTCCTAGCCAAATCGTAGATGCCCGACCCAAATCAGGAAAATGAATGTTTGTCTCTCTCTCTCTGTCTGTCTGTATCAAGATTTGTGTCTGGAGCACAGGGACAAAAATGAGGTAGAAATGGTTGGAGCTCATCAGTGGGGACGCCCAAGTGTGTCCGTTCACATAAATATTTTGCTTCCTGTCATTTTCTAAGCCTGATTAGTTCTTTTTTTCTTAAATAGCATTATTGAGATATAATTGGCAAACAAGGAATATGTTTAAGTGTGTAATTTTTCAAGTTTAGAATATGTACATCCCCCAAGAAACCATCACCACAATCAAGATAATGAATATATCCCATTACCCAAAACATTTTCATTTTAGCCCTTGGTAATCTCTCATTCTTCTTACTCAGTCCCAAAAGCCCCCACCAAATTTGACAAATACCATCCTGCTTCCAATCAGAACATATGAATTTGCATTTGTTAAACTTTTTATATACATGATATCATAAATTAGGGGCTCATTTTATTTTTGGTCTAGATTTTTTAATTCATCATGATTATTTAAGATTCATCCTTATTGTAGTGTATTCCAATAGTTTTTTTTTGTTGTTGCTGAATAGTTTTCTATTGCTTATCCATTCACTTGTTGATGAATTTTGGAATTGTTTTTAGGTTTTAGTTGTTAGAAATGAAGCAGATATAAACATTCCTGTAAAACTTTTTTGAGTGAACATATGCTTTTTTTCTCTTGAGTAAATACACAGGATGCAAAGTCTAAATTATGTGTATAAGAAACTGCCAAACTATTTTCCAAAATGGTTGTATAATTTCTATTTCATATTAAAGCCTTTGTTTCATTTTGAGCTATTTTTTCTATATAGTGCAAGGTATATATTAAAGTTGATATTTTTAGCATAAAGATAGTATTAGGCACCATTTTTCACAAAATAATTTTCCCACTAAATTAACTTTGTTTCTTTGTCAAAAATCAGTTGTCCACGTGTCTATTTCTGAAGTGTCTGTTCTATTCCTTGGACCCATCTTTTTTTTCCCAAAATTTTATATATTTATTTTTAGAGAGAAAGGAAGAGAAGGAGAAAGAGAGGGAGAGAAACATCAATGTGTGGTTTCCTCTTGCATGCCCCTGGCCTGAAATACAGGCGTGTGCCCTTACTGAGAATTGACCTCACTACCCTTTGGTTCATAGGCTGGTGCTCAATACACTGAGCCACACCAGCCAGGGCTGAATCTGTCTTTTAATTTTATTCTAATATTACAACTTTCTTAATTAGTTCAGCAGTATAGTGTCTCAAAATCTGTTAGTCTTAGTCCTTCAATTTTTCTATGCTTTTTTAAAAGTACTTCAGCTATTAGAGGTCTTTGTACTTCCATATATGACTCACAAATGTTAATTTCTGCTCAGAAAGCTTACTAGGATGTTATTTTCAAATGCATTAAATCTATACATCAATTTTAGGAGAATTAACACCTTAATGTTAGGACCTTTGATTCATGTTTATGATGAGTAAATGCCTCTTCATTTATTTTCAGTATTTTCTAAAATTCAAAATGTAGATCTTTTACATCATCTGTCATATTACTCTAAGTATTTTATATCTTTATACTGTTACAAAGGTATTTTTCAACATCACTTTCAAATAGTTCATCATTGGTATATAGAAATATAATTGATTTTTGTGTAATTAGCTTATATCCTGTTTTGCTCAACTCATTACTTTTAGGAGTTCTTATAGATTTCATTGTGTAATCGTCATAGAGGATGATGTTATGTGTGAATAAGTCAATTTTATTTTTTTCTTTTTAATCTGGATGTTTTTCCCCTGTCTAATAAGACAGTGCTAAATACAACCTTTAGCACAATAGTGCTAAATACAGCCTTCAGTACAATATAGAAGTGATGAGAATAGGCATCCTCGCCCTTTTTCTGGTCTTATGGTGGAAAGCAGTTAGTCTTTCACCATTAACTGATGTTATTGTAGGTCTTCTGTGGTTTCCCTTAATGAGGTTGAGGAAGTTTCTTCCTATTTCTAGTTTGCTTACATTTTTTTCTTAGGAATAGGTGTTACATTTTCTTAAATCCTTTCCCACATTGATTTAGATGATTATATGTTTGTCTCATCTAGTTTGTTAATATGATCAACTGCATTGTGCTTATACTCAAAGTTAAACTAGATCTGCATGCTGAGATAAAATGAAATTGGCCATCATACATTCTTCTCATTTTACATTATTGAGTTCTATTTGCTAAAATCTTTTTTGGAGCTTTTCATCTACCTTCTTAAGGGATAGCTGTCTGTAGTTTTTTTGTTTTTGTTTTTGTTTTTCTTTCAACATCTGTCCAGAAAATGTCCATCCATGTACTATGAAAGATAGAGACACTTACTGAAGAAGATACAAGATACGAGGAGCATTGTACACAGGAAAATAATGTCTTAGTCCCCTTCAAGGTAGGCACCTTGGGACCTCACACAGTTCTAGAGCCATTAGCAATGGAAGCACAATGTTCCTTTTGCTTTGGCATCAAAAGCCATAGAATTAATTTTGCCATGACACGTTTCTGGTTTGCCATGGCATGGCAAGATCTTGAGGTGAGCTCTTGAGGCAAGATCTTGGACACAGTAGATTTTGGAATCCCCGGATCATCTTCCAAGTCTCTCTCTGTCAGTCGCTAATCTTTGTTGATTGCAGGCTGTACATGTTCAACATTTTCAGGTGTTCTTCTTGTTGCAGGCTTTCCAGAATCTAGATCACTTTTAACAGGTTCTTGACCTCTTTGAAGCATTTGTGCCACACTTTCATTTGTGCTACACTCATTGCGTTGTCCCTGAAAGCCTTCTGAATCATCCAAACAGTTTCATCAGACAAATGTTCAAGTCCAATGCAAAATTTGATGTAGATTCATTGCTCTACTGGCTCAGTCATTTTGAATACAATGGCCACACAGTACACATGTGCGGCAACTAGCACCCCCACTGACTAGTACAGTGAGGTCATCGTTGTTTATGTATGTGCATTCCAGTCCACTCTCCTTGGCTGCCAGGTTAAATCAATGTCACCCAAACCATTCTTGTTATATTAACAATGACTGGACATTTTCCAGATAGACCGTGTGTGTGTGTGTGTGTGTGTGTGTGTGTGTGTGTGTGTGTGTATGTAGTGTATCTGTTGGTTTGGTTTCAGAATAATGTGAATCTCAAATGAGTTTGAAAGTTATCTCTGTCTTTTCAATTATTTTAAAGAATTTGTGTATAATTAGTATTTTTCTTCTGTGAATGTTTGGAATTTTTTTCCAAATTTTTTTGCGAGGAGTAACTAAAAATGCTGTTTTAATAAATATGATATACAAATTGTTCATTTCTTTTTGATTCAGCTTCAGCTTTCTAGGTAATTTTCTATTTCATCCAATTTATTGAATTAATGGCTTAAAGTTGCTCATAATATTAGATTATTAACATTTTAATAACTGTAGACATGTAGCTTGTCATTTCTCTCATTTCTGATATTGGTAGTTTGTGTCTTCTGTCTCTGTTTTGTCCATCTGTCTAAAGTTTGATTTTATTCACTTTTATACAAGAATCAGCTTTTAATTCCAATGAAATACTCTATTATTTTTTTTTCCATTTCACTGATTTCTGTATGTAGTCTTTACTATTTCCCTCTTTTATTTATATTGGGTTTAATCTGTTTATTTTTAATGCAGAAGCTGTCATTTATGTGAAAACATTTTTTATTGCTATAAATTTCCCAGTACTACTTCTGCTGTATGTTATAAATTTGTTATGTATTTTTGTTTAGATAAATATTTAGTAATTCCTCTTGATTTCTTCTATGACCCATAGGTTATTAGTCATGTATTCTTTTACTTATACAAATATTGAGCACTTTGAAACATTTACTGTAGATGTCATATTTAATTTCATGATGAGAGCATATTTTGTATGATAATTTTTGTAAAGTCATTGGAACTTGTTTTATCATGCAGAAAATGGTCCATATTCATAAATGTTTTGTACACACTTAGAAAAATGTTTATTTTTCTGTTTGTTGGGTGGTGTGTTTTCTAAATAGCAATTATATAAAATTGGTTCTAACATTGTTCTTTCTATCCACACTTACATTTTGGTTAAATGTCCTAGCGATTACTAAGTAAGTGCTATGGGAAAATCTAACTATAGTTATTTATTTATCTATTATTCCTCACAGATTTCAGTTTTGCTTCATATGTTTTGAACTTTTGTTAATTAGTTGTATAAATGTTTAGGTTTTTATATCTCTTAATAAATTTATCTATTTATTATTATTAAATGATACTCCTTTTCTCAGCTTTTAAGTGCACTTTGACTTTTAACAGCTACTTCAGCTGTCTTATTATTAATGTTAACATAGCATATTTTTGTCATAAATTTACTTTTTTCTATATTTAAAGTGTGTTTCTTGTAGGCAACATATATTTGGGTCTTGTTATTTTATTTTAGTTTTTCCTTCCAATCAGATAATTTATAGCACTTGATTAGAATATTGAGCCATTTATGTTTAATGTGATTATTGATATAGGTATCTTGCTATGTATTTTCTACCTCCCTTCCAAATCGAAGAAAATAAATCCACAGCCTTTAAGTGGCTGAAAGAAACTCAGTATCAATTTTCAGTCAGAATTCCTGACTTGACTTGTTCATTCTTCATCCTTATGTTGATCTTCTGCTTATTTATCTTTATTTTTTGGGGGGGTTGGGGGGAAGTGGCCATGTTTTCTCTCATTGGTTTCTGTATAAGACTCTGTCTTATGCTGTGATGTCATTTTTATTTTGTTTGATTTATTGAATAAAGCCTCTCGTTGAGACCCAGTAATAGATACATTAAAAATATATGTTGGTTTTACAAAATAAAGCTTCTTTCTATAAATGGAACATTTTTATTATTCCATTTTTGCTTCCTTTGTTAAATATTAGCAATAACTATTTTTCTATTTTAATTATTGTTTTAGGGTTTATAATATATATCTTTTCTAAGTAACCATTCTTGATGGTTTTTATTCCTTTTACAAATTCATCTTTTGTCGTTTTCTTTCTGCGAAATGAATGTACTTTGCCATTTTTTATAATGTGGGTCTGTGTAATTCTCATAAAATATGGAACACTCTAGTGACCTTCTTGTTTTTTTCTTCTTTTTGCATTGGTAGTTTTAAAAATGGAAACAAGTAAAGTCCTGTCTTATTTTGAATATAAATATAGTATATTGTTAAGAAGCTCCATAAAAATTGAAAATTGACAATAATATTTTTACTTCCTTATCATACATTGTTTGACTTTGTCTAAAATTAGTTGTGATTGCATTTATAAGTCATATGCTTTAAATCCTATATAATTGTAAGATAGGAGCCATACAGCTCAGGTATCCCTGGTATATAGAATTCAACTGCCAAAGCAAACTTTTTTGGAACCTATCTATGGACTAGCAATAAAGAAAAAAACTTTTCAGTGAAAATAAATGTTTTCAATGAAAATAAACTATGTTCAGTTTTCCTTGATTGAGAGTAAATTTTTGAGTCTATTGTAAGTTTAAAGATGTCGTACATAGATGTAATCTTGCCATTAGTATAAGTACTGTCTACTAAGCCACCATTTTGCTTTGTTTTATCTTGGAGAATTGTTTTAACATGATTTATATTGTGCTTGAATTTGCACAAACATATGTGTTGTTCAATTTCAAATATCAGTCAAGGATATTTGGAATTTTTTCTTAAGAGGACATTCAAAGGAAACAATTAACCTGGTTTATCTGCATAAATCCTAGAGAGAAGGAAAGAAATGGTAGGTTAGATTAAGAAATCAAGCTATGAGGGAACTTTCATTTAGACAAAGATTTATTCTGGCCAATTTTTCACAAATCAAGGAAGCGCTGTTTTGATCCAACAATAACTCAGTCTTCTCCAAACTAAACTCACAATGTCTCTTCTTATTGAGAATATCCTATTCTCAACCCTCTTCCCCAGTTTATCTGGGAAAAGGAGAAATAGGCAGCTATGTTATTGATTTTATCCTCCTACCCATAGTTTATTTGATCAGGTATGGACACCCAACTTAAGCTACATCAATAATAATTTCTTCTCAAGAATGAAGTTTCATCAATCATTGTGGTTTATTGGAACAAGGAGTTGTTACATTTTTTCCAAGTCCTGAGAAGAAACTCAAGACAGAAAAAGCTAGTCTTGTTAAATAAAATAATAATGAAACAGAATCACAGACACACACAAAAAGTAAATGATGCATCCCCAGAAAGAAAGAGAGGTCAATATCAATTTCTAATTGTCCAGCTCCTAGTTTAAGCCTCTATCGAAGCCCAGATATGCTTTTTGGTTTTAGATTCCAAGGAATGCCATTCTACCTAAAAAAACAAAAACAAAAAGTAACTTTCCCCAACGTTGTTAATCGAGTTGGTTTATGTTTGTGAAGTACTGTTCCTCACAATTTACGGCTGTAACTGAGGGCATTTTAAGAAACTCTCTTCACAACATTTCTCTTGCCTATATTCTTTTCATATTTAATGCTACCTTTACAATATCAATAGTCATTTATATTCACTGGGCAGTCATTCAACAATATGTAATTAAGCCCCCATTTGAAGCCAAGCACCCTTCTAAACCTAAAGGTATTTAGGGCTACATACACAATTAAGGGCATTTAAGAATTTGGATTTTATCTTAGAGTAATGGAAAACAACAGCAGGAATTATAAGCAATGACTTTGTGACATATATGCAACGACTTTGTGACATATATTTTGGAAATGTTATTATGGCTGCTATGTTGAGGTGGCATTGGTGAGGGATCAGAGAGGAAGTTGTGGACAAACTAGGTGACAGTTATATTACTCTTGGTTAAACAATGACACCAGTTTTATTTGGGCCTTGTAGATTGGTTGTAGAAATATAGACATATTTGGAAGCCAAATTAACAGGTCTTGGTGACAATCTGTATATAAGATTCAAAAAAAAGGTTGGTATTGTAAGTGACTTCGAGATATATATTTAATACAACTAAAACGAGGAAGTTAACAGTTACTGAGATATTCTGAAGTTTATCAGATTTGGAAGAAACATATGGTAAATGATAGGTGAAAGAACATTCATGAGTTAGAAATTCAATATGTATAATTTGAAGTACATTTTGAGTTAGCAGTTGATTAGCCTTCTCATAGGAGAGGCTTGGCTGAGGTAGAGATTCAGAAGTATCAGTATACAGAGATAGTCATTAAAACCATGGACAGGGTTGATATTACTAAGAGATAAAATTTAAAAAGCTTGAGGATAAGGAGATCTTGGACTAAACCAGGAAGAATTCTCAAATTGCATAATTGGATAGATGATGGTGAGTCTAAGAAGCATAGCACGGTGAGAGAATCTCTCAGAAAGCAATTAGGTCACAAACTAAGCAAGAAGGTATTTCCAGACACAGGGTTGTCAAGGAAGAAGCATGCTAAAACAAATACATGCTGAAATGAGTGATGTTGACACTACTGTTGACCTTACTGAGGGTTGTTTCATGTAGTAACAAGGGCAGAGAATAAATTGGAATGGGTGCAGAAAGACCAAGGGGTATAAAAAGGAGGTAGTAAATGTTGAGCTTTCTTTAAGTTTACCTGTGAAGAGAAGAGGTGTTTTATTGTGATGAGAAGAAAGTGGCCTCCTCTCTTCTCCAGATTTTGACTTGGATGTTGACTTTTTACATCCACTGAATTCATGACAATTATTTGCAATCAATGTGATTAAACTTGTTGGAGGTGGCCATTAGAATATTTCCAAAAGGTCTTCTTTGCAAGTAGTACACCCAACAGGAAGTCTTACCTGATGGCTCCCATCACCCCATCCTCTGAACTAAGCCTATGATTGGGTGGCACTCTACTTTTAAGTCTATCTCCTCCCTTACTGAATTATCAGAGTATTGCTCATGACATTTTATACCTTAACCCATGATGGCACTCTGGAATCAAATGAGATTAGACTTATAAATATTTAGCATAATGCCATAATAAGTACTCAAAACAAAATTGCTAACTCTAATTGCCTAATTACAAAGATAAAATTATTAATTTTCACAGTCATCAGGAAAGTATGATCAGATTTAAGATAGTATAGGTGCAATAAATAAATATTATTGCTGAGGGTCTAATGTTAGGGAATAGGCCAGTTATCTAAAAAGTTTTCCATCTCCATTTCTCATCTGTGCATACAAGGGGTATCTGTTATTGATAATTAACTGTGAAGAAAAGGATATATTTAAGTTATGTCAAATGATATGTAATTTACTCCAAGAACATACATGTGTGGGGACCTGGGGAAAACTACAAACCAGATGATCAGATAAGAAATTTATCTGCAGTTCGGATTAAAGTAGGTACTAGAGGCCTCAGCCACCAGAGTTCCTGAATCCTCTTCTACACCCCCAGTTACTCCCAGTTCCTTATTTATTATTTGTATGTTTATTCATGTGCTCCTCAACTATTTTTCAGTTATTTCCTACCCAAACTTTATCCAATGGCGTGGGGGGGGGTGTGTATTTTTCCTCCATCTCATAGCTCTTTCTTTGCTTGCTCATAAATTTTGATTATATGTGGTCCAATCCAAAGCCTTCTGATATCTTTATTATGACCTTTTAACTTTTGGTGCACATAGGTATACAAGCCTTCTTCTTGAATTTGATAATTCAGAGACCAGAGTGTGAGAATATAATTGGTCCAGGTAATTGATTTGAGCCAGATCACAATGTAGGGTTTTTTAACATTCTACTCTTGAAATGGCCATGAGTCCTATGGCAAGATCCTTCTTTAGCAGGGCTGTTGACTATGGAAACTTCATGCAGAAGGGTCTGTGTACTTAGCAGATGATGTAGTTAATATCGATATCACAAAGTTCAACAAACACTTGTTGGGATATTATGTACTATAAGCCTATGGTCTATATTCAATATTTTGCTATATATGATAATCCCTATATATAAATCCCTTATATATGTTTAAGGAACACTAATTCTAAGGCCTCAATCTAGATATTCTAAATTGAGAATCTCTATATATTCAGTTTATCTAGTATATTTAAAAAGCTTCCCAGGTCATTCTGATTCTGTCTTTTGTTCATGTGGGGCATATTATTCTTATTATAATCTTTACCTGAAGTTTTATCAATTCCAGTTTATTTTCTTTTCAAAGAATTTACCACATTTTTTAGATATTGATTAATGATTAATTTCTATTATTGATTGCCAAGTTACAAACCTTTCATAGGTTGTATCAATTTTCTCAGTGGTTCTAAACTAGGACATGCAATTTAATAAGCTTATAAATGTCAAAGATGTAACTGAAAAAGAGTCATCTAGAAAATGAAATGATGAGGGTGTTGGAAACTCTGAGAAGGTATGCTCTATTGAACAGGCCCAAACATCACTTAAATATATTTGTTTTCATGAAAATATGGGGGATTGGCATTTCTAGAGGTTCTATTTTTCAGAAGAAGCTGGAAATATAGGCTTTTAATGAAAAATGACAGTTTATGTACTGAGACAAATTATTTCAAAATTTACACACCTAGACACACATACATTCTGGTGGCCAAACTCTATGACCTTATTTAAAAATATATCATTATATCATGCTTGTTTTTAGATGGAGAATTCATTTTGAAGGAAAAAAAAAGATGATACTTTGGGTAAACACGGTGAGAACCTAAAGTCATGGCTTGTGAAAAGAAAGATATACATTGTTCTACACTAGAGAAAAGGAACTTGGAGTGGAGGTTAGCAGGAGAAAGTTAGAGCAGCAAGATGGCAACAATGGTGTATTCTATCTAACACTTACAGAGAAACATGGCCATTGATGTTGGGATGAGATCAAAACACTTTTAAAAATAACTTACTTTTTTCTTTTTTCATTTTGTGCTTTAATGACCTCTCCATCTTTCCAAACCTTTAATAAAGATTATTCCATATACAATGTAAATTGTACAGAGGAAAATTAAGCCAAAGGAGCTTAGTCCCATGACTAGATTTCTGTATTTAGTAGAGAATGAAAGTAAACCATGGGAATTGATAAGTGCATGAAAACAAGAGTTTACAGTTTCCATAGCTGGAATCAGTCAAAAGGAAATCTTGAGAACTAAGGGACCTGGGAATTTGCAGAACTTGGGGGGATGCCATTGAACTACTCGGAATTTGGCATAGAGACCAAGATCCTATTCACCTCCCAATGCTAAATTACCCTAGGTGCTCTAGGGGCTCTAGTAATAAATTGCATGTGGCATTGTTCTTGGGTCTCCAAACAGCTTATATATCTTATTCTGGACTGAGTTAGATTATCTTTATCCTCTCCTCTTTAAAATCTGGTACCAAGAACTAAATATACATAACAGTGACTCAAATTTGATGGATGCTGTATAGATAGTGAAGGCTTTCTGTTTTCCATGGAATATTCTAAAATGTCAAAAACAACAGAGGAGAACAGAGAATTACAGAAGACTCCTCTATTGTGACAACTCAAACCAGGCTTTTAGGGTATGATCTCAAATGATCATGTGCAATAGGGACAGAGAAGATTGATGAGGACATAGTGATCATACTATGAGGTGGTAGTTTAAGATACAGCAATTTTATTTATTTTTTTGTGTGATGAAAGATTTTGGATATTGAATAGGAAAAAAATGTCTGTCCAAATAATTATAACAACAAATTCTGTGAAATGTGGAAATGAAATATGAGAGACAGCAAGAAGCATCAGCATTCATATTGAATTACAAAAATGTGAATATTTGACTTCGGCAATTGTAGTCTATCACTGTGGAGAAATCATTTAATTTTTGGCTGTCTTTATAGAATGGTAATATTTGTTCCCACCCTATAAAATGGTTGCAAATACAACATGAGAGAATTTCTTTAAAGTTAATTTTGATAACTGTCAATTAAGAGTTTAATAAATTAATAAGGACCATCGATGACTATAACTTAAGGAGAGTGTAAATAAATGTTGCAAATTGCTAAATTATCATTAATAATGAAAGGAATTACTCCTGACACTACCTCTTAACTTTAGAGTTTAAGCCTCTTTTCTTTTATAAAATATAAGCCATAAGATATGCCTCCCTTCATCTCTTTTCTCTTATTCAGCAGTTAATATATAACTTATTCTCATGCTACATTTGTAATAATTGGATGATTCATTTTTGTAAGCATACATTTACACTATCATGTTTACATAATTCAGTGGAGCATTTCTAGTTTGTTTTATAGGAAAACTCTTTATTCCTTAATCTATCTTCTCCATGAGGCATCCCTGAAGAGTCAAAAATGATGTGTCTCTGTCCTTATTCTTGGCAATGGTCTCATCAAAACACCACAAGCTCTTGCTAATGATCTGAATAATTTTCCGGACTAATTATTATATGCTCTGGGGATATCTGTATTTTAAAATATATATGTAAGTGGAATATATGAGTGCCAATTAGAATTCTAATATATCCAATTCTGACACTGTCCCTGATATGGGAAATATCTTGAAATTATGTTATCCACTGTTTTGGGTTACTAAGTTTAGGTATGGTAAGAATTTCAGTTGTGGACCTTTCCCAATTATGAAACTTGATTGTATAAATATTTTAAAGGGATTTTCAATTCTGTCAATTGATTTCAAAGGATGATTTCTAAAGCCTGTCTTCCAAAGCAGACCTCCCCCTTTGTTTTGGACTTCACAAGCACTATACATTAAGCTAAGGTTGGAATGAAATCCATGAACAATATCTATTGAGGATCTATCCACTAGTTATCATCTTTCAGAAACTGATATTTTTATAATACCTGTTAATAAACTATACCAACTAATAAAGAAGCCTTAAGTTAGTTATTCCTTATGATTAATACAAATTATTGATGATTCAGTGTTAGGTCAGCTTAATACTTCTCTCAATGAATAACAACATAACTCAAGGCAATTCTTATGTGCAACCTACAGTGAATCATATAAAATTGTCAGTTTAAGAGAACAAAAACAATTGTCCAAGTAATTACGTATGGTTCAACCTAATATTACCAAACACCTCAAAATACTTTTCTCTGTTCTTTTGCCTCATAAGAGCCTCAGCATGTATCTAAAAGTTCATTCTCCCTTTCTAGAAGCTCACCTAATTATATTGACAAAGTACCTCATGAAGCTAGAATAACTTCTAAAAATTAAATAGAATATTCTTATTTAAGTAATGAAAAAATACAAACATTTTCCCATTTTGACTTCCTACTTATTGTAAAGTTTGCTTTTTCATTAATAGTATATATCCAGTTGAACACCTTATATAACATTTGAGAAGCGATAAATTATGATTTCTTGCATTCATATTCTGCTTTCTTAGAGGCAGGCATGTCATAGATACTGTCTTATTAATGCTTAAAATCTTCCTGACAAGCAGGTAGAGATTTTGGTGTTGAACAGTGATAGAACTGCAAAGAGGAAAGGTGCACAACAGCTGACTCTGCTCCTCTTTTCGATCTTGACTTGAAAAAGACAGTGCAAAGAAAAATAATGAAAAAATAACTGAGTTTAATAGATTTCTATCCAATATTAACATAAGATCCATGAGTCAGGGATTATTTTCATGACTCCTATATCCCTAGTTTTTATGAATAGTGTCTTATACCTACAAATAGTTCATTAAATATTTTTGAATGAACACTTAGGTTATTTATGGTCATATTTCTATGTCATGCATTTTTTGTCCTACTTGGGTAATTATATCACACCAACAGAAAAATAGATCTACCATAACAATTATAGAGCATTTTCCTGTACTTTAATTTTCAATATTTTAAAAATGTATATTGATATTGCTGTTATTAAACATGAGTTAGTAATGTTTACAGATTAATAAACTGAGGTTTAGAAAGATAAGTTGTGGTAATTTCCCCAAAGCTTTAGATATACCAATCATCAGTGACTGAATTCAATCTTTGGTTTGTATAGGTTCTAAATCAAATTTATTTTTTTCTGTAATGCACTGCATTCCCACTTATTTGTATTTTTTTATCTTTTAAAATGTTTTAAAATGCAAATTTATTTGATTGAATAATTTCTTTTATTTGAGTTATTATTATATAGCCTTTATTTATATACTTCTTATATTAGAACTCTTACTAATAATTGATGTAAAGAAAAAAGAGAGAGACTATAAACACTTAAAACATTTAGAAACACTCATTGACCGGACAATTTCCTGGAACTTCAAAGAAATCTGCATAGAGCCCTAAAACGTGGGAAGATGGCACCTATGATATTTATAATTACAGTAATCCTTCAATCTCATCCCATGCAGAAGAATGAGACAAAGGTTTTGAATATTTACATGTCTGAGACTTTCTCCAGTTGGATGAAATCATAAGCAAATGACATGGAAGAGTGAGGAGGTAGCTTTTTATTCAGCATAGAGTGCTGGAATGACCCCCAAAATGCTAGTTCCATTGTTAATGATGCTAGCAAATCAGTTACACAATTTGAAAAAATTCAGGAAACCTAAGTGAAGGCCCCTGACATCTTGGAACAGAGTCATGATGAATACTTTTCACTGACACATAATTTGGTCAAATTTTCACAGAGAGAAATCTCCTGGTAAGGATCTGCCATTTTCTAATATGCATCCTGAGATCTAGTTACAAAGAAACAAAGACTTATGAATATTGTATATGGATATAGCCCTGGATAATTTTTTATTTGAGCAGAAATTAACATGAGAGAAGGGTTCTGGTTGTTCAGAAAACACCAAAAGTGGACTCAATGTTTTTCTTTCTCTATATTATAGTAAACACAATTTCTGTGCAAAAGAATAAGGTACTTCCTCTCTTATAAAGTAACAACTATTCTCATTAATTCACTTGTAATCTCTCTTACAGTTTGAATAGGAAAACATCACAGGAGCAGACTGATAGATCTTAGAAGACATTCTTTTATTTTGCAACTATGTGTAATGCAATAATATTAAAAAGATAGTGTACTTTGTAGAAATACAGCAAAAACTTGTATAAGCAGAAAAATAAACATGAACTTAACTGGCTTACAAGATAAAACATAAAAATGGGGAATTTAAAGTCAAGTCGATGAAAATATTGATAACAAGTAGTTTCACATACATAAGTCAGACATTTTATGGATCTGAAGTCACTATGTTGTATTATCCCAAGTAATAAAGAAATAGCATTTCTAGTTACCCTCAGTCCTGAAAATGTCTGCATCTCTACTACCTAATGTAGTAATTTTGTGTAATAAATGTCTCATAAATATTTGAGGAAGGTTTAATGACTAAATTTCAAAGTTGATAATGATGCAACACCTTGTTTTGTGAGCTTAGTAGGTTATAGTGATGTATTTGGACACTGGTCAGTACATCTTTTAAATTTTTTCAGATATAGCTGAGTAAACATTGCATAGTACTAATCTCTCATGTATGTCAGAATTATGGTGATTATTTTAAAATACTAGTGCCTACCTCCACCCTCAGAGATTGATTCAGTTGCTCTGGGATCAGACCTGGGCATCAGTAATCTCCTAATTTCCCCAGGTTATGCAACTATGTAGCCAGGACTGGGAACCCCTGGAGTTTGGACTGAGTGCTACCAATTTAAAGCTTATGATCATCGCCAGTAGGCAGAAGATAGTCATCAGTAAGCATCCATTTCCAGCAGTAATTCAAGTAGACCAAATATTTTAGTCACACTGACTTTACAATAGTGGGTATATTTATTAGGATAAACTTGATAAAGACCCACCATCTGAGCTATCCTATTTATTTAATAAACACATATCGAGTGCCTACTTTGTGTAAACAGGGTCCTGGCACTAACCTGGGAAAGAACTGACTAGTGTGGCTCCATGGATTGAGTGCCAGCCTGTAAACTAAAGGGTTGCTCCTTCGATTCCCAGTCAGGGCACATGCCTGGGTTGTGGGCCAGGTCCCCAGTAAGGGGAATGCGAGAGACAACCACATATTGATGTTTCTCTCCCTCCCTTCCTTCCTTCCCCTCTCTCTAAAATAAATAAATAAATAAATAAATAAACAAACAAACAAACAAACAAACAAATAAAGTCTTTTTTAAAAAAAGAACCAGGGAAAGAGCAAGGTAGGCAAGGGCCCCTACAGTACTGTAATGGAAGAGAGACTATTCTTCCCCACACCAAAGTACTGGAGAATGACTGACAGTGTGCCATGAAAATATCTGATCTTGACTAGGGACTCAGGATAAGCTTCCTGGAGGGCAAACTGTAAATAAAGATGTTGCTAGGGAGACATGAATCAGGGAATTCCCTGCCTTTCTTTGGTTCTTGTCTCTCTTGCAAGAGGCAAATTCAAGCAAGGGACAAATTCAAGTAAGAAACAAGTACATACAGTGGAGATGAGATAGAAAGTTTATTTATAAAACAAATGGGAGCACAAAGCTGCAAGCAAGCACCTGGCTAATTTGAATTTCCCACATATAGGGGAAATAAAGTTGTTAATAAGTTTGTTGGTGAGTTTGTTCTATATGCTTGAGCCAAAGCTACAAGTGGGCACTCAGCTAATCTGAGTGTACCGACTATTGGAGTTCAGGTGTAACATACCTTAGCTTCTAGGTTCCCCCTCCTTCTTCCTCTTCTAAACCTTAGGAATAATGTACAACTACAAAGGTCTTTCTTTCTCAGCTAGTAAGTTTCTTCATCTTAGTAAAATTGCTACAGTGGCTCCCATTTCCAGCAGTGTCTCAAGTATTCCCCTCCTCTTGCGCTATCCTTGTTCATGATGCTCAGGACACCTGGCAAACTATTGGACCAGGCTCAGAACTGCTGAGTCAACAGATTTACTTTGTATCCTACCTAAGAGGGACAGAGGTGGAGAGAGCATTCTAGGCAAAGGGAATGTATATGAAAAACAAAATAAAACAAAGCAAAACAAAACACAAGAGTTACATAGAGATTTAGAGGTTGAGGAACTGAAAGCAGGTTATTATGGTTGGAGCATAATGAGTAGAGGGGCAGACTGGCTTTAGCTGAACTACTGAGGTTTATTTACTCACATCATTAGAATGGGGATCTATTATGTTTAAGAGATGTAACCTCCTGAACAATGTCAGTTCTATCCAATTTTCATATTATCTCCATTCAGGTCTCCCGATGCCCCCTGTCACCAGCCTAGTCAAAGCCACTACATCTCTCTCCTTGTCATGCCTGAATACTGAATGATACCACACTGAAACCGGCATGATTCCTTAAAAGCAAATAAAATACTGTTTGCCATGCTACTGCTTAAAACTTGAAATCATTTAAAATTAACCAGGAAAATGTTCCCAGCTTATGCTCATGCACTCTCTTGCATGCTTTCTCTCTCCTCTCTCAGGTCATGGCATTGCTTGTCTCTCTCCCACCTTGTAAAGCCACATTAATGGTTTTGTTTTTACTTCTTTCAATTTGCAAGACTCTCTGTCATAGGTTTTTCTCCTCTGCCTCTTTGTCAGTGCGATTTAACCTGCTTATTTGAGAACCCAGATAAGTAATTGTTTATTTTTTGGTCCCCAATTAGAAGATATGTAAACATGTATGCCAAGCTCCCAGCACACAGCCTGGCCATATTCATTGAATTAACCTATAAGAGAAAGAATATTTACACCGAGATTCTCTACTAAAAAGTCCCGTGCCAAATAAATGACTATCCTTCAAACAATTTCAATTGGAAAACTGTAGTTTATAATAATGGCATATGGTAATTTTTATTCCACATGTAACAATAGTTCTTTTTTACATAAATAGCTTGTGATATTGTTGAGTCAAAAAATGAGGGACTTTTTCTAAGCTTCAGAGTAGATCAGAAACAGATGGGCAAAAAGTGGAGCACCCTTCACACAGCTCTGTGAGCACAGAAGTAGTCATTTACCACTCGCAACACTTAGCCACTTCCACAACTCACTCTGACAAATCTTACCACAAAACCACATGCTCCTCCAATTGCTTGACAGAAGTTCAACTTGAAAGGTTTCCTTCAGTGTAGATTTTCTTTATGTTTCCAGTTAGTGAAAGACGTAAAGTCTGTCACAACCTGTGCGGGCTTGGCACTCAAGGTACTTGGGGACCCAAAGAAAGGATGAGAGGATGCATGAAAAATGGGAATAAATGAAACCATCAGGAGCCAGAAAATAGGACAACCCTTACGGCTGTTCCCTTTGATGTAATTTCAGTTATCCTTGGAGAACCTAGTAACACCCTACATGGTCTCTTCTACAAGGAGAACTCTCTGGTACGTGAGGCAAGACATTCACTAAGCAGTAGAAATGCTCAAAACTTTCTATGTGATGGGACCATGACTTGAGGTGGTTAGTTTGAAGGAAGATTGGATTATTGGTAGCCATAAACTGTTGGAAGAGGTGAGATAGCAAAAAAGGGTTGTGTGAGTCTTTGAAAGTTGTCTAGACCACCTAAGTAATGAAGTGTTCAAGGCAATGCTTCATTTCCACAGGGATGATGTTGATGGAATATAGTTGAAAATCCAGCAAATACATTAATGAAGAATGTGTGATGTGTAGTAGGGAAGAGTGATGTTAGGTGAAGATCCAGCCCCATTGGCTGGCTCTGCCTACAACAAATGTTCTTAGGGCTGAAAACTCAACTCTACCCCCAATTGGTGATATAGATGAAACTGCAGTCAACTGTCAGGCTAGCTGGGTGGGGATTGTATAGTACAGGACTCAAGAGTTTGTTTTGTTGCCTGAAAGAATTTCAATAGGTGTTAAGGGCAACCATTGAAGTTACCACATGATTATGGCATAGGAAAAGCTATCTTTATCAGTGCTTCTCATTTGATTTTGCTGCCTTGATGCATTATCTGGCTGCTCAGATTGACTTCTCCCAAGTCACTCAGCCCTCCACCAATGGCATATCATACGTTTCAAGCATCATTCTCTGTGCTGAAATAGGCATTTGACAGAAGCCTCTTTGCCATATTTTTAAAGCAATGACACTGAAAAGTGAAGTTTCTCTGGCAGAGAAGAAAAAAGCTTCAGAAAAGAGGTAGCATGATGGTAAGAGCACAGTTTCCACAATAAGATTGTCTGGGTATGTATCCTTAATAACTGTGATATCATGTTAACCTCCATGTGGCCTCAATTTCCTTATCTGTAAAATGGAAACAATAACAGCAACATTTACTTCATTGGGCTATTTTGAATGAAGTGAATATAGCAACATGCTGGGAATAGAGCTCAGTACAAAATAGTTTCCAAGAACTTGATTATTGCTTTTGGGCAATACTCAAATCATGGCACTGCAGTAGCTCCCCACTCATCTAGCATGGCATGAGAGATCAGACCTAAAAGAGGTGCACACTTCTGGAACACCCAAGCCCATGTATTTTGTCTTTGAACTCTATGTCATGTGATATGCATATGATGAATTAAAGCATCTGAATACTGATTACTCAGCTACTTATATTTCTTACAGAATGCACTCCCTCTCTTGAAGTAGAGCTGAGTATACAGTAATGACCTGACAATAATGGCAGTTACTGCTAAAGCCTAGTAGAATCTATCTTGTCCCTTGTCTTCCCTTTGACTTTATGGTACTTGAAAAAATTGATATATTTTGAAGATGACCATTCTATAATTTATTTTTTTTAATTTGGTCAAATGAGACTGTCTCCATGTGTGCGATGAATACTCATTACAGTTACTTAAATAAGGTGTGCACAGTAATAGATACAGGGGTTTCATAATTACACTTAAATAAAACAATAAACCATGAGTAGATGAATAAAAGAACCTAACTTTTTAATTGTTTTGCTTTTACTAGTTATATACACAATAAGATCTGAAATCATAATTTTGAAACAAGTCACATTTTAAAAAGTGCAGCCTGCCTTATTTCTGCATTGATATAATAATATGCCAAATATTTTCATTTTTTGAACATGGACTCTGGAATCAAATCTCACTTCTATCACTTATTGTGTGATAGGCAAACCACTTAAATTCTCTATGCTCTAGTTGTACCAGGAGTCTTATGAGGAAAATGAAATTACTTCCCTTGTTGGTTATTTTAAAAAGTAATGTGAATTAATGTTAATAAAATACTTAAATGAGTATCTCATATACAGCAAGAGCTATATAAATGTTTGTTTTTATACAATAATCACATCAAGAGTAAATTCCAATAATGTATGCTTTATCCAGTAGAGAAGACAAACTGATAACATTGTGAATTCATTTTCTGAGTTCCCACAGACTCAAAAGAGAGAGCCCAAGACGATTGTGTGTTTCTGTGCAAGTCTGAATGTATGCATATGTGTATATGCATCTATTTTGGCTCCTTATTTAACATGGTAAGTCTAGTTCACACTCCATTTAGCTAAATGAAATATGTTTACACTTCTTTTAAGACTGTTGCTCTTCCAGTCCCTCTGGCAGCAGATATAAGAGAATAACATCCTGCTTTGTGTGGCCAAAGGTACCTCAACAGCAAAAGTGTTCTACTGAACATGTTTGAGGTAATAAATGATAGATTGTTCTCACAGAGACTGTACCATTTTCAAGAAAAGTTTAGTCTTTACCTTTCAATTTTCCATGTGGTTAGCTGTTATCCTGAAACATTCCTTAACTTACAGGGTGCAGCCAGTGGCATCAGGAATGACAACATTTGTAAGCTCTGAGTCCTTTCTTTCTGTTGATCCCCAGTTCCAAAAGATACATATAGGTTTTGGCCACAACTAGAAAAATTTGATTTTGTATTTTAAGTGAAAATCTCATTGGCCATTTTAATGTATATGTTGATAACAATTTCACAGAAAAGATACCTAAGAGGGTGTTATAAAAAGTATATACTCACTAGTTGACTTATTCAAACTTCTTTCCATTCTTCAGTGATTTAGCATTAAAGACAGTAAACTTCTAGTATTTTTATTAGGGATATAGAAGTAAAACTTCTTCCCTGGCCTGGTCCCCAAGTTTTTCAAAGTTTTGGGAAAGGAGAGAGGAGGAAAGGATGGTTTAGTCTTCATCAGTTAATTCTTTTCACAATAATTATGGATTAAAACCATCTCAAACTCAGTGACTTAATTTCTCAGTCACAAACTGCAGGTCTGTAAAGTGGGGCTGGGTACAGCTGGGTTCAGTTGGACTTGGCTCCAATATAAGAGTTGGTTCAGATCTCCACTATCTCACATTTCCTTTGGACCAGCAGTAATATGTATTTAAGGCATGATCACACTGAAACGCAGCAGTGTAAAGCCACAAGCCTGACTGCGAGCATATTTCAAGGATCACAACATGCTGTCCTCTAATATCCAATTTGTCAAAACAAGTCAAGGAGTAGGAAAATACATTCTCTCCACTGTGAGACTATAGAAATAAGTTGGGGGTGGGGATAAGAAGGAAGTGAATATTTGTTGAAAAATAATCAAAACCTGTGGATAACTAACTCAGTTTTCAAAATAAGGGGTACCAGGGTGATTGTTCTCAGGGGTTTGATATTGGTTCGGTTTGTCTTTAAGAAGTATAGACACATGTACTTAGGGTCTTTTTGTGCATTCAGACAGAAAATGAGAAAATCATCTCTCCCCAGGCCCTTGGCTCACTATCTCCTTGCCTAAATATAAACACTTGGTGTCAGAAAATCATCTTTGATTCATGCCCCAGGCCATATAAACTGAAAGGCAACAGCTTCTACTCTTCTCTACAAGTTTACTCTTAAATCTGGCTTTTCACCACTCCTCATACCATGAAACCATAATTAATGACTGCCAGAAGTTTCTAAATTGCCAAATCAAAAGCAGTAGTGTTGCTTTAAATTTGCAAACTCAAGAAAATTTAATAACTTATTACTTTGTGGACTATAGGCTGAAATAGACAATAGAGATGCAGGACTGGCAAAACCATCATGATCCCTGCTCTTGTGGAAAATAAATGGAGTTGGGCACACAAAACAGTTAGACTGTTATATAACACCTTAAGAAAACTTCTGTGATACCAGATGAACAACACAGCATGATAGAAAAGAAAGAGAAGTATCAAGGAGGAGAACTGGGGTTCTGGCTGTAGAGAGTGATATCTAAGTTGATACCTAAAAGATGAGTGAGAGGCAAAGGATGGAATGTTTATATGAGTGAATTAGGATTCTCTAAGCCAAAGAACAGCACATGTATTGAAGTTAATAAATACTGAATGCTTGACTAGATGAAAAAGCTAATGAATGTGTTAAATCAATTTATTATTTATATAAAAATATTTATTGGGTTGCCACAATGTTCTAGACATGTTTCTATGTGCTGGGATTCAAACAAACAAAACACAAACCAAATAGAATATTGAGTGTGTGAAACAGTAATATATCTTTTGGAGAAAATTCAAATAAGAAGGGCAGTTTAAATTGTCAGAATGAAAGTCAGATTCCATTTTAAATAAGTTAGTCAAGGAAAGCCTCACTAAGAGGGAGACAAGAAGCAATTGAGGAATAGGAAAGAGCAAGTAGTAAGGCTTGAAGGAATAGCTGGGGCTTCTTTTGGAATAGCTAGGAGGATTACATGACTACAGTAAAGTAAATGAGCAAAAGAATGATGTAATTTGACCTACGTTGTAACAGGAGCACTCTAACAGTGTGGTCGAGAAATGTGTCAGGTAGTATAAATGTTGTAACAAACAACCCAAAAATCTCAAGAGTTAATAAAATATGTATTTGTTATTCATGCAAAACCCAATGTGGATGTTTCTGGATGGGTAGCTCTCTTGGATCACTCTCTTCTAATTAGTGCCACATGGATCCACACTCCTTCCATCTGTGATGCAATGGTCTTCCACGACAAGTCTCCATGGTTCTGGGGAAAAAGGAGGAGAACATGAGAAATGAATTCTGCATAATTAATAACCTCAGCCTAGAAATGTGATGCAATCATTTCCTTCCACTAGCTGTAATTATTTACAAGGCTCCATAGATATGCTAGGGGGTTGGGAATTTAGTCCTTGGTTGGGCATCCGCCATCAAGTAAAGCATATGCATAACTCTAGGCATTTCTACCATAGAAAACAAGAGCAAAGGCAGGACAACCAGTCTGGAGGCTTTTTCAATAATATCTGTGAAAGGAGATAGGGGTTAGGCTAGTAGCCTAAAAATGGAAATGACTAATCTGGATATATTTTGAATATGGAATTGATAGGAAATGTGGAATGAGAAAAAAAAGGAGTTAGAGGAAGGGATCAAGATTGACTTCAGAATATTTGACCTATTGAATTTCAATGAAAGTGATGAGGAAAAGTGTAGAGGAAGGTATCTGGGTGAAAGTTAAGAATTTTATTTTGGCATGTTAATTTGACTTGCCTATTCAATATGTAAGGACAGATAAGTTCTATGCAGTTGGAATTAAGAGTCTGCAATACATGGATGGATCCTGAATGGATAAAAACATTAGGTAATACATGGCCTATTTATAGTATTAGAAGCCCTAGTCTTGAGAAAGCCACTGGAGAACGTTCAAAGAAAAGCCTGGAAAAAGATGAAGAATCAACATAGTAAATGGAAGGATAACAACTGTTGAGATAGGAGACAAAGTAGGAGATCTAATCTGGAATTCAGGTGAAAGTGTTTTAAGGAGAACATCATAATCAGTCATGTTCATCACCATTGATAGGTTCAATAAAGTGAGGTCTAGGAATTGTATGCTAGATTTAGCCATGTTGAAGTGACCAAAGTCCAGTTCTGGAAGAATGGTGGGTATAAAAGCCTGAATGAAGTGGCTTTAAAAGATAAGGTGAACCACTGGAGACTGAATATAGACAAATCTTTTGATGAGTTTTGCTGTAAAGGAAAATAGTGAAAGGGATTAGTAGTTAGAAGGCAAAATAAAAAGAAGTATTTGCTTGTTTTTAGGTAAAGTATAAAGCAAACAAGTACATGCATGTATGTTGTTAGAAATGATCCAGAACGGAGAGGAAAGGTTCATGATTGAAAAGAGGAGAGAATTGCTAAAGTGAGACCTTTCATTACACCAGAGGGTATGAGATCTAATGCATAAGCAAAGGGTTTCACCTTAGCCAATGGCATAAAAAGTTCATCCATAGAAAGAATAGGAAAGGCTGAATAGGTGGTGGTGAGTGGGTGAATAAATATGGCAGTACAGTTGCTAGAAGTTCTCTTCTGATTGTTTCAGTTTCACAATAAAATAGGAAGCAAGGTTATTATATGTGAGTGATGATGGGAAATCAGGTGTTGAAAAGTTGAGCAAAAAGGTCATAAACAGTCTTTTAGGAATGTGAGAGAATGAAAGCACTAGGGGAAAGTAGTTTGATTGCCTGACAACATTAATGGCCCATTTCAGTTTAAGATTGAGGTTTTGCCAAGTAAGTGCCATGAGGAGAGAAACAGGCAAGAGAAATGAGGGTATATGTAAGGGAATGATTTTGATAATGGGCCATGGAATTAACCTGGATAAGATAATAAGTCAGGATTTAAGGGAGTGAGGAAAAGTGAAAACATGGTGGGATGTTTGAATGTGTCTGAAGAACTGTTGGAATTGAGCAACTAGCTATAAGCCTAGGCCGTGGTGCTACAAGCAGAGAGGCTTCACTGATATTGTGGATGGAATTGAGTTATTGGTAATGACAAGGTCCGGCTCTGACGTTGAGAGTGGGTGACTGAGGAAAGGCAGAGGCCCAAATCACTGGAACTGAGAAGGCCATGGAATAGGGAGACTAGGGTATCAGAAAGATCTATGACTATGGGGATATTAACATCCTCAGAGATTTTGTTAGCACTGCTGTTGAAGAATGTTACAGCAAGCTTACAAATTCATCTTTAAGGAATGAGGGAGAGACACAGGGCATCTGTAAAGGACTACAACTTGCAGGGGTATTGGGTGGGAATATCAGATGACCTGAGGCTCAAAGCTGGAGGAGGGAAGGATAATGGACCAATAGCAGAACAAGGAAAATATGCTCTGTACCTTCATGTCCAGTGATAGAAAGAATTATGAGAGACAAGTCAAGTGCCACTGTGAAGGCTAAAGAGGTGAGCAGTTCTCAGGAGAGTATTGAAATTCCCTTATAACAAGAAGGGAGAGGAACATTTAGAGAAGAGGATTAGGATAGATTTATAGGAAGAGTTATGAAAGGCTAGCCATGAGTTAAAGAGGATCCAGTGGACGGGTTTCAGGAGTCCAGAAGGATAGAAATGAGGGCAAATATGCAGGCACGTGTGGAAGAGAGGGCATCAGAACCTGGCCTTATTATGGTAGCTAATGTAAACATGACTTAAAACAGCCCAAGGAGATTAGTCCTCATGCTCTCAAGGTATAATGTGGTGGTGAGCCTATTAGGGGTAAGGGTTACGAAGGGTCACCGGTCTTTCTAGAATACTCGGTGTACTGAGGATCCTTGTTGACTCTTGCCAGTGGCTAGAAGGAAGTGGCGGACCTGAAGAACAATTAACGAAAATGAAAAGCAAAATAATAATAATAATAATAATAATAATAATAGAGACAACCCACCACATTCTAAAAGAGAGCTGACTCAATTCTCATTTCTGTTTAAGAGAAGAAACTGAACTCTTTTCTTTCCAATAAATCCAAGAGCCACCTAGCCTGTTAGTATCTTTTGCCTCTAATATTTATTTTTTTTTTCAATTTAGTATGTTTAGTATATAATCTACCACATGAGTATAACACCACAGTTGAGAAACATATTGTGTCCTCAATGCCCAGCCAATTAGTGACCAGCAATTTACTCATCCTCTCATGTCTCAGCCCCTCTTGCAAGTAAAAATGAGGTAAGAATAGTACAGAGCTCAAAGGTTGTTGTGAGGACTCTGTTAATTGTGAAAAACCATTGAAACAAATAGCAAATTAACTTACACAATACTATTTAAGAGTTCTCAGAAATTTTAATAGTTTAATGTGCATTGTGTGTTTTTAAGAGGGAGATGCATTACCTAAAAACAAACAAACAAATCATTAAATTCACCCAGATACACATTTGAATTCTACCACAGCTTCTTAACCAGTTATGCAATTTTGGTCAAGTTACTTATCTTTTAAAAATAGGTGCATATATCCCATCAATTTTATAGAGAAAATGAGAGTGAGAAGGCCTTGAGCATAGATGTTAATTCTTGTTTCATATGTGAGTTGGATTATCACTAAATTTGTCACTTAACTATAACATATTATAACAAAAAGTATGTGTTTTAATTATGGGATACCATAATATAAGAATTATGTATTATTAAAAGAATAATCTTCCAGCAGCTCACACAGAATCCTCAGTGGGTGCATAGATGGCAATGGTGGAATATAAAAATGGTGATTAAACATGATTGTTTTGATTGTTATCACAAAAACACTTGTAGCTAAAATCATTCTTATCTAAATTAGTTGAACCATAAGTCACATCATTTTCTACTTGGGATCCTACTACTGAAAAGAAAAAAAAAATATCTACCTACTGTAAACTCCTTTTTTATATGCCTTGGTCCATGTGCCTAAGTAGTAAATGACATAATAAAAAAAACTTATTTTCATGAATGTAAATTCACCTTTTATCTGTATGAAATCTGTGTAGAATCTGAGATGAACAACTGGTTTCTTTCTTCTGACAAGGAATTCTGTCTGCCCTAAAATGTCCATCAGTCTGTCTGTCTTATAGCCACTTCTCCATCTCCTCTGTCACTTTGCTCCAAGCTGTGGTTCGGTTCTGCATTGCTGAGTGTTATGACACCAACACCATGGAAACACTTTTTTTTTAAATTTGGAAATCAACTGTTAACTCTTTGAAAGTTCAACAGTCCAGGTATGTTTATGAGGAGATATTTGGCAGGACACTCAGCATGGGCCTCTAGTGTGACAGAGTTGTATGAATCTTTCCTTGTTTTGTCATTGTTGTTTTGGTTCATTTTTTTTCTCTTTTGGTATGAAAATTTCACCAACACTATATTTGAGAAAGATTGCAACTTCTTTGGTTTTCTTCCATGAAGTAATGGGATAATTGTCAGAAAAAAAATATAGTGGCTAAAAAAATAACTTGAAGCTATTCTGAAGAAATAGTTATCATAATCCTAGAAGGATTAGAGGTGAATCCTTTAAGACCACAGACATTTCTCACTCTTATTATCGTTTTGTAATTTAACTATCCTCCTTGAAACTACACAAAGATGATTTGTGATATGGATAATGTATATCTTTAGTGTTCAATAATCACATTTATTATCAGATAATACATAATGTTATTTGTGCTTTATATTTTAGTGTGGCAGAGAAAATACTGAGTAAAGAAATTCATCAGAAGTGTTGACAAGATTTTTAATTCCTTCTGTTTCCTTTAATATTTTTCTTTAATAGAATATATAAGCAATGCAACCCATACGTAAAACACATCTCAGTTTATGTTTATTTTGCTTTTTATTGCACATTTCAAAATTAATAATTCAATGTTCTAATATTAGCTGTCATCTTAGCTGTGATACAATTAATAATTCATCAAAATGATATCAAACAAATGGTGCCTTTTTTGTTCTAGATGAGGAATAGTCTTTTCAGCTTTGAGAAACTACAATTGGTAAATTTATTTCTTTTATTTTAGGTCAAATAATATTTAAACATTTAAGCTATAATTTTAATGTTTTCATTTAAAATACAGAAATCTGCATTATCACAACGGGTGTGAAGAAAGCATCCTTCCTCTTGTTATAGTTTGTTGTTCCTCCTCTTTCTAATTTCTTGGCAGATAAGTGTCCTTCAGAAAAACCACAATATGAGAACCATGTTCTGGAAAAGTTAAATATAAATGAAATTATTTCTTCTTTACATCTGGTCAGTGTTCTACTCTGCCTTTTACAGGCTAGAATTTACCATCATGAATGATGGGTGCAACTGTCACAGACTCTAAAATGTTTCTGAGAATAATATATTCTCCTTAAATCTGTTTGAATGCACTTTAAGTTAAAATATTGTGATCTTTAGTTATTTTCAGTTAAAAATGTGGTCTTAAAATGCCTGCTTTCAATAGTTCTTATATTCACCCTTATTTTTTTAAGGACAGAAGCTTTGTCTCTTTTTAATTTACAGTTATTGTTTTGGGCCTACCAGGGTTGGGACTGGGAGTGAGACTAAAACAATTTATTTAAATTCCACAATTTCATTCTTGTGTTTTTCCTTGGGGGAGTCACTGGGAAGCATATCTGGTGTAGAGCAAAAACATTGCAGCTTGTATGAAGGCTCAAGCTCTTGCCTATACTCAGCCTGCTTTCACAGACCATATTTAAAAATATGGGGATTTTAAAACAGTAACGTATGTTTGAGGTCCATTATAAAATCCTGTATCATAAATCTCGCAAATCTTCTGAATCATTAGTCCAATACATCCAGGTGTAGTAAAGAGTAAATTTATCCTGGGCAAGTATGAAGTTTTACAACATGCTTCATCAGGCTGAGTTCACTCTTTTGACCTATTGCTTCAACTCCAATCTTCCCAACATGACTGTACATCAGTATCATCTGGAGTACATGTTAAAAGTGCAGAGTCCCACCCTAGTTTTAGAGATTCTGCCTGATGCAGGGAGACTGGAGCCTAGATTTCACATTTTAAAATAAGGACCCCAGATAATTCCCAAGGGGTCCACTCAGGGTAATGATACAAGATCTTCCCAGTATTACTCTTAATACTAACAGTAAACATATTAAGGGTGCCCTCTTTATCTCTTGAAGGTGTTTAGATTTGAATGATAGATGATATGGTTGCACTTCCCATACACCACGCTTTAAGAAACACAATCCTTACCTCCACGTGAAGCATAATTCCCAAGTTTGAAAGATGCAAACTTGGTGTTGTACTCTTCTTTTGACGTTGTACACTAGAATTGGTTGTCAGATTAACATCTGTAGCATTTCCTGGTCCTCATTTGCTCCTGATGAAACTCACCAGTGCCTAACTGCATTCCTTTTATATAAAGATGCATTCAAATCCTATTAGTGTTTGGATTATCCAAATTAGCATATATTTCAAAGTTACGAGCATTCACACTAACTTGTAGAGTTTTTCACTGATACCGTAAACCTAAAATAATTTTTTATGTACTTAAAGTAAATCAGCTGTGTGCAAAAGACCCTGGTGAATTTGTCAATAGGAACACAAGAGGATATATTTAAAAAGTAGAGGAATTTATAGTCTTCTATTTTTCCCTCCTACTTTTCACAGTTTAAGTAGATGTCTTCATAGCAAAGAGAAGCAGTCCTAATAATGTTCCCTCCTCATTTCATTGAATTTATTTCATTGCAATAATTCATTTAGCACAATTTCTGTTTAAGGATTCTGTTTCAACAGAGATAGAGTCCCCACTATATTGAAGGTGATGTGTTAAGCTCTATAGATACCATCTTGTTGATGGATTCCTTCACGGTGCAGAAGCTTTATAGTTTGAGGAAGTCTCATGTCTATTTTTGTTTGTGTTGCCCTTGCCAGCAGAGACATAACCCAAAAGTTATTGCTAAGACCAATGACAGAGTTTACCACCTGTTTTTTTTTTTTTTTTCTAGGAATTTTATGGTTTTGGGTCTTACATATAAGTCCTCCGTTCATTTTTGTATATGGTGTAAGAGAATGGTACAGTTTTCATTTTTTTTAAAGATTGTATTTATTTATTTAGAGAGAGAGAGAGGAAGGGAGGGAGAAAGGGAGGGAGAGAAACATCAATGTGTGGTTGCCTCTCATGCAACCCCTCCTTGGGACCTGGCCTGCAACCCAGGCATGTGCCCAGACACAGATCAAACCACAGACCTCTTCCTTTGTGATATGGCCCTCAGTCCACTGAACCACATCAGCCAGGGTCAGTTTTCATTTTTTGTATCCAGTTTTCTCAATGTTCTTTATTGAAAAAACTCTTTTTATCCCCTTGGTATATTCTAGCTTTATTTGTCATAGATTAATTGATCATATAAACAGGATTTATTTCTAGGCTCACTATTGTGTTCTGTTGAGCTATATGTATCTGTTTTTGTGTCAGTACTATGCTATTTTGATTATCACAGCTTCATACAATGGATTGAAATCAGAGAGTGTGATACCTCTTTGTTCTTCTTTCTCAATATTGCTTTGGCTATTTGGGGTCTTCTGTGTTTCCATATAACTAACCTTTATGCTTATTTATTCTAGTTCTGAGAAGGATGTCATTAATATTTTGATATAGATTGCATTGAACCTGTAGATTGCTTTGGGTAGTATAGAGATTTTTAACAATATTAATGCTTCTAATTCATAGGCATGGTATATCCTTCCATTTATTTGTTTCCTTTTCAATTTCTTTCTTTAACATCTTACAGTTTTCAGAGTATAGATCTTCTATCTTCCTGGTTAAATTTATTTCTAGGTACTTTATTTTTTGATGCAATTTTAATGGATTGTGTTCTAAATACCTCCTTCTGATAACACCTCCTTTATTGTAATCGTATAGAAACACAAAAGAAATCTGTACATTAATTTTGTTTTTTTAAAAGGTTGTATTTATTTATTTTTAGAGAGAGGGGAGGGAAGGAGAAAGAGAGGGAGAGAAACATCAATGTGTGGTTGTCTCTGATGTGCCCTGACATGGGGACCTGGCCCATGAACCGGGCATGTGCACTGACTGGGAATCGAACCAAGAACCCTTTGGCTCACAGTCCAGCACTTAATCCACAGAGCCACACCAGCTAGGGTTGTGCATTAAGTTTGTATCATTAAACTATACTAGGTTCATTTATTCTAATAGTTTTTTAACCTTTTTTAAATATTTAGGTGTTGGTTTTGAGTGTATACCTTTGTGGTTAGACAATCATATACTTTACATAGCGTTCCCCTCATTATTTCTAGTATCCTGTCTAGCACTCTACATAGTTATCACAATATTGTTATTTTCTATGATTTCCTTAATTCCTATGACTATTTTGAAGCTACCGATTTGTGCTCCTTAGTCCCTTCACTCTTTCACCTAGTGACCCAACCCTTCTCCCCACCTTGGCAACCACCTGTTCTCTCCCTGTATCTATGAGTCTATTTAAATTTTGTTTGTTCATTTATTTTGTCCTTTAGGTTCCACATATAAGTGAAGTCATATGGTGGAGTCTTTAGGTTTTTCTTTATATAGCAACATGTCATTTGCAAATTAGTGACAGCTTTACTTCTTTTCCAATTCAGATCACTTCTTTTCTTGTGTGACTGCTATGGCTAGGATTCCCAATATTATGATGAATAAAAGTGGTGGGGTAACACATTTTTGTCTTGTTCCTAATTATAGAGAAAAAGCTTCAGCTTTCCCCATTGAGTGTAATGTTAGCTGTAGCTTTGTCGTATATAGTCTTTATTCTGTTGATGTATATTCTGTCTATTTCCACTTTGATGAGAGTTCTTAGCATAAACAAATGTTGACTTTTGTGAAATTCTCTTTCTGCATATATTGAGATTATCCTATGATTTTTGTCCTTGGGTTTGTTGATGTGATGTATTACATTTATTGATTTTTGGACATTAAACCAAACTTGCATTTTGAGAATAAATCCCATTTGAGTGTGGGGTATAATCCTTTTGATGTGTTGTTTAATTCAGTTTGCTGATATTTGGGAAAATGTTTGCATCTATGGTCATCAAGGGAATTGTCGTATAATTTTTTTTTGTGGTGTCTCTGTCTGGTTTTGGTATTAGGTTAAGGCTGGCCTACTAGAATGAAGCGTATCTTCCTCTTAAAACTTTTGAAATAGTTTAAGAAAAATTGGTATTAATTCTTCTTTATATGTTTGGTGGAATATTTCCTGTGGTGCTGTTTGGTCCTGCATGTTTGTTTGTTGGAAACTTTTGTTTATTTTTTTCTGTTACAATTTTGTTGCTACTATTTGTTCAGATTTTCTGTTTCTTCCTCCTTTTCTTGGAAGGCTGTATGTTTCTAGAAATTCATTTATTCTAGGTTGTTCAACTTGTTTGCATATAATTGTCTGTACTATTCTTTAATGACCATTTTTAATTCTGTGGTATCAGTTGTAACTTCGATTTCATTCCTGATTTTATTTATCTAGGCTCACTTTTTATCTTGATGAGTCTGACTAAAGCTTTGTCAATATTGTTTATCCTTTACCTTTAAAAAAATCAGCTCTTAGCTTCATCATCAATCTATCCTTTTTCTTTTAATATCTATTTTGTTGTTTCTTCTCTGATCTTTATTATTTATCTAGGCATAAAGTTGGGTTGTTTACTTCAGATTTTTCTTTTTTGAAATAGGCCTCTATAGCTGTAAACTTCCCTCTTAGAACCACTTTTGCTGCATCCCATGGATTTGGGAAAGTTGTGTTTTGATTTTTGTCTCAAGGTACTTTTTGATTTTCTGTTTGATTTCTTTTTTAATCCATGGGTTTTTAGTGGCATATTATTTAGTCTTCTTATGTTTATATTTTCTCTAATTTTCCTTTTGTATTTGACTTTTAAGTTTATACCATTGTCAGAAAAAAAGCTTAATATGATTTTACTCTTCTTGAACTTATTGAGAGTCATTTTGTAGCTTAATGTGATCAATACTGATATTGTTTCTTGCGTACCTGAAAGGAATGCATGTGCTGCCATATTTGGATAAAATGTTTTGTATTTGTCTATTAATTTGATCTCATCTAATGTGATATCTAAGGTCATTGTTTCTTTATCCATATTCATTCTGGATGATCTATCTATTTATGTATAGATACATAATGCATTAATATTTTTACTCATTGTATTTCTATCAATTTCTTCCTTTATGTCTGTTGCTATTTGCCTTATATATTTAGGTGTTCCTATGCTGGGTACATAGCTATTTATATTTGTTATATCTGATTCTTGGTTTGACCCCTCTATCATTATATAGTGCCCTTCTTTGTCTCTTCATGGTCTTTGTTTTAAAGTCTGTCTGTCTGATATGAGTATTGCTACCCCAGCTTCCTTTGCAGTTTTATGTGCATGGAATGTCTTTTTCCCTCTATTCACTCTCAGTCTATGTTGTCCTTTGATCTGAAGTGTGTTTCTTGTAGGTAACACACATCTGGGTCTTGTTTTTTTATCCATTTAGCCACTCTGTTTTTGATTAGAGTATTCTTGTCCATTTATTTCCAAAGTAATTATTGATAGGTATGTAATCTCTTGCTATTTTTTAATGTTTTTTGGTTGTTTTTATAGTTCTCTGTTTCTTTATTCAACTGATCTGTTTCTTTGTGGTTTGCTGGTTTTCTTTATAGTGTCTTGTTTATACTCCTTTTTTCCTTTTGTGTGTTTTGTAGTTTTTGCTTGCTACCATGAGGTTCATATGTATCAATCTGTACCTTTAGCAGTCTATTTTAAGCTGATGTGTTTACATTCACACACATTCTAAAAGCACTACATTTTTCCTCCCCCTACATGCTTTATGTTTTGGATGTCATATTTAAATCCTTTTGTTTTGTGTAACCCTACTTATTGTAGTTATAGTAAATTTTAGTATGTTTCTCTTTTAATCCTCATATTAGCTTTTTTATGTGACTGATTTACTGCATTAATTATATATTTATTTTTATCAATAAGATTTTATTCCTAATATTTTTTATTTAATTAAATTTTTTCTGGCTTTATTTTAGGCTTAGAGAAGACCTTTTAACAATTTTTTAAAAGCTTGGTTTAGTGGTGATGAAGTCCTTTTGTTTTTCTCATCTGGGAAACTCTTCATCTCCCCTTCAACTCTAAATGAAACCCTTGCTGTGTAGAATAGTCCAGAAAGTACGTTTCTTTGTTTCAGGACTTAAAATGTGCCCTGCCATCCCTTCCAGCCTTTTAGTCTTATGGGGTGTCCCTTGTAATGTGACTACTTGTTTTCTTCTTGCTGCTTTCAAGATTGTCTCTTTATCCTAACTTTGGCATTTTAATTACAGTATGTTTTCCATGTTGGTTTCTTTGGTTTGGTCTTGTTTGGAACTCTCTTTACTTCCTGGACCTAGAAGTTTGTTTCTGCCCCTAGTTTAGAAAAATTTTCAGCCACTGTTTCTACTCTCTCTTTTCTCTTTCTAGGACCCCTGTATGTAATGTTAGTGTGCTTAATGTTATTCTCGGTATTCTAAAATTATTTTTGTTGCTCTGATTGTGTGATTGCCACTATTCTATTCCCCAGGTTGCTAATTTAGTCTTCTGTAATGTTGAATCTGCTGTTGATTACTTCTAGTGTATTTTTCATTACAGTTAGTACACTCCCAAATTGGTTCTTTATTTTTTCTCTTTGTTGAAATTTTCTGTTTTTCTATTCTACTCTGAAGTGTGGTGAGCATCACAATTATTTTTTATTTCTTTATCAGGCAAATAATTTATTTACATTTCATTAGTTTTTTCTGAGTTTTTTTCTTATTCCTTCATTTGGAATATATTTCTTTGTCTTCTCATTTTGTTTGACTTTCTGTATTTGTTCCTATGAATTAGATGGAATAGCTCTACCTCCCAATCTTAAAAATGTTGGCCTTGTATAGAAAAAACCTCCATGTAGATTGTGTGTTAGGCTGATTGTAGTTGGGGTAGGCACATGCAACACCTGGTGTACTGATTGCCTGGGCCCAAAATGGGCTGGGGGATAGTATACAGGTGCATGTGTACTTAGAGGATTCCTGTTGGTCTGGTTGTCCGGTGCTAAAGTGGGCTCCACATTGGCAGTCTTGTGCATACACAGTGCAGTGCCCTATTGTTCCAGTCATTTGTGCTGGAATGGGCTTCAGCTGGAATGACCCAGTGCATCGGTGGTGGTACCCTGTTTGTCTGGGGCTGGAGTGGGCTAAGGGTGCTGTGGACAGGAATATGCTGTGGTGACCTTGTAGATCAATAGAGTACCTGGATAGAGCCCTTGCCTATGCAATCTAGGTGGATGGGGAAACTAAATTACAGCTTTCACCAACACCTCGGATTCCAGAGTGTTCCCACAGATCTTGAACATCTCTCATTGTTTCCTGACATTCTCTAAGCAATCTCTCTCTCTCTGCGTTTCTCTCTCTCTCTTTCTCACAGAAGCTGCTCACGCAGCCCTCATTTTTCTCTCAGGAGGAATTGCTCTATATGTAGGTGTATATTCTTAGGAGTGGGAGAGTTCAGAATCCTCCAATGTTGCCATTTGGGCCCACTTTTCTGATTTATACCCAAGTTTAGATTTTTAAAATAAGATCTTGAAGATTTGTCAAGTTTTTTTCTGTGATAACCCATTTCTAACAAAAATATTTATTTCATAAAATTATTCTAACAAAGAAAATATGACTCATTCATCTTCTTTCCCTTGTATTTTATTTATTCATTTGACACAGCCTAAAATCTAGGTCTACTCATGTTCAGTCATTCATTCTATTTAGGACCCTCAAAGTCATCCCTGATATGACCACAGTTCATTTCTCTGGGCCCCCCACACATATTTTGCAATATAACAATTCCTTTTTACTTATACAATGCTTTGTTTTAATGTCTAGTGTACTCTGTCATCCCACATTAGATGAGGCAAGAATCTAGAGAGCAGAAAGTGTATGTTTTATAAATTTTTCTCATATATATCCTTACGCACACATGGCCATCAATAGATGTTGGGCCAACTTTCTATTATCTGAAACTGATTTGAGTGATTAAGGAGTCTCAAGAAGCTGATGTCAAGAATTATGGAAAAATAATAAATCTGTTCACCAATTACAAACTTTTGTATTAAAGTATGCCAGTGCTATGTTTTAATGTTTGTGTTCCCTGAATATTCCTACATTAATATCCTAATACTAATGTAGTGATATTAGTAAATAGAGCTTGGGGAGATGGTTAAGGTCCATATAAAAGATAACACATAGAGCTCCCTTACCCATTCCCACCATGTGAGGATGCAGCAACACATCCACATCCTGGAAGAAGGCCCTCACCCAACCATGCTGGCGTTCTGACGTCAGACCTCTAGCCTCCAGAACTGAGAAATGGTTCTGTTCTCTATAAGCTACCAAGTCTATGATGTTTTGTTACAGCAGCCTGAATAGGATAAGACAGTCAAAGATCTTGGAGCACACAGGAGTTATAAAGATGAATAAGATACAAGTAAACCAAGCAATTATAGTTCCTTTTTAGAAACCACATTTCAAGTGGCATTCAGCTGGAAATTAAACAAAATTTTGTATCAACATCAAACGTTCTCTCATTTGTTTCCTTCTCTTCTGAGGCAGATAAATAATAGCTAAAATGAGGAAAGAACTTTAATAACTAATAACACAATATAACTGAAAAACATTTGTCTTATGGAGACAGGAAAATTGCACATGTCTATTACATAGTTTAGGTTCTCAAGACTATTATTCAGAATTATTTTATCTTGTATGCCCTAAGGGTATGTAATATCCCATAATATTTAAAACTGCCAAGTCAAATTTGCTTAGAAAATTTCAAAATTACAAACTTTTTTATCAGATTTTCCTCTTCCTGTCAACCACGTACATTTATTGAGCTTCATTTTTTGTTAGTATCAAAATCCATTGATTCACAAGATAAATATTGACCTGACCTTGCCTTCACCTCAGTTTATATCTACTCCTTAAGTCAATAAATCTAGAAACTGATCTGACAGCAGTCAATATTAGTTTAAAAGTTTTTAAATAGTAGCTTTGCTCTAAGGTAATAATAATTCAGTATTTTATAGATTCTGCCTCAAAAAAAAAGGCCATGTAACTTACCAATTTGCTAGGTAAAACTATTTCTGTGTCATTTGGTTTCAAATACAAGGATCCCACTCATGACAAAGAACATCTCTAATTCCTATATGTCTCCTAATCACTGACCCAAAGTATTTGAAATACTTTATCCCACTTGCTGGTGGCAATTAAACACCAATGTCTTGCTCTGATTCTAATTATAATTTATATGTTATAAATTCATTTTTTTTTTCATTCAAATTACTGATGCTTATTCTTGGGCTCAGTTCCCTCTGGACTGAATTCTACCTGGAGGTATAATAAATATAGTAAACAGCCATACTGCACTTTGGAAGTTAAAGGCAGTAATAGATTTGTTACCTCATTAATCAGCTTATTTTTATCTTTTCAACGTCTAGGAGGTATAAAACCACGGGTCAAGATTTGCATATATTTACTATAGATAAAAGAGGTAAGCTTGGGGCCTAGTCATAACCAAAGCAATGTATTCTGCAATTTATTACTTTTTTAAGGCCACCGCACTCATCTTCCACTCACATTCATTCCCAGTGCTTTGGGGGAGAGCTGACATGCTCATACTTCAGAATTCCATAATGAAATCTCTGAAAACACATTAAAAAAACTTTAATTTTCCATGTAAGTAACAAATAAGAAAATTTTGTTTTGGAAATTAACCTATACCCAGTTAGGTTCTAAAGAAATAAGTTGTGATACTAAAGTGTATTTAATCAGACAACTATTTAGAGATTAAGTCAAAAAGTCATGGGGATAGATAATGAAGTCAAAACAAAAGCATGTTATACAGTTATTTCATCAGTTAATAGCATCCTACTGTAGGACATTTAAAGTGCAATCTGGGACAGGAGTTTTAATAATCTTATTAAAAATTCAGCCAATTTTTCAGTGAACGATCATTTACTAGAGAGCAAGGCCAATTGGCTAAACTGTGCAAGGGAGCTACAAATGCTCCAGGAAGCATCCCAAGTGCCCATCCGTAGGTGAGTGGATAAAAACAAGGTCTGGTGCATTTACACAATGGGATACTTCTCGACCGTAAAAAAGGACATCTTACCCTTTGTGACAGCATGGATGGACCTGGAGAACATTATGCTAAGTGAAATAAGCCAGTTAAAGACAAGTACCATATGATTTCACTTACATATAGAATCTAATGAATAAAATAAACTAACAAAATAGAGACTCACAGACAGAGAACAAACTGGCAGCTGTCAGAGTGGAAGTGGGCTGTGGAGCTGGGTGGATAAGGTGAAGAGATTAAGAAAGGAAAAAAAGGCCTCCTAGACACAGATAACGTGGTGATCACCTGAAGAAAAGAAGGGAGGGGTGAGGTTGGAGAGGGCATGGGGAATAAACGGTATGGAAGATGTGACTTGGGGTAGTGAACACACACTACGATGTACAGAGATGTATTATAGGATAATATACCTGAAACCCACATAAAAATATGTCAGGAAATACTGATACTTCACTTGAAATAATATAAGAAAACCTTGGGAGTGCAAAGTTAATAATCTTTCCAATACATTTTAAAGTTTTTGAGGGCAGCTATCATGACTTTTATATATTCACATTTTCACATGCATGTATGTCAAACAGGTTTTGCATGTATGTGGCTCCCAAATTCATATGCTTACCATAAACTTATGCAAGTGGTTTTATTCTGTCTCTATTAGCCACATTTGTTATTATTTAGCCAAATACTAAACCTGGATTTAGAAGATACTTAGAAAATATGGAGTTAACTATGACTTGATCATGATATGACACATGTTGCCACACAGTACGATTAAAGCAGTACCAAGAAAAGCTCCAGAGGTAAACGTTAGAATGATAAGGTTAGTATTTTTTATTCATTACCTTTTAATCCCACTGTTTTTACAAATTGTTATTTCTTTTTATCCTGTACTATTTCTTATAATCTGTTCCAGATCTATAATTATATGTTCACAATGAATTTAGCACTATAAGATATATTATAATACCTAATTGAAAAGAGTTTAGACAAGTTATTCTGAAATTATCAAAATGTAACTTCATAATGATTATGTAACTGATAAGTTTTGATAAGATTATTTTATAATATTTCTTTACTTGTTATATCACTAACTCATGTCCAAAAGGATTTTTAAAAAGCTGAAGAAAACTCCTCATCTAATTAGTGATCTCTCTTCTTGTATGTATAAGAAACTGAAAATTTTTAGCAGAGAGATATTTCCCGAGCACTGGCACTTGAAATTTAATGAAATGAATTCTCCTCTTACCTAGAATTCTTTATATTTTTTTGTATACTTAGTTTTGGTTAACAGAGAGTGCAGCTTACAGTATCTCTCATTTGTGTAAGTGAAAAATAACTATGTTTTTATTACTTAAAATATTACAAAAAGGGACAATATGCTAAAAATATGCAGTGAACAAATATCATCTGTACAGACTGGAAGAGAACCTTCATAAATTAACCTTATTAGTGCATTACTGTAAGCGAATGCCAAAAAAGCTCCTAATTTGCATTAAGATAGATTTTTCAGGTTGGCTGCATGATTTAATTAAAGAAAAGATTAAGAATCATTAAACAAGCTGCTCTACCTTGCAATAACAGAATTCATATCTGATTCAGGTTAACAAAAACACAGATGGTGATTCAGTAACTGTTGAGTTGCTGTAACAGAATGAAAATGATCCCATTAGTTCTCTGGAAATGTGAGGGAATTTGGAAATTAGTATGCAGATACATTGTATGGTGCTAGACAGCTTGGTCTGCTCGGATCATCGCTGATTATACTTTGTTTGGGTTGGCAACACTGAACTTAATAAATGAAAAAATGTTCCAGTATACCACAGTTGGAAACTGTTCAAGGTTGAAATAGGTGTGCAGGCTTTCAAAAGGAGAGAGTTAAGTAAACAAACGTCAATCAATTTAGAGCTGGCAACTTTTTTTCCTTTAAAGAATATGTCTGTTCTTGAGAAGCAAGTGTCATACAAATGGAAAACGTTTACTGGATACATATGTCCTGATGGTATTTATTATTACAAAAGTATTTTAAATGCATGGTATCAGTTTGAGGGAGATGGGAAGTGTTTTAATAGCTTTTATTTTCTGTCAGAAATAGAAAAATTCAGTCTCTATGAGGGTGATTATATTTTTTCACAAAAAGAAATCAATATAATTCTGATGGAAATGTTATGACAGGATTAAAAAAAAAAGTGTAAGTATAATGGCTATTGAAAGTTTGAAGGTGTCAATAAGAACCACAAAGTAATCCTTAAGGAGCCTTCTGGGAAAGAACAACTTAAACAAGTAGCAGAGTCAATCACGGCAGCTGACAGAAATAGCCATCCTGTTCAAGAGCTCAACTACACATGTGGCCTCCATTTTTAACACCTGGTCCATGCCATCGGTCTGAGTGCTCAGCGTCTGACCCTTTGGAATGAATTTTGGTGACTGTGCAAAAGACCCATCTGGACAGAGGTCCTCAAAGGCAGGCAGTTATGACCCTGTTTGGTTGTTACAGTAAAGCATATACAACACACAGTTTAAAGTTTATTTTGGTCCTTTAATTTCCTAGCAACTAACTTTAAGGCCCAAATATTGTTCATATGGAGTACTTGGCAGGTTACAATATAAATGGAGGAGAGACATTCTAGATTATAATATTCCCTGTTTATCATGTGTTAGTGTTCTCCACAATATTATACTACACCAAGGGTCTTCTCCTTCATATCAAACCACCTTATAACATTAAAGAACTGACACCCACATAGTCTTGGTCAGCCCATCATTTCAATGTGATAATACTAATCTCATGGAAAACATAACTGCCTTTTAAGAATTAGCACTAAAAAGGCTTTAAGTAGGTTGGCTTTTCTTGGCCATTAATAATCATGTTATTAAACTTTTATGAAGAGATTTAAATCACCATTTTTCCTAAAGCTTACTAAAAATTGCAGTCTGCATTGCATAATAGCTTCAACACCTGGCAGCATTTAAAAGTATACATTATTTTAAACATTAATGCCATAGCTACAAATGAGAGCCCTATAGTTCCTCCATTACAAGCCATTTTTATGCTTTTCAAATGACATAGATCTCTAAGGAAATTATACTATTGAGAAGAAATGCTGCAAAATACTTTCTACACAGTACAGGATACAAACAGTGTCTAGGACTATAAAGGCCTTATTATACCTCCATTACTTTTAACCACAACTTTATGTGCTCTGGCTTCTTAAAAAAATACATTAGTTTCCTCAAGCACTGTGTCATATAGAGGGACACTGGATGTTTAAATTACACATGCAACATACACTATTTTAAATTGAGATCCTTGAGAAACTAAATGAAATTAAGTCAAGTTGTTATTTGCTACTATACCATAGTATTGTCCCTGTTACAGAACTAATGGACTCACCTTCACACTAGATGTTCAATGATCTTTTAAGCTAAATTTAATTGTGATTTTCTGAACATCAGCAGTCAATCCCCTACCTCAACTATTTCAACTAGACTTTTTTCACTCTTGTGTGATGCCAGTTTTATTCATTATTTTGGTCTGAATGTTCTATAGAGGGCTTTGAACCAATTAACTCAAAACTTTGGAAAGAGTTATTGTACATGGTATTTTTTAATTCTATTTAAAATTACTTAACCCATTTTATTTAAAACAAGAGCCTATGTTATGGCAAATTGGTATGACTTTTTTTTTAATTGTGGTGAAGCTATTTATATGCAACACAGTGTCAGCTCTGCAGTCACTTGGAGAAAAGTTGATTCACAAAAGAAAAAGATATACACATATATATGAAAGAAATGAATAGTAGGTTTCTTTATTTTATAAAAAGCATCATAATATTCTGTATTATTAAAGGTAAATTCTAGGTGTCTATAATGTATGTACTTTACAGAGTGAAGCAACATTTACCCACATTGTTAGGTAAAGTTTCCAATAAAGTTGGATATATGTTGAATAAATCAAATTTCACAATGTTATGTCATGTTTAAAAGGTCAGTAAATTTAAAATATAATTCTAATATAGATCAATTATGTAAAAAAGAATGTAGGCTTGATATTGCCTTTAGTTGATTTGTATTTATTTTTTATTCCTTGTCAATATCTTAAAAGTGTTTACTATATACCACATGATATATTAGCAAATATTACAAAATTTATATTACTTATTAGTACTACCCTGTAATTTATTTTATTTCACAGATTATGAAATTGTAATTTAAGAAATTTACTACAGTTTTCATAGCTAAATGGGATTTGAACAAGTTGTTTCTAATGCCAAGTTCAGTTGTTGTTCTTTAAATAAATGTTAACCCTAGCTAATGAAAACATTACAACCCTTACTGTACTTCTGATTCAAAATAGCCATTTAGTGGTAAATTCGATAGGTATGTGGGGTGTTTCTGTGTTCAAATTGATTTTCACTGTGCCAAATTGTTGCTTTGCAAAATGTTTGTAACCTGTTTCTCACGTGTGGTCCGTTTCCAGCAATGTGGAGAAGTGCTGATATCCATCACCATTGTGCTCAGGATAGAGGATGAAGCCTCTGTCACAAGCACTAAAATCCACACAAAAGAGGAATTAAAGTCGCTAGTGGAGAGAGCCTCTGTTTACTTATTTACAACCAATAAATTAAATATATTTATTTATCATTCACTTATTTGAACAAATTGTTTTCATAAATCTGTGGGGAAGAGTAATTACCCCAAATTCCTGGAGGGAAGCCAAGTCTCTGTTTAGAGAAAAGAAGGCCCTGAGCTGCTAATTACTCAGGAATCAAATTATTCTGCTTACCTGCCTTGGAAGAAATTCTGGTCTAGTTCTTGTCCAGAGAAGAGCTGCTGTTCTCCATGCTCTGCTTAAGGCTGACCTGTTCTTAAAAAGAAGGAATTCCATCTACTGCAGAGGCAAAGTTTAAAAATAAATTACTGGATTAGGGAGAAAATGTGTTCAAAGTACAAATTATGGTTTCTATATTAGATCATTGGAAGCAGGGGAAGGAGCTTAACAGAGAAGAATAAGAAGGTAGAGAAGAAAGGTGGGGGATGGGGAGAAAGAAGTGTGCAGAGCACAATGAAGGAAAGAAAATGGGGAAAGAAGAGGATGGGGAGAACAGAGGAGGAAGAAGACAAGAAAAATCAAAGTGAAAACAAAAAAAAAATTAATTGAAAAACTGAAAAGGGGAAGGGGAAAATAGTTTGTGAGATGACAAGGGAAAACTGATGATTCATATACCAAAAGTAAATTGTGAATGCAGAATTTTTTTTCCCTTTTTCCCCCAGTCAACATCCTGCCCCCTGTGCCTATCTTCTCATGAAAATAAATGGATTAAACTACAGGCACTCCATCCTTAACAGGTTTCTCCTTTACTCTCCCAGCCCGCATGACAGCATAGTCAGTAGTTCAGTGCCATTGTCCAACAGACAAGGGACAATGAAAAAAAAATGACAGTAAACCTTATAAGCAGACTACTGTAGAGTTATGTCAAGGTAATCCCTGGGAAATTAGTGAATATCTAAATGATCAACAGGCCTGGTGGGTGTGGCTCAATGGATTTAGTGCCAGCCTGCCAACCAAAGGGTCGCCAGTTTGATTCCCAGTCAGGGCACATGCCTGGGTTGTAGGCTGAGTCATCCCCAGTGGAGGATGCTGAGGAGGCAACCACACATTGATATTTCTCTCCCTCTTTTTCTCCCTCCCTTCCCCTCTCTAAAAATAAGTAAAACCTTTAAAAAAATAAACAATCAACAAAGTTAACACATTCCTTGTTACTTTTGTTATTTAGGTCACCTTATCCTTCAAAACTATAAATTGCTCAGGGTTCAAAATAAAACATATGTAAACAGAAATCAGTTCTAGCGAATGTGAATTGTTCCTTTCTTTATGCATCTATTTCAGGTTTTTTCTTTGTGTGGTATCCCATAGGGCCAACCAGAGCTTCCATAGTTCCATTCCCTGCTGCATTACTTGCCCATCTGTATAGTTACTGGTCAATAACTCCTGACTGCCACAACTTTCTCCAAAACAGAAAACCCACTTAATCTATAGATGCAATCCCTCAATGAAATAAGACTGGTTACAATCTCAGAGCCTAATGCCAATCTCATAGCCTAATTCTGTGCTGATTGCTTTGCCGTACATACTGGTTAAGTTGTATAAATGTGGTATCAAACTGAAAAAAAAATAAGTGAATGAGTTAAAGATTAAAGACAGTATGGAATTAATAAAATTCAACATAATATCTACCTCAAAATGCTAGTATGAGAATTAAACAAAAGTATTAAGCACTCAATACATATTAGCTATCATTATAGTTTTTATTTTTATGGAATGTGTAGACAGATACATGATATGAAGAATTTATGTAATCAGTATGTTAAAATTAAAATTTTAGACATGAAAAAGTTTCCTTCTCTTTTTTCCTTCTTAAAGCTATCTTTCTCTATAGCCCCCAAGAATACATCAGATCGGAATGACAAGTCAAGAATTTTCAAAATATCTTAAAGTAGGAAAATGGTTATACTCTGTACAACTTGCTTTACACAGGAGAGAATAGATGTGAATTTAACTGGTATACAACTATTTGGAAATATAAGATATCTGAATCAGTCCTGAGATGGCACAGAAGATAGGATTCATTTTCAACAAACACTGAATAATTTCATTTAAACTATTAGTTTAATTATTTGGTTCTCCTTACTATGTATCATGGTAATAAATACTATGGGTCAACTGAATAATGACTTCCTAGGGATATTGTTTGAATTGGGGAATTACTGTTTTAAGTTCATAGAAAATTGTTATAAATCTAAGATACACCTTAAAAAAAGAATTAGCAACTTCAGTGACAGCTCTCGTTACTAAAGAACACAACTGTATGTATGTCCTAAAGATTTTCAGACCCTTTTGTCAATCTGATCATTGTATTTTTGGGTGGGATGTCTCCTACCAGTGTGAGGTGCTTTAAGGTTAGGTTAATTTATCCTAATACACACTTGGAAATGATATAGAAACTAACAGGGTTTAAAAACTAGTGAAACAAAATATAACCAGAGATATTGAAATTAAGAACAAACTACAATAGCCATAGGAGAGGGGAAAGGGAACTGTGGGGAGAAGGGTTTTCAGGAACTACTATAAAGGACACATAGACAAAACCAAGGAGGAGGGTAGAAGAAAGGGAGGGAGGTGGGTTTGGCTGGGGTGGGGAGCACAAGTGGGAGAAAATGCAAACAGCTATAATTGAACAATAAAATAATTTATGAAAAAAATAGTGAAACAGTGAAAGAGGTCAATTAAGCTGTACAATGCCACTCACATGCTTTAATGTCACTTGGTCCACAGAAGGTGCTCAGTAAATATTAATTGATTGATTAAAATACTACACATGCTTTGAAATTCCTAAAAGGGCTTAATATTAAAAAATATAGATCTTCTGATAATAAAATTAGATTAATAAAATCTAAGTAAAATTAAGTCAAATTTAGTTTCCTACAGGCTTGTTCTGGGAATTATAGTATATAGAGGCTCAGAATTTTAAATCTTATAGAAATCTAAATATCATCTAGTCCAATTCCATTATTTTATAGTTGGTTACATAGACAGGTTTTAGTGAGGTTTTAAAAACCATGGGGAAATAGTATATCAGTACATTTTTCTTCTGGACCTAACAGTCACTTTACTTATATGGTCAGATCAGAAGGTCAAAATAAGAGTGTGATGTAGTCACTTAGATTTACCAATATCAAGAACCAAATTAAATGTGAGAGAGGCCACTATAGAAAAACTTTTAAAGCGGATATTTAGGTCCAAATTACCTGACTCTTGGAGACTCCTCCCCTCTTTGGGAATCAAAGCAGAGTCAAGAGTTAAGAATTAAGAGAGTATTTATATGTTGAGTTTTTTAAAAAGCTAGTGAACTGTTGTTACAATTCTCTAGGGAGCTGAATTAGGTGTGCTGCCTCAGGCCTAGCAAGAGCTTATTCAAATGGGGAACCTTCTTTGGAAGGCTCAGAATACTGGTGCTTTTGTCTTATCAGTAGCAGCAGCACTAGAATGGTGACGGTAGGAGTGGGGCCTCATGTGGACCACCGACAGCCTTTTGCATTCCTGCTGAAGAAGACATGGCAGGGCAATGGACCCCAACACAGAAAGTTCAGGAGGAGTGAGTGTTGGATGACCAGGAGATAAGGAGTAGCATTAGTCGTAGAAATAAAGAGGCAACACCCACACCACGTAATTTGGGCAGTAGGACCCTGCAGACAGAAAGAACTCTTGTGCTCAAGAAATGAAAGTCAGTTTTAAATTTCTGCCCACCAGAGGGTGTCAATGCCTGTAGAGAATGGCACCAGCCACATGGGGCCATACTCTTTCCACACAATCTCTTGGACCCTTGGGCTTGGCCTATAAGTGGTAAGAAACAACTGAGTCATGGAGGAGAAAAATAAGTGGACTGCAGCGAAAACCAGAGAAGTCCATACTACCCTGCCTTCTACTGCATCAAGTAGGCCCTAGTTTGGGGGTAGAAAAGAAGATTTACTGCTAGATCCCTTAGGAATTAGGATTACTACAAAGAATAAATGTTCTGTATTTTGAATTGAGGCTTAGTTTTTTACTTAAAGCAACCAGAGGACTTTTTATTATCAATGAATGCCCACAGGGGAAATGGACCTGTTTAGGCTTCATCTAGTGACTGGGAAGAGTGGGAGCCAAAAATAAAGTTGTATTTTGCTTATGGTTCAAAAATCCTGCATGAGCATTTGGAACTATTCACTAATGCAGATACTACATGTATAGAAAAATACATACCACACTTATTGGAATTATAGTATTAACAAGTCATAAAATATTTCCAAACTAATAAAATTTCGCTATGAGACACTTATTTTTTATTCTTCTATCTCTACAGCCTGTAGAAATTGATACATAAACAGATTTATTTTAATTTTTACATTGAACTGTAAAGCTCTTTTTAATTAAACTTTAGATCACAGGAGAGGTCAAAATGGCAGTGTAGGTACATTCAGTATTTGCATTCTCTCACAATTACATGAAAATTACAATTAAACTACAGAATAGCATCATCCAAAACTACCTGAAATCTAGCTGTACAGAAGTCTCACAGCCAAGGATGTAACACATCCAGATTGTTAGGAATGACAAAGATGAGAAATAGGCTGGACCCACACCCACATATGACAGATAAAAATCAGGAGCAACATCTCAGCTGTGGAGGTTTCCCTGCAAGTCAAGGGTCTCAGTCCCACACAAGGCCCCCAACCCAGGAATTTGGTGCCAGGAAGAGAAGTCCCCATAACCTCTGGCTGTACAAACTACTAGGGATTGTGACTTTTGGAGTCTCAAGCAGTTCCCATGCACAGACTGATCCTGACTCCTCCTGAGCTCCAGTGCTGGGACAGCAGCTCAAAAGGCACCAGGGACTTATGGGGAGGAGCTAAATTGTCTGATATCAGGGCAAGAGCTGGAGAAGCAGCTTCCTTCAAGACAAAAAAATGCTGGCAGAGGTTGATGTTTCTTTTCTGAGCCCTCCTGTCAGAGAGCTAGCAGGAGGGTACCATATCTGAGTCTCCATTAACCTGCCAAATGCTATTTGCTCCACCCTGGTAATTCCAGGACACCACACTGCACTTAACTTTCAGGCCCATCCAAGCTATTTCTAGTGGATCTTCCATACAAATGGCCTATTTTGGCTCAGGCTTCAGACTTTTCTAAAATCTCTCAAAGAAGCAGTATCTGGCCTCAGCATGGCCAGTACCTCTCACTAAGTGGTCCCAGCTCAGCACCACCAACAGCTGGCATTGATTTGAAGCTTGGTCTCACCTGGGCACCTCAAAGCCCAGCACAAGTAGCAGACATCTGAAGATCGCTCTGTAGTACATGCCTAGTGGCCCTGGGCAAATCACAGTTGATGTCTGACCTTGGTTTGCACCTCCTAGGAGTCTCCAGTACATCACACAAGGTGGACAGCTTTAGACCACATTGAAGCACCCCCAAGCACCTCCAAAAGTGATAACCTCAAGGAAAAGACTCAGTGAGCACCAGAGGCCTGCTGAAGTAAGTCCTGCTCTGTGGAATGGTCCCCTGCACAGCTGATCCTCTATAGTGGTTGCAGCCACTTCTCCCAGCAATCAGCCTGGGAGTAAATCCCTTCTGTTGAAGTGACAACAGCAATGGAGGCTCAACTAAAACAGAAGGATATACACAGCCCACATTGGGGGCATACCCAGAGTGCCCAGCTTGCTAATGGAGGAGGCTGTTCCACTGGACCCCACAGAACACGTGCTAAATAAGACCACTCTGCCAAGACCAGGGGACATAGCAGCAGCTCTACCTAATATATAGAAGTAAACACAATGATGCTGCCAAAATGAGGAGACAAAGAAACATGTCCTAAATGAAAATAAATAAATAAATAAATAAAAAATAAAACTCCAGAAAAAAAGAACAAAACAAAATGAAGACAACCTATTAGATGCAGTGTTCAAAATATTGTTATTAAGGATGCTCAGTGAACTTCAGGGGGGAATTGATGAACTTAGTGAGAACTTCAACAAAGACAGGAAACATGAAAACAGAACTAGAAAACATAAAAAAGAACCAGTCAGGAATGAAGAACACATTAACTGAAATGAAGAATATATTTCAAGGAATAAACAGTAGAGTAGATGAAGCAGAAGATAGAATCAGAGATTTGGAAGAGAAGGAAATAGAAAATACCCAATAAGAACAGAAAAAAAGATTCCAAAAAAAGCGAGAATAACACTCACTTCATCAACCAAAGGCCTTCAATAGGCTAATTTACAGCTTTTATAAAGTCTTAAAAATACAGGATCTAGAACAAATAATGCCCCTTTATTACAAAATCTTTATTATAAAATCATAAGCATATAATTGTGTAACATAACAATATCACACTTAAGTATATCATATGACATTTTTAAGTGAAATGTTCAAATTAAAACTATAAATTATTACACTCATTATTACCCTACCAACCATCCTCAAGCAGGTATTACTTCTGTCAGACCCTGTATCATGAAAGAAATTTTGTGGACAATGAACTAAAGAAGACGACAACATCAAAAAAAGCAGGAATATCAACCAGGAAAAGCAGATTGTTGCAATATTTCCACCAGGATGCAATAAGTCATCTGTCTGCAACCCAGAGGGTGGCACTCACTAGGACCAGGCTGTGCTAGAACCATTTTTGACTATCAGCCTATGTAACTCTGAACAAGGTGCTATTATGTGTGTCTAGGACTCCTTTAGGACTAAAGAGCTTATTCAGTTACCAGCTGCTCTCAACTGAAGAAAGCCACCTTGCCAAGTCTATGATCTCTTCCTGCGGGTAGCATCCAATGACAGATGGCAAGGAAACAGGTGGAAGCTACACTCACCTCCTCTTAGGACCAAACTGGAATTACAACTAAATTATAGAACAATAATTTTGAATAACCAACTGAAGAGAAGCTGAAGAAAAGTCTTATAACCAAGGACAGACAGAAGAAGCCACATTGAAACTGAGTCAAATAGTCTGCTGAGGGCCAGTCACAGGAAGCGTCTTACAATGGTTGGCAGCAGTGTCTCTCCTAAGAGGCCCAGAACCAATACACCTAGTGGCCAGCTTCAGACAACATCAGAATAAGATGCAATAAGCTTCACAAGCTGCTTATCAAAGGGAGATCTCAGTAGGCACCAAACCCTACTGAGGCAAATTCTGCTTCCCATAGTTAGCACCTGCATAGCAGCTCACATGCAGTGTTTGGGGCTGATTCTCACAGCCACGCAGAGGGTTGATCCCATACCCTAACGGACCAATAGCAATCAAGACTCACTACAACAGGAGGGCCCATATAACCCAGACAAGAGACATTCCTGGAGCACACAGCTCAGGTGATCAAGGAGACTGCACCACTGGAATCCACTGGACACCTCATGAAGCCTGAGAGTCATAGCAGATCTATCTCTTACTTAGAAACAAACACAAAAGACAGCCAAAATGGAGAGAAAAGACACAGGCCCCAGATGAAGGAGGAGGAGAAATCTCCAGAAAAAAGAGCTAAGTGAAATGGAGGGAAGCAATTTATTCAGATATAGAATTCGAAGTATTGGTTATAAGGATGTTCAACAGCATAAAAAAAGACATAGAAACTATAAAAAGGGGAAAATCAGAAATGAAAAATATGATATTTTAAATAAATGAATAAACAGTAGTTTAGATGAACCAGAAGACTGAATCAGAGATTTGGAAGGCAAGTTAGAAAAAAATAACATTCAACTAGAAGAACAAAAAATAAAATGAACTGAAAAAAAAATGAGGATAGTTTAAGAAACATTTCAGAAAACATGAAGTGTAACAATAGCCAAACCATAGGGTTATCAGAAGGAGAAGAGAGAACACAATGGGTTGAGAAATTATTTGAAAAAATAATGATCAAAAAATTCCCCTATCTGGTGAAGAAAAAAGACACACAAGTCTAGTAAGTGCAGAGAGTCCTAAACAGAAAGGACCCAGAGTGCCCCACATCAAGACAAATCATAATTAAAATGGTAAAGATAAAAGACAAAGGGAAATCTTAAAAGCCACAAAACAAAAGCAGTTACTTACAAGGGAGCTTCCGTAAGTACATCAGATGATTTCTCAACAAAAACATTTCAGGCCAGAATGGATTGGCATGAAATATTCAAAGTGATAAAAAGCAAGGAACTAAAAGCAACACTACTTTACCCAGCAGGGCTAATCTTTAAAATTAAAATAGGTGGTGGCATCAAGCAAAAGGACAAGGACTCATGGACAGACAACAGTGTGGTGATTGAGGGTGTGGGGAAGTGGGGTATAGGAGGGACAAATGGTAATGGGAAGAATGCAATAAGGAAAAAGAAATTTAAACATTAAATTAAAGGAGAAATTAAGAGCTTTACAGACAAGAAAAAGATGCCCTGGCTAGTGTGGCTCAGTGGATTGAGAACTGGCCTGGGAACTAAGACCTGACCTGTGGTATAAACCCACAATACAGTATGCAAATGATGTGTGCTGGAACTGTGTATCTGAACCTGTGTCATTTTGTAAAACAATGTAATACTAGTAAATTCAAAAAAAAAGTAAATAAAATCATCATTAAATAAATGAGTGAATAAATGAGGATAGTATAAGGAGCCTCTGGGAAAACAAACCTACCAACATTCACATCATGGGGGCACCAGAAGAAGAGAGAGCAAGAAATTGTAAATCTATGTGAACAAATAATGATGAAAATCTTCCCTAACCTGGTGAAGGAAATAGATATAGAAGTAGAGGAAGCACAGAGTCCCAGGGAAGATGAAACCAAAGAGGCCCACACCAAGATACATCAGAATTGATATGTAAAATTTTAAAGACAGAGAATCTTAAAAGCAGCAAAAAACAAAACAAAACAAAAACAAATTAGTTGCCTAAAAGGAAGCTCCCATCAGAATGTCAGCTGATTTCTCAGCACATGTGTAGGCCAGCAGGATTAGTGAAAAAATGTTCAAAGTGATGACAAACAAGGACCTACAACCAAGATTACTCTACCAAGCAATGCTATATTTCTTACCAAAGGACAGATAAAGAGTTTCCCAGGGAAGAAAAAGCTTTAAAAAATTGTCACCACCAAACCCATTATTACATGAAAATTTAAAGGGTCTTACTTGAGAAGAAAGAATGATCAAAATATGAAAAATAAAAGGACAATAAATATGTATTTATCAACAATTGTATCTAAAAAAATAAAAAACACGAACAAGCTGAACATAAACAGACTCAGATACAGACCACATTTTGATGGTGTCCAGGTGGAAGTGGGTTTGGGGGAAATGGTTGAAAAAGGTAAAGAGATTAAGAAGTACAAATTGGTAGTTACAGAATAGTAACAGATATAAAATAAAGCATAGGAAATATAGTCAATAATATTCTAACTATGTATGGTGTTAGATGGGGACTCCATTTATTCAGATGATCACTTACAACACTAAATTATATAATGTCTAATCACTGGGTTGTACACCTGACACTAATATAACATTTATGCCATCTGCAATTGAAAAAATAATAACATATTTACACTCAAAGAAAGAAAGTACAGTTGACATACATCCACAGATCTAAATTCGGTTAGATCAGTGATTCTCAATTGTGGTGATTTTGTCCTCAGAGAGGAGTTAGCAATGTCCGGAGTCATTTTTCATTATCACATCTGCCACACTGAGTGGGTAGAACTCAAGGACTCTATCAAAGACCCTACGATGCACAGGATATCCCCAAAATGTCAATAGTTTCATGATTGAGGAGCTCCCTGTTATTAGATAAGTATTGTAAGTTAGCCAGCAAGACAGGTAAAACACATTGTGCATAGCTTGCAGGTTCAACAAATGAAATCTGGATAGTCTGTAAATTATCATACCATATTCTCACTAGTTACCTTTTGTCAGTATCATCTTCTGTCACTTTCTCCCCTGATCTATTCTTGGAGCACCTCAGGATTCCATGCAACTTTTCCTACTGCTGTCTCCTGAGTTACTGTCATCTCCTAACCAAATTGTAAAATAAACACACTTCATCAGTGATCATTTGGGTCCCTTCTGCCTTTGACATTGCAAGATTTATGTGTTCACTGATTTTTTTGTTGTTGTTAGAGGGAAATTCAAGGGGTCGGGGAGGGGAGAAATAATGAAAGGCAACTAGAAAATAAAGATAAACAATATACACGAATAATTTGAATGATACACAAAACAACTTATAAAAGTACATCTATAGTAGGGGATTTTAGATCCCAACACATTTTCCAATTAGATAGATTTAATGATATGAAAACTATGATAGGTTCTACCTTTTGTTCTAATATTCTAAAAGAGTATATCTTTTATCCTAATAATCTGACTAATTGATGACAAAGTGCCTGATAGTGTACCTAAAACTAAAAGGTGTTTAGTTTGTAACATTAAAGAAAAAATATTTCAGATTGATTTTGGAGAAATGCTTTCTGTGATTATTTCTAAACAATACAAGTACATTTTTACTGGCAGAAGGGGAAAGTTTCTTCCCTTCACTCTGGACGTATTTTTAAGCAAGCAGAATTATTTGCATGCAAACTCAGCTCTGAAATATTAGTAATTGCGGTGTATTAGTCAGGGAAGTCAGTGGCTACTCTTATGCAATAATTTGTAGAACAACCTTGCTACTTGATCACAGTAGCCTGGCTACATTGAGTAGATGGTCTGTAAGATAGAGAGCCTTCCATTTAGAGAAGAAAAGAATTTGGAAGATGAGCCCAGAGGAACAATCAAGCTTAATTCTAAACATACTTTCTGACTTCACATAGAATCTGTTAAAAATCTCCTATATACTCCCACCCTCTGCCTGTTTTATTAGAAACATGGGGAGATTTATGATTCTTCTACTTTAAATATAAAATTTTATTAGAAAGTATACCACATGAACAGAGATCCAAACATTTTAAAGTGTAAAAATTCATTCTGACAAGATGACGAAATATCTTTAATTTTTAATATTCTTGAGAAGGAAAAATGTTACCAAAATATCACCTCTAATTCTAAAATTAAAAAATCCAATGTTTGATAAATTGAGCATAATTCAGAGAAGTAACAGTAAAAGGACAATCTGTGATTCCAAAATGTGAATTTTGCATAAAATTATTTGTATTCAAATAGACTGTGATCATTCAATCAAATAAGCTTTAAAAATGCCGACCTTCCTTATAGCTTCCTCTCAGTTCCTTTTTCCCCCTTTCTCTTTTACTCTTGGCCCTTTATTCTGCTATCACTTATATCTTGAAAAAGCATTGTCTTCTTAACCAGTTGACTAAGAACATAAATCTACTAGCTACTTGATGTTATCTGGAATTGCTACAATTCTATGTATATGCCAGGTCTACAGTTTACAGCCTGTGGGTCTTTTTTTATATATATAAATAACAGTAATTTCTTATTTGTCCTTTTGTGTTCTTTAACTCTACATTAGAAGTATAGTGGCATACTACTGACTTACACCATTCCAGTCAGAGCACACGTAATACTGCACAATTCAGCAGGAGTGATCATAAAAACAGAGTTATCTCTCACCCTGGGAGGTTTGCCCTTCTTGGTAAAGGTTGAAAGAAATGCATGGAAGCTCACGATAATATTGCTCACAGCTTACCAGGCTGTGAGTACAACACAACTTTAGTAAGGCTGCCCGATGGGCGTATTTGAAGGCTGAGAGGAATGCAGTGAGAAAATACAAGTAGAAGGTACCCGCCAGAAAAAAAAAAAAAACATAGTGATGGGGTGTCATTGATACACAAGCCTTAAAATACAGCATTTAAAAAAGAAAATACAGCATTATGCAATTACTAAAGCATCATATGATAAAACACTAAAGATTTAAAAGTCAGAATGTGCCTTTTTGTTGCTTTTATCTCAGTGTTCCTTGGGACAAACACAAAACTTAACATTCATTTGTCTTAATAAGATTGTACTGCCATAAAAATCTCATTAATTCCAAAATAAGTTTAGATGGGATCTAAGGGTAAAGATAGCAGAGTAAAACTGAAACACTGTATCTCTTTCCCACAATATCTTCTCTCTGCTCCAAGAAATAATACAAAAACAAACAAACAAAAAAACTGATATTATGATGGCCTCAAAAGTAATGTAAAAAAGGTAAGTGTAATATGGCAGCCAAGAATAGAAAACAAAAGATTCTGGTACTTTGTATTTTTTCTGTGTTGCTATGCTTTCCTTTTCATTACCTAAATATAGTGATAGAGAGAATATGTGAATACACAGAAAAAAAAAAAAAAACTACCCAATTTAGGGAGAATCAGATTAGCTACCTGTGTGTACGGTAGTCGGTGGGGTGGAGGGGTGTGGGTGGGGTGGAGAATCACAGAAAAGCTAGTGGGAGAAGTTTCTACTCACAATGGCAGAATCTCAGGGGAAAAGTTGAAAAGAACTATCTGGGCTCCCCACATTGTTTAGACTCTTAGTTTAGGGAGGAGTGAGGGTAGAGTGGCAGAGGCCAATAACCAAAATCAAATGAAGCCAAATATCTCAGATAGTAAAATGGAAATTATTGAATTAAATACAATATAAAGAGAAAATAAATAAGACACCATCTTTGGAAGTGAAGACAATGGAAAGGCGTATAAAAATCCCAGAGGATATGTGACCTACCTTCCCACAGGTACCAACACTGGGACCACAGGCACCCAGTTATGTTCCTGACTTTTTTATTGGTTAATAAAAGTATACAGGTTTCATGTGTGCAATTCAATAACATATCGTCTGTACACTGCATTGCAAAAACTTGTTTGTTTTATGTAGTCCCATCTACTCATTTTTCTTTTGTTTTCCTTGCCCAAGGAGATATATCAGAAAACATATTGTTATGATAAGTGTTCAAGATTATACTACATTTTCTTCTAGGATTTTTATGGTTTCAAGTCTTACATTGAAGTGTTTAATCTATTTTGAATTTATTCTTGTGTATTGCATAATAAGGTAGTCTATTATCATTTTTTGCACATATCTGTCCAGTTTTCACAACACCATATATTAAATAAAATAAACTATCTTTATCCCTTTGTATGTCCCTGTCTTTTTTGTCAAATATTAATTAAGGTGTACATTTATTTCTGGGCTCTCTATTCTGTTCCATTGTTATGTAAGTCTGTTTTTATGCCAGTACCATGCTGTTTTGATTATGATAGCATTATAGTATAGTTTGATAGCAAGGAGTGTGATTCTTCCAACTTTGATCTTCTTTCTCAAGATTGCTGTGGTTATTCATGGTCTTTGTGGTTCCATAAAAAATTTTGAATATTTTTTCTAGTTCTGTGAAACATGCCATTGGTATCTCGATAGGAATTTTGTTGAATCTATAGATTGTTTTGGGTAATATGATCATTTTAATTATGTTAACATTCCTATTCATGAACATGGTAAATACATCCAATTATTTTTATATTCTTAATTTCTTTCTTCAGTGTCTTATAATTTTCTGAGTACAGGTCTTTTATACCCTTGGTTAAATTTATTCCTACGGTTTTCTTTTTCTGATGAAATTGTAAATCAGATTGTTTTCTTAATTTCCCTTTTGTTAGTTTTTATTGGTGTACAAAATATGACTGGTTTCTGGATATTCATTTTGTATCTTGATATTTTACTGAATTCACATATAAGCTCTAGCATTCTTTGGTGGAGTCTTTAGGTTTCTCTATAGGCAATATCATGTCATCTGTAGATAATGACAGTTTTACTTCTCTCTTTCCCATTTGTATGTCTTTTATTTCTTCTTCTCGCATGATTGATGTGTCTATAACTTTCAGTACTATGTTGAACGAGAGTGGTGAAAGTGGACATCCCTATTTTGTTTCTAATCTTAAGAAAAAACACTTGCAGGGAGAGATGAAGAGAAGTGGGGGAATAGATTGATTCAAAATTCTTGATCATTTCTCTCATGTCCTCAACTATTGATAGGTCAAAATCTCAGTAAAGAGAGGAGAATCTACAACCTCCAAGACAGCACAGACATAGTTAAACTGAGCTCTGCCTGCACCCCTTTACTCCTGTATCCACCCTGCTATCCACACACACACAGCTCCTCTCAGCACTCAGAGTGTGGAGAAAGGGCATTGTAGTTCTAAGGTGAAGACAATCTATCTTTAAGTAAAAATAGGAGAACTCACCAATATTATATAACAACAAAATAAAGGCTTGGATAAAGACTCTGTGGAGTTAAAACAATAAAAATTAAAAATCAAAGACAAGTATGCAAACATACTTTGGAGAAAAAATAAGGAATATAGCACATAAAAAGTAGATGAAGACCACAGTTTAAAAGAAAATGTGACACGAGGATTAAATAATAGTTCCATGAGTGCTTCCACTATGGAGGAATTTAAATCAGAGTAACATTACGGCTCAAGGATGAGGAATTTTTTTTTTTTAGAGAAAGAATTAGCTGAAAATGGTATTGGCCTTGCTCAGAGAACATTACTACAAATAAATGCAAAAACAAATAAAGTGTGCACAAGAACCATATGGATAACTGAAAGGGAGGCTTCATAACAAATATTAAGAGAAAAATACAAAGCTTTCAGAAATTAAGTATATTGTAGGAGAAAATTTTCAGTAGAATAGAAAAACAAATTTGACATATCTCCTAGACATGTAATAATTTAACTCAAATTAGTGAATTATAGTATGCCCTTCTCTGGAAGTTTCTAGAAGATGGGCAAACAGGAAAATAATCAAAGTAAAACATAGCCACAGAATCTAAGAAAATATGAGCAAAGTGACTCCTCAGGCAGATGGCAAAGGTGACACTGAGGGTGTATCTGTTCAGTAGACAGGAAGAGCAAACAACCAGTCCAGGTTAGACCTGGTGAGCATGTTCATAGAGGGATGTCCCAAAACATACACACCCCTGATGTGTTTGGACATACTGGAACAGTGCTTTCACTAGGTAAAGTTTAGGAGAAGAACTAGTAATAAATAAAAGGAAAATTAAGCAAACAAAAAGATAATTATTAACTCTGTGGAACACCGCAAATTGATTAAGAACTGAAATGTAATTATAATCTCTTATGTGGATCTTTTGTGAATAGCATTTACATAGAATAATAGGAAATTGGAAATAGAATTATATTGGGAAAACGAGTCAGATCAAATAACACCTATGCCCATGTAACATTTTACTTGTATTATCTCATGTAATTACCCTCGATAAATACCACTATTATCTCCATTTTTAGGAAAGAACTTGTCTAACTTTGATATTTTAAACAACAAAAAAAATAAGGAAGATTTTTATTGAAATATAGAAAGGCCCGTTGTCTTTTGTTGTTGTTGTTGTTGTTGTTGTTGTTTGCCATAATAGGTACATAAGGAAAGTTAATGCCAGAATATATCCTGGTTAAGCTATTGAACTTTTAAGAATTATGAAGGACTTTTTTTAGACACTTGAACAAGAGAAAATGCCTGGCTGCTGTCAGGATTATTTCCACAATATTCATTTGTTCATTCACAAATGTTTTTGGAGCACTCCCTGCATGCAAAACTTCATTTCAGGCCACAACACAAAATTATGTCGTCCCTCATGGAGTTTACCTTCTCACTAATTTAATACCAGGGGATGTTGGAAAAATGTACAAAGTTCTGAAAATATTAAAGGCAGACCATAACTCAGAAATAGGGAGACCATGGTAAAAGAACTAGCTGTAAGCATTTAATAAATTTAAATGGAAACCTAATTCTAAGTAACTATGATAATTTTACTATGAAATCATATGAATTTATTATAAATCTCAACATTGTATAATTTATTTATAATTGTAAAAAATTAAAAGCCAAAGAGATAAATGGAAAATGTGCATTTATTTTTCTTCCTTTCATAGTGTGACTAAAAAAACTATTGACTTTAATCTCTTATTTTGTGTAATAATCTTTTTCTTGAGTTGTAAAGGGAATTTAATAATCAGTATTTTCTAGGAGTTATTTACAATGTATTTGGACTAAAGAAATTTCTTCAACATTATTTCAGGTTTTCTCTATTCTTACTTTAAATTTAAGTGAACTTATAGTTGAAACTTTTTTCTATACATATACACTTACCAGGATAGGCAAAAGTAGGTTTACAGGTATGAATATGTGAAGTACAGACTTTATTCTTGTATTATTATTTATCCTTGTATTACATATTTTTTCAAACAACTGTACATTTACATTTGTCCGTCCTTGTATCTGTAATTTAATGTTTGTAATATTATTTCCTTTTCTAAGCCCATCTACCCATTCTATTTTTCTGCAATAGTGTTCACCTTTAATAATGGCCATTTCTGGATGATGGTTTTAGGGTTTTTATTTGTATTTATTTTATTTTACTTCTTTAATTTATTATAAAATATATAATCTTTATTCAAAAAGACACATTTTTAAATAAACATATTTTGCAGGATGTTTTGGTTTGCTTTGCTCTTCTTAATTTTTCTACATATTTTTATATAACATTTAGATAATTACTTAAGTACATTAAATTTCATCTCTAACCTCCAGTCAGAAAATTGCCTTGTCTTGAAAAGGATCAAGATGTAACTATCCCTCCCCAGTACTGCAGCAAAAACAGAGTACTAGGGATGATATGATAATCACATGGAGTCCAGGTGGAAGCTGTAGTTCTGGAGAAGCAAATGTGTCATTTCCAAGAAAATAAGGGATTAACAAAAGTCATGTTTCAAAGCACTGGAGAGGACAAAATGCCTTGGAATTTCAGGATGGTTCTAAAAATAAACTATGAGCAGCAGTTACTGAAACCTGGAAAATCTACAAATATTGGTAAATGACCCCTTCCTAAACTATAAATAGAATCAGCAATTTCCCAAAAACCCACTGAGAGGAATTCAGATGGGTCCAAACTAAATACTGTTTTCTTAATTACATCTGAGGAGGAACTAGTGACACAATGGTGAGTCATGCAAATGTAGTTCACAGTTACATTTAATTTATATGAAGTATAATCTAGCTATAACCATCATTAATTTGTCTCAATTCATCTTTGTATTGACTTGGTGCAATTCTCAATTAAAGAACAACATCCACATATTTTAACAGGTTAATTCAGGAAAGATATATTCTGCTGTTAGGTGTTAGGGCTACAGTATCAAAGAAGACAGTTACTACGTTGGGAAATTTAGAACCTGCTGGAGAAGGTAATCCAATAAACAGGGGAGTGATGCACGGTGCATCCTCTGACTCTTTCAGTCAAAATCTTGACATATGCATTAGCAAAGTCAGAAAAGGATGCTGCTTCCAGCGTGTTAGCTTGCAGAGGGTCTGTTTACAGGCAGATGTTACTCACACACCTTAGCTCATTTTCTAACAGAACAGATGCCTCTAATCTCACCAGTTCACCTGGTCCCACCCAGGGCCCTTTGCAACTAGAACATTTTCTGTAGACGACTGATGAAGAGAAAGGTTGAGCACATACTTAGAAAGCCTAAAAATTACGATTCCATGTTTAGATCTAATTGCATTAACAGTCACCTTTAGCCAACTAAAAAAAGTAAAGAGGACATAGTAACATACTACGTGACATGAACCCCCCTTTGCAAGCCTTTCCCATGTATTTCATAAATATTTATTGACTAATACTCAATGGTAGACACAGTCAACCTGTAACTGACACCTATGTGAGTCCTTTAGCCAAACTTAAACTTTCAGTTTTCTCACACTTGCCCTTCAGGCTCCCCAAATCTAAATGTTGCTTGTATCTCCCTCTTACCTGGAATGTCCCTCTTTTTGCTTCTGAAATATCAATTCCTACTCTCTCTTCAGAGCCTACTTTAGAGTCCATATTTTTAAAGCATCCTCTGATCACTTCAAGCCACACCAAGCCCCATCTTACTTTCTAATCGTTATAGAACTAGTTTCCTCTAGAACACTGATTTTCAACCAGTGTGCCACAAGAATGTTTAAAACATGCAATACCTGATTATTTAGTCAGGGGCATTGACTTCTTTTCCCTTAGATTGTAAAATAAAAAAAAAATGGCAGTAGTCAACACAACAATAGCCATCTGGTGTGAATGAGACTAAATTATACCCATTTTTTTGATAGGTTGGCAAAAATACATGTAATATATATTTTTGGTGTGCCACAGAATTTTAGTAATTAGTTTGTGTGTGCATGAGATGGAAAGAGCTGAAAATTGCTGCTCTAGTACTAAGCTGATACCTTTGTACGTCATATTCAGTGTTTCCAGACAGTTTCCATTATGCTGGGATTCCCCAAACTGAAATGCTGAAAGTTGTGGGCTTTATCTTATATTTGGTATCTTTGTATTTCCAACCCACAGGTTCTATATCTTACAAGTGTTAAATAAAGCTCTGTGGACCTTTGCCTGACTGTCATTTTCTCATTCTCTATGTTCTCTTCAAGTGAGTGGTGTTCTATTCTGTAAGGATGAAAGCCACTATGACTTCTCAACAGTCTGCATTCAGGTACAAAGAAGCTGGATAAAACTTTTCTATATTCTGGATGTACATTTCTACCATCACAGACAGCCCTCACTATGTCAGGTTGAAAAATAAAATCAAATTGCAGAAACTACCATTGTGCATTGAACATATGGGGCACAGGGCATCAGTGATCCAGCTCAGGAGATAACAGACTCGCCAATCCAGAGAAAGGAAAGTTTAAATGGGACATCATGTCTAGGAAAATAAAACTCCAGCTCAAGTTTTCCTGCATTTTAAGTTTGATATTTCCTAAATATATGTGCCACATTCCATCTACATGTCCAAACAGAACACAGCCTCCACTGGTACTTTTTTTGAAGTAGCTTCTTTAATATACTTATCAGGTCTCAATTAGAAATATAAGTGTGTATAAAAATGTAAGGGGTCATGCAAAGAAAATATGGAAAGGTAGATGCAGTGTAGAAGATGAGAGGGGAATGGAGATGGCATTTCACAATGTGAGGGAGACTCCCCTTCCTACTCATTAGGAGTATGTGGCCATTTGAGAACACCCAAGATCAATCCATGACTATCAAGGACCCATGCTGCATCATCGCATTGCTGGTGGCCAAGAGCCAGCGCTGTCATCACTTGGTTTTGTGCTGCTTAGGGCAGAAAATCTGATTGTTCAGCAACATGTAATCAGCTTAAGACAAATCTGGAAGATGTTATCCAAAGAATAGATGATATCCAGGCCCCAGAGTTTTGTGTAGACAAAGAAAATGAAGGATTTGATTTAAGATTAAGAACTGTATCTGTGGCAAGAAACTTGAGACATTGGGATGAGTTTCAAGTAAATACATTTAATAGTAAGACTTTAAGAAACTGGGGATTATAACCCAAAGTCCTGTAAAGTAGTGGGAGAAGCCAGGTCAAGTTTCTAGAACCAAAATCTTTTCTGTCTTCAGTGCTCAAATATTACTGTTAATACATTCCTCAGAGAAAGTACACTCCCATGAGAAGTAGAATTATATTAGTAAAACACCAAGATGATAGAAGTCTTATGAGCTAAACTGAATTGTTTTAACTACTTATCATGTGACCTGTGAACTTGAATTTGTCCTTGTCTCCATTAACCTTTTTTTTTTAAATTTGATAAAAGTAGGGCAAATAATACTAGTTTTACTAATAATTTGCTACAACCCTTTGTCTTCTTTCCATCCATATTCACTCCCCTATCACTCTTCCTGTTGTGCTAATGTAGCAGAAGTAGGTTTGTAGAAGAGACTTTTTTACATAAAAATATGCAGCATATAGATTAGCAAGAGGTCACTCAACAAAAAATGTAAAAGCCTTCTCTCTTCTGAAAAAAAAAAAAAAGCACATTAGGCTCTTTGCCATCAGTGTTCTTGCCCCTTGTTTCTTGACCCTCAGGGGCTGGAGTTGGCCTCTGACCCTAAAGACAACATGGAGTTGTGAGACCTCAAAAGTCAGGTACTGAACCCCATCCAAAGTCATTCACTAAAGCAATGTTGAATAAGTCTTGATATGTAAGTGAAAATGCTTCTTGATTGCCTGCTATTCACCAGATACCTTTGTAAGTACTTTATCAAATTATTTTTTAATACTTGTGACAAATCTTTGAGAGTAGCACTGCGACTGTTCCTGTTTTGCAGATGAAGAAGCTGGGGCACAGAGAGGTGAAGGGGTTTGTCCATCACCTCACATGGAGTAGGTGGTAAAGCAGAACCCATGAAATCTGAACCCAGAAACCAGTTTTCCCCATTATAATTTATTGTGTCAGTGTGGAATTACCCTGACAAAGAGGGAGAAGAAGGCAATTTGGGAAAGAAGTTACAAACAAAAGTGCAATCCCATGAAAGAGAATTTGTGTTCAGAGATCTAAAAACTTGGGGAAGTACATAGGAGAAATTATTTAAAGGGTCAACTATAGCCAGGGCCAGAAATGTAATGATTTGCTGACTTATAAATTCACGGATCAATGTTTAATATTAACGAATGTGCTTTCAATGGTATTTCCATTGAAATATTATCCTGATGTCTTCCTTATCTGCTGGGTCATGAGGTATCAGTTTTCTGAAGAAGGGTTTCCAGAAACTACTATAAAGAACATATGGACAAAACCAAGGGGGAGGGTGGAAGCAAGGGAGGGAGGTGGGTTTGGCTGGGGTAGGGAGGAGTGGTGGGAAGAAAATGCAGACAACTGTAATCAAACAACAATAAAGTAATTTATGGGGTAAATAAATAAATAAATAAATAGAAAGTTTGAGCTTAAAAAAAAAAAAGCAGAATATACCTTCAGTTTGCAAAGAGCTTTGGAATGACAGAGTACCTCAGGTTCTTGTGTTTCTAAATACTAGAGTACTTGTGGAACAAAATTTTGACCAGAAAATAATTGAACAACTCTAATAAGTAAAAGAAGCTGTTCTCAGTTAATACAAAAATTTCTACAGGTTAAGGGAAAGTAGAGTTTTGTCTAAAAGTAAAGGTAAATGTGCCCCAAAATCTAGATAAAGTTTAGGGAGCCAGAAAGATCCAGAGCTCCCTCCTACCTAGTATTGTAAACGGCTTCATGGACCATATAGATAGAAAGATTTTGGTTGCAGCATGTTTCCAGAGAACTAATAGCAGGAGAATGTTATCTGTGAGCCAAAGAAGAGCATGATATCTACTGTATCACAGCTGGCCTGAGGGGCCTTGAGTTTGCAATAAAGGAGGAAAGAGCAATGTGCATGTGCTCAGGAGCGGAGGTCACATGGGGGAATGGGAGTTTCAATAGATGTCAGTGTGGATGGATGCTGACAACCTACACCAGATTTGTCGTGCCCCACCCACTCTTACCCACATGGTCTTAACACTTGATACTCCTTTTTCAAGGTTTGAGTTTATGCATGGAAGAAAGACTCTTCAATGAGGATGTAATCTTCAATACATAGGGAAAGGAAGTTCAAAAGAGAAAATGAGTTCACTTGTGGAAAATTAAATTCTTTATACACCAACATTTTTGGCTTGGCATTCACACCTCTCCTACATATCAAAGTTTCTGTTCTTTCTCTCTCTACCTCATATGTATATATAAATATGTGTGTGCATGTATATGAGTGTGTATATATGTGTGTGCATATATATATATATATATATATATATATATATATATATATAGAGAGAGAGAGAGAGAGAAAGAGAGAGAGAGAGAGAGAGAGTGTGTGTGTGTATAGTGTGTGAATATATAGTCTGTCTAGGAGGCATCCAGCCATGTAATATGAAAAATAGAGACATTAATTGAAGAAGATACAAGAAACACTGTACATAGGACAATGATGTCTCAGTCCCCTTCAAAGTAGGCACCTTGGGACCTCACACAGTTCTACCAGTCACCATCAGCTGCCCCATCATATTTTCCTGAATCTCATTGATGGTCTGAGAGCTCTTCCTCTTCAAAGGTGAGGAGCCAGAAGTCACAGGGTGCCAAATCTGGGCAGTAGGGGGGCTGAGTCACCTGGATGATTTGATGTTTTGTCAAAAAATTCTTCCAGAGACATAATGTATGAGTGGGCACATTGTTGTGCTGCCAATCACCAGTTGCCCATAGCTGCAGCCTTCTGAATCATCCAAATAATTTCTGTAGAGGAATATTCCAGTTTATCACAAAATTTAATGCAGATGCATTTGCTCTACTCACTCAGTCATTTTGAATGTGATGGCCAGCCCTGACTGGTGTGGCTCAGTGAATCGAGTGCTGGCCTGTGAACCAAAGTATTGCTGTTTCAATTCCCAGTCAGGGCACATGCCTGAGTTGCAGACCAGGTCCCCAGGAGGGGTGCACAAGAGGAAATGGCACACTGATGTTTCTCTCCCTCTCTTTCTCCCTTCCTCCCCCTCCATCAAAAAATAAATAAAATCTTGAAAAAAGAAAAGAATGTGATGACCACATAGTACACATGCTCACTCAATGTCATCTACTGCCCCCACTGACTAGTCATTATTGTTCAGTCATGCACGTTCCAGTCCACCCTCCTTGGCTGCCAGGTTACATTGATGTTGCCCAAACCATTCTTATTATATTAACCATGGCTGGATTTTTTTCTGGACAGGCCTAATATATGTATATATACACATATATAGAGACACATATATGCCTGTGTGTATGTATGTGTGTACATATTTGTATATAGATTTATATATGTGTATATATATATTACTTATACAATATATAAGCAAAAGAAAGATGTGCACTCTGAGATGGATTTCAAAGAGAACAATCAACTAGGGAACAACAGGTAAAGCTAATCTAGTGAGGAAGCAGTTAGTAAGGCTGGCATGGGGAGTAGGAACTCCTACCTAATAAGCAGGTATTTCTCAAAAATAGACTATACAGCAACTTCATCAATATATATTTGTTTATGTTTTCAATTAATCTCCAAACAAATATGCTACTTTCTTTGTCATACTTTCTTTGTATGACAGCTGAAGGATACTCTTTTCTTTCCATTTGTATATCCCCACATGTGAATTTAAAATTTTTTTATTGTTGTTCAAGTACAGTTGTCTCCATTTCCTCCCCTGCACTCCCCCTATGCCCCACCCATCCCCACCTCCCACTCTTGATCCTACCCCCTTTTGGCTTTGTCCTTGTATCTTTTGTACATGTTCCTTGACAACCTTTCCTCCTTTCCCCCCAATCATTCCCTCCTACCTCCCCTCTGGTTATTGTCATTTTTTTTCTTAATTTCATTGTCTCTGGTTATATTTTGCTTGATTGCTTGTGTGAATTTGCTCCAGACAGTTATTACAACCAGTACTTGGACTGGTCCTGCCTACCCTATCCTTGTGTGATTTAAATATTCAGATTTTCATTCCTCATTTGACGCCTATCATTTCAGGAGGAGGTGTTTTACTTCATAATTTTTTCTAAACTCTGTAAAAGTGCCTCAAGTATCAATGTAAAACACTGTTACTATAATTCAATTATATAACATACTTATCTGAGGTTTTCAATTACGTTTACTTCATTTTAAATTTTTCAAACTTGAAAACATTAACACATCAAACTAAAACTTTTGCACAGCAAAAGAAAACATCTACAAAATGAAAAGGAACCCACTGTATGGGAGAACGTATTTGCCAATGATACATCTGATAAGGTGTTAATTTCCAACATATATAAAAAACTTATACAACTTAACACTGGGAAAACAAAAAATCCAATTAAAAAATGGGCAAAGGATCTAAATAGATATGTCTCCAAAGAGGACATACAGATGGCCAACAGACACATGACAATATGGTCAACATACTACTCATCAGAAAGATGCAAATTAAAATCACAATGAGATATCACCTCACATCAACCAGAATGGTTATTATCAATAAATCAGCAAACACCAAGTGCAGGAGAGGATGTGGAAAAAAGGGAACCCTAGTGCACTGTTGGTGGGAATGCAGACTGGTGTAGCCACTGTGGAAAACAGTATGGAGTTTCCTCAAAAAATTAAAAATGGAACTGCCTTTTGACCCAACAATCCCACTTCTGGGAATATATCCTAAGAATCTTGAAACATCAATTCAAAAGAACATATGCACCCCTATGTTCATAGCAGTGTTATTTACAACAGCCAAGATCTGGAAACAGCCCAAGTGCCCATCAGTAGATAAGTGGATAAAATAGTCATGGTACATTTACACAATGGAATATTGTACACCTCCCAAAAAGAATAAAATCTTGCCTTTTGTGACAGCATAGATGAACCTGGAGATCATTATGCTAAGTGAAATAAGCCAGAGAAAGACTAATACCATATTATTTCACTTATATGTGGAATCTAATGAATAAAATAAATTAATGAACAAAATAGAAATAGGAGTGTGGGTATATGGGGCAAATGACAGCTGTCAGAGGGGATGGGGTGAACTGGATAGAAGAAGGCAAAGGGATTTGCCAAAGAACATATATGAATAACCCATAGACACAGCAATGTGGTGATGGCCAGAGGGAATGATGGGCGGGGGCTTCCTGGACACAGGCCAAGGGGGGATGGAGAAATGGGGACATCTGTGATATTGTCAAAAACAAAAGAAAAAAATTTAAAAACATATTAAGCAGTTAGTTTGACTTGGCTCTGAATTACAAAAACAGGACCATATTTGTCAATATTGAGCATTCCATTCAATTTGGAACATTATTTCAAATAACCATAACTTTGCAAAACTCTAAACTTTATTTATCTTGCCTTTTCATATGTTAATATATACCAAAGTATGATAGCACTCTGCAATGATTTTAAATATGTTTACATAATCCTTAACTCCTCACCTGAAACACCTCAAACCCCATTTTATTTTATCCATATACTTTTAGCAGTATTTGAGCAACTGTTTATCTTTTTTTAAGTGGTATGTGTTTTAAATTTCGTCCCATTGTGACCTTGCTACAAAGGTTATCTAAGATACTTAACTTGAAACTCAATCATCTTATCTCCAGAGTATAAATATTATGAATAAGCATTTGTTTAGCTAATACATGGCATTTGCAGTATGCCAGATTCTGTTCTAAGTACTTTGCAAATATTAATTTTGTTCATCCTCATAGGAACTCCACGGGTAGGTACTTCCTGTTCCAACGTTATAAGTAAATAAATAAATAAATCACAGAGGTTAAGTGTCTTGACCAAGCGCAGACAGCTAATTACATAATGCTGCCTTTTCTTTGAAAAATGCTTAGACTTGACCTCTATGTACATCAAGTTAAAAGAACGTGGTTTCCCCTCTACAAGTTCTGACAACTTAAATTACTGACTATTTAGTACAAACGCTTACACTCAGATAATCAATACCCACCTGCTTCAACTGACCACTGATAATATGCCTTCAAAACAATGACAATACATGTAGCAGAAGTTGAGGCTTATTACACATGGGATTATTATAACTACACACTAAAAAGACACTATAATAGGCTTGCTAACCATCTGTTAGTTCACAGGAAAACTATCACTGTTCACTACAGTCCATAAGCACAAACCAGGGTCTCAAATTAGCCTGGGCCTGGATAAAAGTAAAAGGTATGAGATTGTTTTTGCCAACTTCTCCATCTTTTTTTTTTTTTCTTTACCCTCTTGGACAACCCAGACAAGCCCAAAGAATAGTCTTCAGCTCACTGTGAGTGACATTTGCCATGTAAAGTACTAATTTATACTTGAAACAGCACCTGACTACTCTTCAGTCCAGGCTTTCTGACTTCCAAGGTGAATATCTGTCAACTGAAACTTAAAACTACCATACTGAAATGCAGAAGGTAACAAGGACCATCTCCAGGAGCTTTGAAAATCTCTATAAAAGTGACCTGGACATTCTGGATTCAGCATTTTCCTATGTATTCTGTTTCTTTGTAGAGCCCTGAATAGTAATTATAATGATTACAAATTTTGAGGGCTTATATGTGTCAGGCATTTTTCTGAACATGTCATATATGTTCATTCTCAAAGCAATCTTTAAAAGTAGATGATATCAATACTTCATCTTTGAGATGTGAAAAGTAAGGTTGAGAGGTTAACTAATTTTCTGAAATTCACACACATTTTGTAGTGGAATCTGTATTATTTGTTGAAGCAAGTCATGTTTATCTATTGCTTCATAACACTATTCTATGAAACTTAGTAGCTTAAAATAACCATTTTATTTTACTCACAACTTGGCAGGTGAGGAGTAAGGAAAGGGCTTGGCTGGGTGCATCTCTGGTCCACATGACACTGAAGCGGTAGAATCCACTTCCAAGGTAGCTTCTTCACTTACGCGGTATATGGTACCTCTCTACTCCCTGACCCACTGGGTCTCATCAACCAGAGCCTCCCAACGTGGCTTGGGCTTCTCATGGCACAGTGAGTTGAAGAGACTTATCTTTTACTTGAGCCTGGCTTTTAAGATCAAGTATTCGCAGAAAGAAGGCAAAAACTGGCAGTCCCCTTACCAGTAGATCTGGAACTGGTATATCAGTACTTCTTCCATATCCTAATAATCCAAGGCCTGTCCAAAATCACAAACAGGGGAATAGGCTCCCCCTCCCAATGAGAGAAGTGCCATGTTAACTCAATAAAGAATTTGCAGCCATATTTAATCAATTAAGATTTGCAATCAGGTGGTGGCCAGGGCTGGAGACAATTTGAAAGCTCTTTGGGCTGGGCAGTAATGTTAGCTTCCTCATGTGATTGTGAATTGATGCTGATCATTGGCTGAGGGCTTAGACAACTCTGTTGACCAGGATGCCTACCCTACATACAGTCCTACTATATAGATCCTCAAGCAAGGTGGCTCAGGTCTTTGTGAATGAGTCCTAACAGCTATTATTACAAGGCATAAACAGAAGCTGCAAACTCTGCCTCAGTCTATTGGCCAAACAATTTTATTGAAACAAATGATTCATGGTGAGAGTAGTTTTCACTTCTTGGTGTAATGTAGAGCATTACCAAATTTCTACCATAGTCATGAGGCCTTCAAGTGATTGCTGAATATGTAGTACTCTTTGTCTGTCTCTGCATTTAGTTCTTTCAGAAAGCATTGCTTTTTAAAAATATTCTATTTATTTAATTTTAGAGAGGGGGAAAGTGAGGGAGAAAGAGTGGGAGAGAAAAGTTGATGTGCAAGAGATACATGGATTGGCTGCCTCTCCCACATCCCCAACTGGGGACCTGGTCTGCAACCCAGGCATATGCCCTGACTTGGAATAGAACCAGCTACCTTTTGATCACAGGCCAGCACTCAATCACTGAGCCACACCAACTGGGGCAGAATTTTTTTTTAAATACTAGTTATGGTTTACTGTATTCAAGAATAAGTGATGCCTCTAGATGAGGGACCCTTAAGAGAAATAAAGTGAACCATGTGAAATGTGTAATATTCAACTAGCTTTGACCAACAAAAATTGCATTTTCATATGATTCAACTTAATATTTTATGTGTCCAAAGACACTGAGGCGTGTAGTAAAAATAGATTTTATATATATTTAGTAGATTCAGAAAGAGTGTTTTGCTATCTTAACTTTCAGGGGAACAGGTCAGTTTATGTTAGGTCAGGATTGCCAAACCAACATTTCTATGCTCTGGTTACTTATATCCTTTAGTCCATCCATATCTCTGAAGTCCTTCCTGGCACTGATTTTCTAAATTTACGTGGTCAACGCTTATATTTGGTGAACACTTGTAAAGGCCTTGTCTCCAACCTTATCCCCCTGGGATGGAATAAGGTCAATCCACTGTGCCAGTAGCAATGAAAGTATTCTCCTTGATACCAAATCTTCTATTTTTCCTTGTGACTTTCCCAGTATTGCTCCCCACATGAAGGACCTAGCTTACAACTTCCTTCTAACTGAAAAGCTTTTCAATAATAGATTCCCCTGTGAAGCTCCCCACAGCTCTTAAAATGAGGGAAGGGAGCCAAACCTCAAAGCTCAAAGCTGATGACTTGCTGAGGTGGTACATTTTTAGGAAGGGATTGTGATGTGTCGATAACTCTCTTATACTATGGTTTATATTGTATGAAACAATCAACAAATGTAAATTAGTAACAGCACTGTGAGTATAATTCTTTCCCCTTTGTCTTTCCATTATTTATATGGTATTAATTGAAGCAAATATGTTTTCTCTCTCTCACACCTCAGAAATTTTAAATATTTAATGATATATGATTTGAGACACCACAGTGTGTTTTGTCTCCAAAAGAACAAGTTGCTAAGAGAACAAGTCTTATGCCTTCTTGGTGAGGTTATAAATCTTCATATTGGGATTTCCGGGGTTTCTCTTGCTATTTGAAATACAACATTCTGATAATGACACTTTTGACTACAGAACACCAGGGTAGACAAAACTTGAAATGGGAATTGGAGCAAAAGAGATTCTTTCAGCGGTATCCCACAGTGGATTCAAGAGGGTGTGAACTCCTGATATCTAAGTAGAAAAGCAGGGCTGCTGACTAACACCAGTTCTGTCTTTAAGGACGTCTGGGCTCTGCTTGGTGTTTGGGCTGAGATACAAAACAATTTCCCTATTTTCCCAAATAGTTCACCACTCCCTAATTATAGCTCTCAGACGAATGTTTTGTTACCATCAGAAAGCAGGCAAAGCAGGAAGGAAATAATCAGGCATTTTCACTTAGAACATTGCATTTTAATGCCATTTTTCCTCTTGCTAACAGACCTTTCAATTTTACTTGTTACATGTTTTAACTATGATCAATTTTACCTTTCAAGATATTATTTCTCATCCATAAAATTACACAAAAATTGCCAGAAACAAGCTGACTGAAAAGGAACAATCGTTGTACGTAAAAAAATAACCTTCATGTTTATAGAAATAATAAAACCCATGCAGCACTTCTTTTAAAGATCTTGCTCTAAACAAACTGAATTATTCATGCATGGAATTGTACAGCATTAGAACACCTGTTTTCAATCATGCATAATGTAAAATCACTCATTACCTCACAAGAGCCTCTACATCTCCAGCAATCAAATGGCATTGAAACAGCAAAACAGGTGTCTGGCAGGTGGATGCAAGCAGATGTTTTGGGCTTGCATGCCTTTTCTTGTACAGGTGTGATGATCTTGTTTTCAACGGCATAATTGCTATTTAAATAGGTAATATTTAATTCTTATGTACTTTAATATTTATTTTTGCTTCTTCAATTCCTCTCTTACTTTGCCACTGTCTGGGCTTGAGGTGGACGTGAAAGCCTTTGGGATCCTGTGAGGTGGAGCGATGCCAGTTGAAGTGCAGTTCCACTGTCTTAGACTGTCAGGGTGGAGGAACCCTCTGTCAAAGGTCCAGTTTCTGGGTGAGTATGCGGAGTTTCAGCAGAATGGCTAACTACCGAATAGACAAAAAATGTTACTTTCAATTGTTAGGTATCATCCAAAAGTCATATTTAACTATCTTCTACTGTGCATACTATGAATTTTAAATGAAGTCAATGCAAATCTGTGAGTACAAATCAGAAACATCTTTCTTTGGTTGCTGATACACAATTTATTGAACTTCTACAAAGTTAACTCGGTGTGCATCTTCCTTGTGAGGCATCAAAATGCATTTGCTTAAGCATGTTTTAGTAAAACATCTTTAAGTCTCAGCTGGAAATAGGGTTTTCACTTCCTACTAGATTTATCCAATCTAAATTCATTCAAGTGGAATAAGTAATGCAGCTTTCAACAGGGGGTGTTGCAGGCACCTTATTTCCCTGTCTGTTTGTATAGTTCTTCCATTCTTAAAAACAATCAACAAATTTAGTATCAGGGGAAGGTGCCATATTGAAAACTGTAATGACAGTAAACTTTATTTTGAGATCAGGGGCAGAATGAAATTCTATGGTGTCCCATCAAAGCTGTCATTATCTGTAAGTCCTTGTGCCTGCTTTAGCTGTGGGTTTACAGTGAGTTTGGATATCAGACAATAATACAAGTCCATTCCGTTGACATATCTTGGGGCTGGGGAACACATATATCCCACAAAATAAAGTCATTGTTATCCCATGCAAGTAAACACATGGAATGTATCAGTAACAAAGTATACCTTCTATGTGTTACATTATATCATCAATATTTTGTATAATTTATGCAAAATACACAAATATTTCTATGTAAAAAGAAGAATGTTTCCAGTTACCCAAATCTTGCATTAACCCCATTCAAATATCCCTATGAAGACATATTTCTAAGTATCTGAATATGAGGGATTGTTCATGGAGACCAAAACTTGGCCAGAAATGGCCCCCTCTCATTCCCCTTTTCTCCAGATGGTTTGGCTCTGTGTGGACATGGCCCTTATATTGATTACCCGTGCAATTCTCTTTAAAATGAAAATATTATAAAATAAATTCAGAAATAATCATATTATAGCCATTTTACCACCTATAGTGTTACAATTACTTAAACCAAGTCATGGATTTTTAAAGTCATATCAAAAAGTTAGCCCACAGATATTCTCTTTTCACCTAAGTATTACTGATAATTTTCTACATTAGTGGTCATGATTTTCTCTTGATGTGATTGCTTTCTATAAGTAAAATGGGAATAAAATTACTGTTGCACCATATATTAAGCAAATAGTTCCCAGCCTTCTATATATATTATTTTCTATTTATACATTAATTATTGATATGAAATTACTATAAAGTATTTTAACTATTACCTCTGCCAGAATGAAGATATGACTTCATGTAATAATAATTATTATCAGAATAATAATTATTATCCTAATAACTATTACCACCACACCATTAACACCATTTATTGAGCACTATTAATGGGCTAAATGTGATACTTTGCATGTATTAAAATACTGCATTATACTATATATAATACATATTTTATAATAGTTACCATTTTTATTATTTGAGTGTAATTTAAAAACTCAAAGGTGCATACCTACCAAAGTCAGAGAATATAAACTTTATCATTCAATCTTGGTGTCAAGTTCTATCTCAGTACATGTTATTCTAGCTTGTAAGGCAGAGTTCCAAATCTTCATGACCTGAGGGGCTGGATATGAATATGATATGACACTCCATTATATGCAGTATGTCACATGGCTAGACTAAAGAAAAATAAGTTCTAAAGAACATATTTTTAAAACATTTGCAAAAGACTTTTCAGATGCAAATGTTACCTTAGATATGGGACCACTCTATTCTTAAGTATGTGAATATGTATCTCTCATCCTCACCATCAATAATCCATTTTTGTTCCTTAAAAGGCAAATGCATAATATATTAATGTTTGATTAACTCATTGAAAGAATACAATATATGTTTTCCATTGACTAACTGTACATTTTAATACAAATACAAATAACATTCTACATAATTTATAACAAGATAGCAACAGCAACCCCAAAAACACTAAATGAAGATAATGATCATAATGTGATTAAACAAAATATTTATAATACTGAAGAAGAAGGCAAGGATATTTTTAACTTGAAAAACACCAGAATTTACTTAGAAGTCAATTAGAATATGTAAAAGTAGAATAAATAAAACATATCAAGAAAGATCATGGAGATATGGAGTTCAGTAAAACTGAAATTTAGGATAACAGAAGGCTAAATGAATATCTACACTCTGACTTTTAACTATAACTCATTTCTGATATTCTGTAGGGTATCAATTTGTATTTCCTGAATTTGTCTTGATTTTTTCACTATACAACAATATTATCATTCTGTCATCTACAATTTTCTACATATGTTAGGACGAACTTATACCAGAATAAATCAGAACAAGTGTATGAAGACCAATACCCCTCTGTAGGAGGTGACTGAATTTTTACAGATTTCTGCCAAATTAAAGGAAAAAAGAATGAAACCACACTGAAAGAAAAGCAAAAAGAAATCAGGAATTCAGGGATGAACTATTTTAAATTGGATATTGCATTGTATTTTCTGGAAACAGATAAACAAAGACACAAATGAAACATTCAATGAAATACTAATAACTTGTTTCATTCTCAAAGAAAATAGTGCCCTAAAATCTATTAGGAGACAATAATGATTGTGGTCAGTAGCCTCCACAAAATACTGAGTCTTCAAGGATTAAAGGGTAATTTCCATTCTCCACTCAACATTCTTTTTACCAGAGCTGAAAACAAACAACAACAATAACAACAACAATGTAAAAAAACAACTGCAGAATAATTGCCTGGTTGCTATAGTCCCTTTGAGTCTCAAGGACACCCTTTCTCCACTGACGTGGAGGATGACAAGAGAAATAAATGGCCAAGTATATAGGGAGAAAATGTGGGAAACTGATATCACTTACTTAGAAAGAACTTAATCTCTAAAAGCAAGTCTTAGAAAACCAGATAACACATTGAGGGGAATAAAAAAGTAGGCACAGAAATATTCAAATAAATCAATTGCAATCGTTTCAACTCGATCACATGCTCCAAAGCCAAAACATCTCAGCATATTACATTAAAGAAACAAAAACAAAAACAAAACAAAAAAACCTCAGTATTCCCTCAGATGCAACGACCAAGGGGTCCATTCCTAAAGAAGACAGTGCAATGTTAACTTTAATAGAACTCTGATCCCAAGTATAATTTCCTCATAAATATACTAAAAAAGCATGAAACATTTAAAGAATAATATTATTAAGTATAGCTGTCATTTAAAATGACATTTAATACCTATAAGTGAAATCTAATCAACAAAACAAAGAAGCATGTAAAATATAACCAGAGACATTGAAATTAAGAACAAACTGACAGTATCCAGAGGCAGGGTGGGAGGGAATAATGGGGGAAAAGGGAAAAGCATTTTTAGGAACATCTATAAAGGACACATGGACAAAACCAAAAGGGGTTACAATCAAGGATGGGAAGTGGGGATGGCTGGGGTCGGGTGGGGAAAAATGGACACAATTGTACTTGAACAACTATAAAAAAGTTAATAAAATATAAACAATATAAAAATAAATAAAACAATAAAAATAAAATTATATTTAAAAGTAGTATTTTATAGTTGAGAACAATTTGGGGGAAGGAGAAGTCAGTGGTAGCCATTGTATTAGGTTCATATAGTAAACTGGTTAACTTTTTTCACCATCGTTGGCTTCCATTTACATGCAGAATCTCCAACTGTAACAACTGCATTACTGGGTTGGGTTCCCATTTTTCTCCCTTGTACCTCCACATAGATTTCCTGAGCTTCCCGAAGTTGAAATCCATTTCCCTGTGTATGGTTTTAAGGATCTAAGCTTCCACAGCATCTCCTACTTCATTAAGTCTTTCACCTCCAAATTTTGCATTTATCATTATGTATCCAGTGACTAGGTTTTCCCAAACCAGGGCCAGTTTAGGATGTTTTATCTTCCTTGTCATGTAATGGGTATGTATGAACTTGTGCTGTGGGAACTGAGTGATTTTTTTATGTGTATACTGTGCTCCATTTGTTAACTCTCCTGCAGAGACAAGGTCTTCTCCACATTATTCATATAAAAATATCTTGTACCACTGAAAAATATTAATATTTTTCTACAATTTTCTATTATCATTATAAGCATTATTTTTCAATGCCCATTTTCTAAATATCTTATTTTAGAATCTTTAAGTTCTGGCTGAATCAATTTTCCAACTTGGGAAAATTTTACTTTCTTCAGACTTAGAGGGCCTATAAAACCTGTGTGTAAACTCAAATACACACCAGGCCACAGATTTTCAGCATCAATCAGAAAGCCAATGTCTTAGGACCAGGTATCATGTCAGCCTAAATTATGACTAATATCTGATCATAATTTAGATATGATTAATATGCAAATTAAATGAATACTAAATATAATATTTAACTATCTGGACCTATTTCTTTAAAATTTCTATCCCTACCCAGTTCATTGAACAAGCCGTCTTCTTCCCTTATGCCACATTTCTGTCATACTTGGGTATAAAGTGCCAGTTAACCGTTTGCAGGTGATTTTAGCATTTGTAGTGGACCATTCAAATGGCAGCCAGAACAGGTTATTATCCACCCACAAACAAGTTGTAAATTAGTGATAGAATCAGTATAATATGAGCATATCCTCCATTTTATTCACTTTTATAAGGATTCTATGTGAAACATTTTTATTTCCTCCAAAGTAGATGTCTAACTTTTAAATGAAGAGAATGAAATAAAATTTGCAAAGGTAATAAAAATAAAGTACAGTGAGATGATTCAAATGGTCTTTTAGGATTTTCAAGTTTTTCAGAATTATCATTTTTAATATCAAATCTCATTCTATTATATATGAACAGACATAAGTTTAAAGTGATTTTTAACTTGGTAGAATGCCATAGCTATATTTTTCCACTTTTAACATTTTAGAAAATAATGAAATTAATATAATTTGTGTTTTCTGTCTTAAGACTCCTTGTTCAAGGCTCTTGTTCAGTTTCTGGCATAAAACATGTTTCTGTATGCAGTTATCTGTCATTTTTACTATTGTGCATGGTTATTTTGCTCATTTTGAAATATTTTTGGAAGGGCTCAATAAAAATAGTTAAATTAATTAAAATTATTTTAAAAAGCTAAGATTTTCACTTAAAATATTATTTTATATTACACTGAGTTAATTATTTAAACCCAATCAGGACAAAATTAAATTTTAAAACTTTATATAGACAATGAAGTAAATGTTGTTTTGGAAAACCTTTTTTCCAAAATGCTTTATAAAATTTAAAATAAATCATACATTGCTTAGCCACTATTTATCATTTTTTAAATTTTTATCAATGAGTATCCATAATGCTATGCAAAATATCTGTGAATAATTTGTTGTGAATATTATTCCTTATAAAGAAATATTTATATTGTTTAACTATTTCAGATAACATTATTTATCACACAAATGACATAAAAGTAATTGTGTATACAACTCAAAATTGTGGTAGCATTAATTACCAAGCATATTCACATATATAAGATTTCAAAGTTGTTTCAAGTTTTTTTTTTCCAGTGAAGCAGTAGAAAGATGGCTTTCTTCTTGGCAAAGTGAGAATGGTGTTTAATACTATTATAATCAATTTACTCAGCTAACTAGATAATTAAGTGCATTTTCCTTTGAGTATAATGAACCTGAGAGAAAATATTAAATAAAAATAGCAGCTCTAGAGAGGTACCAGAGGTCAAATATTAAAATACTTTGCTTAGTAAGTGGTAGTATAATATTACATTCAACAGTTAGCAAATAATGAATGTGATTGTTTTTAAAGCCATCTTCTAGGCACTTAAAATATTTCACTGAACTAAACAGACAAAGATCTTTGCCCTTGTGGGGCTTATATTCTAGCAAGGAGAGACAGAAAATATAAACCAAACAGAGTGAGTAAGCAAATCATATGTCCTGTTAGGAGGGTGTAGTTGCTATGAAAGAAGAAGAAAAGGTAGAGCCAATTGAGGGAGTATAAGACTACAAAGTGTAGGGTGCACATTACAGCATTGAACAAGATGCTCAGTGTAGGTTATCCCAATGAGCAGGTGACATCTGAAAGAGGTATGGGGAACTAGCAATGTGGAGATCTAGGAAAAGAGTATTCTAGGAAGAAGAAACAGTGAGTGCCAAGGCCCCAAGGCAGAAGAAGAAATCTCAGTGCTGCTCAAGTGAAGTGAGTAGTGTGGGGGCAAGATATGAAGTCACTGGGGTAAGAAGGTCCAGATTTTATACGTCAAATTTAGCAAACTTTTCTGTAGAGTGCTCAGTGGCATTTTAGGCTTTGCAAACTGCACAATCTTTGTTGCATCTACTCAATTCTGCCTGTGTAATGCCATAGCATCCATAAGTAAAACATATAAAAATGGGAGTGGGAATGTTCCAATTCACTTTATTTACTGACACTGAAAGTTAACTTTCATATGCTTTTCACAAATTAAACAATAAAAAACTTAAAAAAAACCACTTATAATACCATTCTTAGCTCTTGGGTCATTAAAACATGTGCACGGGAAGATTTGTGATGCTGTCCATCGGGTACCAACCTTTATGGGACACAGTTGGCCTCTGCAAGGATGGTGGTACTCAGTCTCAGGGAGATGAGGTTTTGGTGAGGGGTTCTCAGCAGAAAAACAGAGTGACAGACCTTATACTTTGCAAAGATAACTTGCGTGGTTGTGTTGAGAATACAAGCCAGGGGCAGGATACAAGTAGAAACACTCCTTAAGAGGTGAATAAAGAATTCCAAGCAGAAGATGATATAGGCTGAGACCAAGGTAGCAGCAGTTGGGGTGGAAAGAAATGGTCAGTTTTCCACTTGTTTTGAAGGGGAAACAGTGGCCTCACTGATCATATATGTAAAAGATATGTGGAGTAAAAGAGGTGTGAAGGTTGCCTCCTGAGCAACAGGCAAAAAAATTAAAGGCATTAGAATCAGGTTAATCTTGATTCAGACCCAAGCTCATCATTAATGTGACATCAGAAAAATTACTTAACTCTTTCATGGTTTACTTTCCTAAGAATAAAGTGAGAATGATAATATTCAATTTACAGAACAATTCAAAGTTGTAGAGCAAATATCAGACATTCAGTGGTAACACCAAACTATGTGACATGTGCTCATACACTCAAAGTATGGAGTCTTCTACAGCCTAACAAGGCAGGCTCTCTCCTGCCATCATTGTGGAGAACCTTCGTGCACACTACAGTGAGGCCCAGTACCATGACAACCTTGTGGGGCAGGGTTGTGTTTGTAAGAAAGTCCTTCCACCTAACTCCAGAATCTGTTTTTAACCATTGTTATGCGGCCTCCATGAAAAGTATGATTCATCTTTCATAAAAACAAGACAACTAACCAACAAATACTTCTGATACAAAATATGTTTCGGCATGCACTTATCAGTTATTTTTACTATAGGTGTGTGTGAATTTTCTGTCATTTTAGACTTTATGGCAGCATTTTATGAAAATAGATAAATTTATAGAAAAAAAGCTAAAAATTTCACTTAAAGTCTTACTTCTTTTTACATTGAACTAATTTTTAAACCCAATCAGACCAAAATTAAATTTCAAAAGTTTAGGTTGGTAAAAGTTTATTTTTTACAAAAATAAAGTAAGTGTTATTTTGGAAAACATTTCTCCCAAAATGCTTTAAAAAATTAATTTGAATAGGTAGTACTTTATTAACTATCAGAACCTATTCTAATGCTAGATGTAGTAGAAAAAGGAAGCAAAAACTACTAAGTTCAGCATAACATTGAGAAAGAAACTAAATAAGGAGTAAAAGAATTGTAATAATTGTGCATGGGGAAGAAATTTAGGAAAGAACAATTTTAAGGTAAATAAAACTTCACATTGGACTTTGTCTATTCATGAAACAATTTCTCTTTCATAAGAAAATGGAAGAATAAAAATTCATTTATCCATTGGATAAATAGTTTGGAGTGCCAAGAACCGTTGCTAAAATTTAGAAATACAAGCAAATAAGTTAGATATCACATCTGCCTTCTTTTAGAAACCATCTTTTCTGATTAACTGGGACTATTTTTTTCAGGTTTAAGAGAACTTCAGTACTCTTGGGGAAAAAATCAGGATTACAAGAACATTATTCAATCCATAGGAAGAATGTGTGCTATTTATTTGTTGCAATAGGAATTTTGTGTTTCTAATTTCTTAAAGGGAGGGTACACAAAAGGGAAGAAAGGAACACTAAACATTAAGATGATTGGATTCTTATTAGTCACTCCTCAAACCAAAATGACAACTCTAATAGGGTGATACTATCTCCCAAATTGTCAGAGCCACAAACATCAGCAGACACTGAGAGGGTAAGGAAGCAGGAGAGAAGAGAAAAGAACTAACATGCACAGTGATGACAAAGTTTTCTCTCAGAGGGCATGTACTAACCCAGCTACATGTTTTGTGATAGAAACTTTAAATACCAGTGTAAGAGAACATAAGGCAGATAACTTGAGAGTGATCTGAAGTATGAAGAAATATACTTGTGAATATGGTACATTCTGTTTTATGATCAAAATATGTTGATGTCTACATGAATACTTATAAGAAAGAGGAAAATATCTTAAGGAGAGAATAACATGTCAGAGCAGCTCCATTTTAGAGATATTTGTAATTTCAGCTAAATTCTTTATCCCCCCCCCCCACCTTGAAATCTCAAATCTGGAGCCAGACATATCTCTTTGCTTTCTGTAGTGCTGTCACCGCCCTCACCCCCCACCCCCGTGCACCTAGCATTGCCTGCTGGCAAGTGACAGTATCTCCTAGATGAGCAGGCCAGGGCCAGTCCCAGGCAGCTCAACTTTCAGCCTGACAGCTGCATATCCCAGGTGGTCTGACATTTGAGATGGAGGCTGTGGATAAGATTGAAGGTGTTTTAGGGGAGAAGTAGGCTGTGAATAACACCAAGGCTTCATCCAGATGGAATCACTCATGAGACAACCTGAGATACTCTATTACTGTCCATATGTCTTCCAGGTCTCCAAAGGCCAGGCATCATTGATTTATTAGAAATCCACTATTTATGCTTTTTGGCTCATCTCACAACAGACTATAGTAAAGGGTTTATCAGAGATGCTGCTGTTTCTGATGGTTATTGCAATTTTATACATTCTTTAAATAAAACAGCCTCTGTAAATATCCTATTAAACATCAGACAATAAAGTAAATATTTGGGGGTGAGATTCAGTTTATTTCCTCTAAATATACACCACCTTTTTACAAGTTTCCTTCTGAGTGCAGCCCCATGGCAAAACCTTTTAACAGAACATTTCTATTTTAGGTAAATAAATAAATATGTGACTCTACAGAAATCACAATTATTAGATATAACTATGCTAACAGTACTGCTTAAACACTATTCTCCCTTGCAGATAAACCTCAAAAGAATTATTTCATTGTTTTACCAGCACAAACAGTTGTTATTAGTGTGTCTTATTTATAGATGGTTCTTTGAGGGATTATAGTAATATAGCAAAATATCAGTTATTTCATCACACTGGTGAATTTAATGAACCTGAAGGTGTGTGTTATTTTAGCACTTGCTGTAGCTCCTGTGAAAACCCAGTGGTGCTAAAATCTGTAAACCTGTCATTGCTTAAGTAATAACCTTGTTAAAAGCATCTTCATTTAACTTACTTTTCCTTCTACAGGATGTAGGTTTTATTTATCTGTGCAGAGGGAAGGTGTTTCAAACCCAAACCACTTATTGTAAATATAATTAATTGTAGTTCATTAATTTATTCTCAGTGTTATTGCTTTAATTTTAACACTTAGGTTAAATTAAATATTGTCTGGAATCTAGTACCCATTTTCAATTTTTTAAAACTCTTAATTTACATTGAATTTCTGTGGTTACAGGAGTAAATTCTAGTCTGTACCAGTGTAAATGTTCATTTTAATCTTTAATGCTCCTTTATGTGAGTCTCAACGAACTCTTCCCTCCTCCCCTATACACAACGTAGATGGAAAAACACAAAGTGCATTTTTGTTCATCTACTTGGGACAGATTTGAGCTTATTCTTGCCTTTTAAAACTATGGAGAAAATTAGATATTGATGGTAGGTGTACAGAATTATCAACTGATTTCTACAAGAGTACATCTACAATTATTGAGGCATTGGCAATAAAAGTGGGAACTCCCTCCTATTTAGAAGCATTCATGAAAAGAGAGAGGGAAAAAGGGAGAGGGATAGAGAGAGACAAAGATGGAGACAGAGACAAAGAGGATGAAAGAGGATGAAAACTGTAATTTGTACAATTACAGCCTTGAAACAAAAACAAACTTTCTATAATTACCTCAACACGCCAGCAGCAAGGTGTGTGATAAAAGCTGAATGTTATCAACCACTTTGAAATCCTTGGCTAATCCAATCACAATAATGCAGTCAGTAAATGCTGACACATGTTACATAATCACATCTATAACAACATGAAAAGTATTGGTGGCCAACCACTGTTTCATTACTGAGTAAAACTAGTTAAACAGCTACTAGTCTGTTAGGTAGATTAAACAAATAATAAAATAAAATAAAATGAAAGTTATACCAATTATGTTTTCCCCAAAAGGTATCAATAAAAATACAAACTAGAAATTTTATAATAGGCCCATTTGGCAAAAAAAACTGAAATTGTGAAGACAGTTTTGTTTCTGAATCCATTAATTTTAATACAACTTTTTTATGAGGTCATGAAACTTCTTGTTTGATTTATGTTAAAGTCTTGGAAACCTAACTAGGCAATGTTGTTCATCTCTGTAAAAAAAAAATTTCAATTTACCTTGAATTTTAGTACTTTAAGATATAATGATCAAACATTGATTATTATAATCTTCAAGATATCTTTTTAGAATCCAAAAAAATTATCACTCTGATATTGGTGATTTCTGCACTTCTGTAAGTATAAATGTTGATAGTACATTTGGGCTAGAGAGAGTGAAGAGAAGAAATTAAGAACTAAGGTAATTTCTTGGATTATCCTCAATGTGAAATAAAATACTAACTTTAAATATTATTTTTACTAAATTATTTTTGTCTTTCATATAAATATGTTTATATATATTTATGTTCACGTTGGACTTATAGGTCAATCAGATAATAGTATATTTAAATATGTAGTAAAAACTTGTTTTAAAATTGCACATTTACAATTATTGTTATAAATATTTTTGTAATATAGCTATTTCTAAAAACTTTTTAGTAATTCAGTTAATGTGTATATGCTTTGAATAAGTGACATTTTAACTCAGAATATTAAGCGACCATGTTAATTTTTGTTTGGTTGAACAGTTAGCTTCATTTCTAAATAATAGCTGGACACAAGATTACACAATTGTTTCTTTCAATAAAATATTCTTTAAATGTACATTAAAGCTAGAAAAATTTAATGATATTCACACTTATATCAAGGATTTTTTAATTAAATCTACTGGTTGTTGGTATCTGTGAACTCTTAAGAATAAACACCTGCAGTGTTTTATTATGTAAAAAGGTGGTTTAATTGCATCATATTTATCACAGGCAAATCAAGCCCTATTCAGAAGATAATAATGACACAGTAATTGGATCAGTAATTGGTTCAGGATGATTCAATATTGTACTAATAATCATAAATACTGCTGTCTTCTGCTTTGATACAGGGCTGACATGCTAATATAGATTGGATTTAGAGCAATAAATATTAGTGAACTGGATCTAGTATTAATGTCTAGATCTTTGGTTTGGCTATGACAGCCAGAAACAGGTACAAAACAGATGAACCACTTGAAAACATATACATTTTAAATTATAGTATGAATTTAGTCATCATACTTTATTAGATTTTCTAAACCATTTATCTCTGAAACCAACATCTTCAATATACACAAAAGTGAAGGGGAGTGGAAATAAAGATATTTCTTTTTTTTCTTCTAAAAAATAACCATTTTGAAGGAGTAATATAGTTTTTACATTTGATTAAACCTAGTTACCATGGATGATGTGACATGATGACCTGGTGGGCAAAATTATTCATGTGCCAGTCATGTAATGATGGATAAGAAAATCATTCCCATTACCACACTGTGTTCAGCAGACACTTGGCGGTTAAACAGGACTATTTCTTAGCCAGTGTAGTGGCAGCCTTTCACTAAGAGCCAAAGGAGGGGGAGGTTCATTATGTAGGAAACAATGATCCTTATTCACTCAACATGGAAACTTGCCTTCTAAGAGCACATTGGACAGCTCTGTGCTGGAACAAAACTGGCATATCCCCCTTTATCAATGGAACAGAAACCCAGGATCAACATGCCTGGCTTGGAATGCTGCCTACTGGTGATAGAAATGGATATATTCAGGCATTTGTTTACTTATGATAATGCCTGTAGAGGGGTGGGTGCTTACTGTCTATCCTTGCAGGAATAGGTCCGTTTTATGGGAGAAGTAGAGGGGGGCAGCTGACAGGTGGCAATAACAATGCAGTTTAACTCTAAAGTTATAAAAGTGGTGGAAACAACTGATTTGATATGTAATGTTTACCTGGCAATGGGAGAATTTTTTAAATGTATTTTAACTGAACGTAGGATGATGGTATGCATAAAGTCTATGTACAGGACCAAAAAATCCCATAAATTATTAAACTAACGCTTCCTGGTAAGCACCCAAACATAAAGATGCATTTCCTAACAATAACAGAGAAACTGATAGGACCAATGAATCTATAGATTTTGATTATCCCGTTACTTATCTCTTGCCTTTGGATTTTTATTTACAAATTGGGAGTTTCAAATGGAATTTACTCTCCATGGGTCATTATGACAAATATGAATATAATGCTTATTAAATGTATTATTTATACAAATGGTCCAGGATGAATAATGAGATTCTCCCACATAATTTATTTCTATTCTAATTATTTGAAGACTCTTTGAAGATATGCATAAAATGGAGTGATTACTTTCTCATGGCCAAGGTCAGACAGGAACCAGAGTGGATGAACAATGTATTGGAAGGAGAAAGAGCCAGAAAATAAGATATCAGTGTCCTGGAAGACATTTTGAAAAACTCCATGATTCTCATTCAATGAAATGGGCTTCGTTTAACCTATGCTGCTGTTCTCAAACCTCCCTCTTCGTGAGAGGTATGGAAGACACAATTTTCTCAGCATACACTCAGTTGCATCTTTCTAATGGCAACCATGTTGGCGCTATTCACTGTGTAGGCATGGGGGGATGTCTTCATCGTTTACAGGAGTCTGGGGTTACTGCCAAAGGCAATGATCCAACTCCACAGGCAAGGGAAATAGATAATTTCAGTTCCTGAATCAGCATTGCGGCCAGTAACACCTGAGCAGTGAAAATCCTGTGGCGTCTTCCTTCAAGAGCCAGGAAATTCCATGTGTTTATGAAATCAAGTTCTCTCCTAGCCAGAGTGACTGTTTATTGTTAAGTTTCAGTGAAGGGAAATCTGTGGTCAAATAGAAGCCAGACACTCAAACATTCACTGTGCATCTACACCTCAGAGGCTCTAGTTCTGAACCAACTGCTCAGGAGTCAGAAGATAGCTAATCCACTAGGTGCTATATCTCCCTGAAACGCCACATCTAGCTGTGGTTCACTGGGTTAGTGACGTGAATGAAGGGAATTCACTGCACTTCAAATCCCTCATTACACCTTAATTAGGACCTCAGCTAGAAATATCAATGTTTTAACAACTGTAGCAGACAAGTTTTCTTTTCTTTCTTTAATCACACATTGTAAAGCAGATTGAAGTAGTTTATCAATGTTTTCTTCTTTTGTTTTTCTCCCAGTTGAGAATCCATGGCTAAGTAGACTAACATAAAAAATAAGACTGAGGTCTTTCAATTTTAATCCTCAAATTAGTTACCAGCAGAGTAATAAATGATAATAGTAGGCATAAGATATATATTATTAAGGAGTAACAAGTTAATAATTATTCAGTTTTTGTTGTTGAATATTGTTTTCTGTGTTTGTGGGTTGTTTTGTTGTTTAACAGAAATGTTGCTACTGAGGCAAAACAATGTTTTGTTTTGTTTTTTGCTAGTGTGTTAATTCACAAGTAATTTTTTTTAAATTCCACATTTATTTGGACCCTAGAAAACTGTCTTGAGATCACCAATTATCAGTGTCCTTAACTTGGGGTTCCTGGGTAACCTCCTCTGGGAAGTGGGGGTTTTTTGTTGAAAACTCATCTGAATCTTTATAACATTTCTATCATAAATAATAAAAAAGCCAGTTTTAGGTGTCAATATAATAATAGTCTTTACAGCAAAACTGGAAGAATGTCTTATTTTACCTATTTATAATTATTTAAATATTGACCTTCCCTTGAAACAAGGTTATAATATATTTCCAATTAAAACAAAATATAATTAAATCATAACTTTAAAAATCCACCTTTAAATAAAAAAAGAAGACAAACAATACTAAAATTTAATCTGTCCTTTGGGGCAAGAGACAGCTTACAGGTTCTAGTCAGCCAGCTAAATGACAGTCAGAAAAGATCATGTGACTGGGGTCTAAAACTAATTAATCTCCATAAAGCTGTAAGTGAGGTAGGTAAGATGACTTGAAATCTGATTACATTACTGCATTTAAGGGGAGAAAAAGCAGCATGTATTTTTCATGTTGATTTTAACCACCTGAGCCCTTAATGACTTTTTTGTACCTTGGAAGGAAACTCATATTTCATCTATATTTAAAAAGAACTACAAAGATGCTACTGTCATTAGTATATGATTTATGCATTTGGTATAAATAATATGAAAATGAATCATGTAGGGTGTAAAGTTTTCAAAAATATTCTTTGAAAAGTAGATCCACTATAAAAGAAAGCCATAAATCCTAAGATTAAAAGAAATTGACAAAGATACTTAAAGGAAATAATAATTTTACCATTCCCACCCCTACTTCCATAAAAAAAGCAAATGATTAGGTAGTATATTTTGACTATTGGACATTTATGTGCCACATTTTTATTAGTTCTAAAGTTAAAGTCTCATTCAAAATAATTCTGAAAATTGGTTAAAATATGATGTTGTCTACTGCTACCATTGAATCTGGTCACACACAACATATGTGAACACTCAGAATGTTAGAAAGATCATTCAGAATCCCATGGAATCTTCTTGTGTACTTCACAGATAATTCCTTTTTGACAGTTTTGAGCATTTAAATCAAAGAACTTTCCAAACAATAGTATTTTAAATGTAACTCTTTTTATCTGCAGCAGCAGAACAAGCATTATAGGATAATAATTTGGAACATTATATCTGGAAAGCCCTGAAAATAATCCTTACTAGATTGAATAAGCCCTAAGGAGTGTATGCCTGTGTGTGTGTGTGTGTGTGTGTGTGTGTGTGTGTGTGTGTGTGTGTGGTGGGGAGGTATGTGTATGTAAGAGACAGAGAGAGAGATTTGGGGCATTATTAGTAAATGTTATCAATAATAGATTACATAAATGACAAACTGCCTCTAAAATTTTTATTTAAAATATTGGAACTGCCAGATTAGAATAAAATACAAGCCAGGGAAGTTATTGCTGCCAGGTAGTAATCCATTGTATCTTGAACACAGAGAGAAGTTGACAGGCAGGATATATTCTCTGGTTTGTTTCATTGAAATTATAAATATTTTTCATAATACTACTAATGTATATGTAAAGAGAATGAATTATGAAAATAGAGTAACTCTCATTGATAATCTGAAAGCATTTTACATATGAAGGACTTTTCTACTGTACTTTACAGGAACAGAGTTTTTGTGAGTTAGTATATATCTACTATTTTAGGACAAAAGTATCATATTTCATCTTGGCAAAAAAAATAAATGCTACTCAAGTTTTTCTCGTATGCAAATTTTAGAGAAATCATAAAGGGTGGGTGTAGTTTAAGACTCAGAAGACAAAAAATATCATTTGCTCCTTCATTTTTCTTTTCTCTAGTCTCTGTAAGGTGAATATGCTTGCATGCAGATAGATTTACAGCCAGAGACACATGTGTACACAAAGTGAGAAGAGGAATAGCTGGAAAATTCCAGAGAATTCTGAACTAGACAGAGTGGTGGAAAACCAACAGGATATTATGTCAGGAAGGAGAGCCACTCCATCTTTTCTGACCTCTGCTTTCATACCCATCTTATGTCCTCTGTATCTCTTCCTATTATCCTCTGTCTTTTCACTTTGCCCTTTAGATACAGATTATGAAAAACATTTCCCTTGGCCTGAATAAGTATTTATGAGTGGCTATTTCCTGAGTTCAGTGAATACTTTTAGACCTTAAAAAGCACTGCAGTAGTAACTTTCTGACAGGAAAGATGATATTAGTTAAAATATTATTACAATTATTTAGCATTAAGTTATCACTGCTTAAATATCCCAGGTCTATATTTCCCATGCCTGAAAATCTGAAGCAGTGACAACATTTACTACTGGGTAACTGATAAATAATTTGTGATTTCAACTGAAAGGAGGTAAAAACAAAAAGCATGACACTATAGAGAATCCTAAAAGAATCTTTAAAATGTTCTATATGTAAAATAAGTTTTAGAAAGTATTGTTAATTATTTTAAAGAATGTTTAGTAGGAGACAAGAGTGTACATGAGATATATTATAAGGGTAACAGAAATCCTTCTGTTGAACTCAAAATTCTAACCAGAATTCTGTTCTATCATGTAATAATGCACAATTGTCTGACCATTTCTACTAACTACTACTGAACAATCTTATGAGCTTATAAACAGTCAACTCACTGCCCTTACATGATTGAATAGACAAGGCTTACCACTCAAGGTTACAAAAAAATGGATAAAATAGATTTTTTAAAAATTGAGGTAGAGCATTCAAAGAAAGTGCTGGTGTAATTCTTTACCTTTCTCTGAACTTTTTCTTTACTTTTTCTTGCTGTTATTTTTAAAATAATTTTTCAATTATAGTTGAAATACAATACTATATTAGTTTTAGGTGTACACCCGGTGACTAGATAGTATATAACTTACTAAGTGATTATCTCGGTAAATCTTGTGCCTAAATGACACCATACATAGTTATTAGAATATTGTTGACTGTATGCCCTATGCTGTACTTTACATCACCATGACCATTCTGTAACTACCAATGTGTACTTCTTAATCCCTTCACATTTTTCACCCATCACCCCAACTACCCTCCCATCTGGCAACCAGCAAAATATTCTCTGTATCTATGAATCTATTTCTGTTCTGTATTTATTTTTGTTTTTTAGATTCAATTGTTAGTAGATGTGTATTTATTGCCATTTATTGCTCAAAATTTTATCTTTGTTTCTTCTTATTAAAAAACACCCTTTATCATTTCATGTAATATTGGTTTGGAGGTAATGAACTCCTTTAACTTTTTCTTGACTGGGAAGCTGTTTATCTGCCCTTCCATTCTAAACGATAGCTTTGCTTGGTAATTTTGCTCATATGTCCTTGCTTTTCACCACTGAATATTTCTTGCCAATCCCTTCTGGCTTGCAAAGTTTCTGCTGAGAAATCAGCTGACAGTCTTATGGGAGTTCCCTTGTAGGTAATTAACTGCTTTTAAGATCCTCTCTTTTCCCCAGAAATGGAAGTGGGTGGTGGGGCTGCCTGATGGAAAGGGTGCTGTGAGGCTGTTCACCCAGCAAGCTGAAAATGAATACCAGAGGACTTAGATATCAGCTTAAGGACAGTATTCCAGTTACTGAACTTTCAGCAAGTGGACCTTTTGAAAGTCATGATCTTCTTTGAAATGGTTTTGCTTGTGTGGAAAATGAACTTTTGCCCAGCCACCCTTTTGAATTATCAGAAAAAAAAGTTTCCAGCTCAACCAAGATAAAATGAGTTCTTCCACACTGAGAAACATCCAGGGTCTGTTTGCTCCACTAAAACTGAGAATGGAATTCAAGGCAGTGCACCAGGTTCAGCGTCTTCCATTCCTTCCAAGATGAAACCTTTCACTGGATATTTTGAGAGGTAATGGCAAGACTATTGGATTTGAAGCTATTCTTATTGACCCATCACAAAGTGAACTAATAGGAGAACCATACTTGATGTTGGAATATAAACTTGGTTTACTTTTTTTTAATTTTGTTATTCTTGTACAGTTTTATGTCTTTTACTCCCAACCCAGCCCACCACTCCAGCCCTCCCCACCTCCCTCCCATTTCCACCCCCCTAGTTTTTGTCCATGTGTCCTTTATACTTGTTGCTCTAAACCCTTCCCCTTTCCCCCTGAAATTCCGTCCCCTCTCCCCTCTGGTGACTGTCAGCCTGTTTACTATAATGCAGTGAGCTAATCATGGAAACAGAGGGGCTACATCTTGTTCATAGTCATCTTTTTACTATAATTGTATGTGTACAGTATAAAAGTACTGACACATCAGAAAAAAAAGATTCTCTCTTTGTCTCTTTGCATCTCAATTATGATGTGTCTTGGTGTGGGCCTCTTTGGGTTCATCTTGTTTGGGACTCTGTGCTTCCTGTATTTGTATGTCTATTTCTTTCACCGGGTTAGGAAAATTTTCTGTCATTATTTTTCCAGATAGGTATTCATTTTTTTTTTTCTTTCTGTCTTTTCTTTCTTGCACCCAATCATGCGAACGTCAGCATGCTTGAAATTGTCTCAGAAGCTCCTTAGGTTATCTTAATTTTTTAAATTCTTTCCTTTTTTCACTGTTCTGATTGGGTGTTTTTGTGTTTCCTGATATTACAAATTGCTGATTTGATACTTGAATTCATATACTCTACTGTTGATTCCCTCTAAATTATTCTTTATTTCAGCTTTATTTTAGCAATTTCTGACTGCTTACTTCTATGATTTCCATGTCCTCTTTTATGCAATGAAGTTCTTTAAGTTCATTGAGCATCCTTTTAATCAGTGTTTAGAACTCTGCACCTAGTAGATTTTTGTCTCCATTTTGTTTAGTTATTTTCCTGGAGTTTTGTTTTGCACTTTTATTTGGGATATGTTCTTTTATCTCCTTATTTTGGCAGTATCTGTTTTTTTGTTTCTAAGTATTAGCTAGAGCTGCTACAATCCTGGGCTTGATAGTGTGGCCTAATGTAGTAAGTGGTGTCCCACAGGGTCCAGTGGCAAAGCCTCCTCACTCATCTGAGCTGAGCACTCTAGAGGCATCCCCCATGTGGGCTACCCTCCTATTATAGTGGAGCCTTGATTGCTGTTTGCATGCCAATGAGAGAGATTTATCACCAGGCTGATTGGCTGCAATGACTGGCTTTGACCACCATGGAGGATCTCAGCTGTGCTTGTGCCTACCACACAGGCAGGACTTACTTCAGCAGGGCTCTGGTGCCAACTGAGTCTTCCCCTTAAGTTTGTCATTTATGGAGGTGTTTGGGTGGTGTTTCAATATGGTCTAAGCTGTCCTGTGCATGTGCTGGTTCTGGTGCCTCTCAGGAAGTGCAGACCAGTGTCAGCCATTCCCTTGTTCTGCCCAGGGCCATTGGGCATAAGCTACAAAGCAATGTGCAGATGGCTGACTACTTATGTTAGGCCTGGTGATGTCTAGGGATACCAAGATATGAACCAAGTCTGACTGCTGCTAGTGCCATGCCTGGGTCCACTTAGCAAGAAGTAAGTGTTATGCTGAGCCCAGATGCTGATGGTTTAAGAGATTTTAGGAGAGTCTAAGTGTGAGTCAAGACAAGCCATTCATATTGAAATGTCACTGAAAATTGTTTGGGTGTCCAGAAAGTTGGGTTGGGTTGGGTCTCAGGATGGGATGAGAATTACCTAGGTTGATAGAGACTCAGTATAGCATCTGCCTGCTGGCTCTGCAGTGGGAGGGCTCAGAAAAGGAATGATGGCCTTAACTTCTGTTGGAAGAAATTTGTCTCTACAGCTCTCACCCTGATGCCCAACAATTCAGTTCCTCAGCATATATCCCTGGTGCCTTTGAAGCCACTGTCACAGCACTGGAATTCAGAATGAGTGAATCCAGGTAAAGCCTTGCTCCGTTAAGAGGAACAAGCCAAGACTTCATGAGCCTGCAGTCTCACTCAGCCACAACCCCCTCTGGTTTTCACAGCCAGAAGTTATGGCGACTCCTTCTTGGCATTGGAACCCTGGGCTTGGGGGCCTGAAAGCTAGTTAAATGAAAGTCCTACAATCAAGGATACAGGTAAGAGCCACCCCCTCACTCTTCAGGGGGTGGCTTCATAGCCAAAATATCTCTCCCGTTTTTATCTTCTACATGGAGGTGTGGGACCAGCCCATTCTGTGTCTCCGCCCCTCCTAACAGTTTTTATTTGGCTTCTTATTTGTATTCTTGGTCATAGGACTTTCATTAAACTATACTTCAGGTGGTTCTAATAATTGTTCTGTAGTTTACTTGTACTTTTGACATACTTGTGGGAGGATGGGAGTACCACATTTACATATGCTGCTATCTTAACCAGAAGCCTCTCCTTTAAACTTATCATTATATAATTGTTTGGTAGTTTTAGAAATTCTATGGTTTAACTGGTCAACACTCCAACATGTCAAATTTATTACCTACTTTTAAGGGTACCCTCAAAGACTTGTTTTATAAAAATTTTGTATAAATTACATAAATTGCCAACCCTTCTGAAATCATGACCTGAATTTTCTGTGGGCTGTGAAATTAGTTTTCTTCTCCTCTTTATTTTCTTCTTTAACTTCCTATGTGTGTGACAAGGCATTTCTAACACATCTGAAATTTGGATTTAACCTAAGAGCTAGTTTGACAATTGAGGGACAGATTCATGAAGCACCAAGTCTCATAATTGATAGTTGAATTTGAGTGTGTGTGTATGTTTACAAATTTTCTTTATGTACTTATTTACTTATTTTTTCATTCATTCATCTCCTTACTTATGGACAGAATATTAGATAAAAATTTATTTGAAAACACTTTAATGAAAAAGATGGTAAGCAAATTCTCATTTAATATAAAAGCCACTTCAACTATTAATCATGATTACAGAAAATTCCCATTGTGACAGAATATCATTTAACTTCCAAAAACTAGAGGCAGTGACAGCACATATTTTTTAAAGCTTTAGTATGTAATAATTTAGTGTGTAAAGAAAGATTATAAAACCTAATCTTTGAAAGAGCTTAAATTACCATTCAAATATACATAACCTATTTCATTTGTTAAGGTCTTGATTTTATATATTATTTTGGCTTCGTTTTAACAAATATACTTGGCCATAATGAAAATAAACCTACTGAAGTCTCCAAGGTCTGAGACAAGCTATAACACATTTCTGCACCACAGGGTGGGCTCCTGGGATACCTACTGAGAAAATGCATGCCCACTGAGCATGCCCAGACTATTAAAATGAATTGACATGTTAATGCTGACAGGAAAAGAGCACAAGAGAGCGTACTAAATTACTGCTCAGTCAGGCACTAGGAATTCCTGAGTGGCTAACTCCTGAGCAAAATCCACAGCAAGCACAACAACAACAACAACAAAACTTTATTGTCAAATGCACCAAAACAAACAATCACTAACAGGGCTGTCATGTTAGTAACCCACCTACCCATAAATCACATGGATTTTAATCATACCTGCCACCTTAGCTGCTTATCCCCAGAGAAATTGTTTTCTTTTTGCTCCCTCCTTCATTCGCTTTCAATTATCTGGAAGCTGTTTCACGTGCTTATTTATTTATCTAAAGTTCACATACAGTATGCATGCACAAATTTTCTCTAGGGGTCTGGACCAGGCAGATCATATGAGGATGCAGTGGAGCGTAGCAGTTAGCAGCTCAGATGAATGTACTCAGTCTCAGAAACCTGTTTTGGACCATGATGACAAGGAAAGGGGAGGACAGAAAGTAATTAGTGTGTGTACAATGATTGATTATGGCTTAATATGCAGGCATTTCACCTTTAGACAACTACAGGTAGACCTAAAGCATGATGAAACAGGGAGTCCTCATGGTTTTTGATAAGTGTAGAAAAAGACTTTTTTTTAAATTTAACTCATTAGTTTTCTCTTCTGTGAAGGTAGAATAAAGTTTATTCACTTTTAAACACATGTTTGATCAGTCTATTAATTGCATTTACAAATTGTTCAAAATCTCAAATATTAAAATGAACATAAATAAGTGACTTCTAGCCCTGGGCAGGCAGACAGGAGATGAAGGGAAACGGCACACTTCAGATGAAATTATCCAGTCTCATCATCATGTTGTCTAATTCCCATGAGCAACTTCGGAAAATAATACCAATTTGGCTACTCCCGGAATAAGTAGTGAACTGTTTGTGACCTTTTCTGCACTCCAGGAAGTGAAAGAGTAACATTTTCAACTCCATATTTTTAAGACACAGAAATCATTTTTATGATCAAAATTTGGGCAAAAATAGATGTTAGGTATGGGAAATTCAAGAGGCGAAAATCCTTCACTTTATTCTATCTGTCAGATTCAAGGGTTGTGACACTGTGGTGCGTATGCATGCGTGTGTTGGGGGAGGGAAGTCATGATGGCTCTTAGGCACATTCTGATCTATAGTTGCCATGCTGTGTATTAGCTCCATCTCTAGATAGAATGTGTTTAGAACACCCATAGAAATTAAAAGGATCACATGGCGTTTGACATTTTGCAAAATGAAAGAATAATGGATGTATTATATTGTGTTTTTTTCCCTTTTAATAAAAATGTCTAACTGACCCTTGGGAAGCTTGGCTGGAAGTTGAGAAGTCTGAATCATTTTTCTTCCTCTTTATGCTTAATAATATAAGAATGTAATTTCTTCAGCTTCATATTTCTTTTGATATTTCAACAAATTTGTATTATCTTTGTTGCTCATAAATCATAAACTAAATAATCTAAGTTAACCCTAAAATAATTTGGTGACTTATATTAACTTAGCATCTTATACCAAATGCCCAGATAATAACATTTCTCTGCTTTATTTATTTTTACATATTTCATCTTATAACTGTGACTAAGGACATGTATCAAAACACAAGAAGTGTTTGACATTTCACCTCATATCTGAACAGAAAAAATAATCCATATCATATTGAATATAAAATTTTAGTCTTCAAAGTGTTAGACTATTTGTACAAAATAGGCAGTTCAGTAAATATTTTTGAATGGAAACAAGTCATTGAGTCATATTTCATAGATGTTTTACTATAACATACCTATATTTTATAGTATATAATCATGATTTTATCTTCTATAACCTTCCCTAAAATTATATTCATTAATCTATTCAACAGTTATTTGTTGAGAATTTAATATGTGTCAGGTAGGTGCCAGATCATAGTGTCTTAAGTAAGATAGTCCTTAATTGTTGCATGTAAAGATAGATAAATATCTATCAATCTATCTATCAAGTCATTTAAAAAATAAATTTCAGCTGCATAGAATTCCATCATGTAAATGTACTATAGTTTTTTGATCCATTCATTTACTGATGGGCACCTAGGTTGCTTTCAATACTTGGCTATTGTAAATTGTGCTGCTATGAACATTGGAGTCCTAGGTTCTTTGGATTGGTGTTTCAGGGTTCTTAGGATATAATCCTAGCAGTGCAATTGCTGGGTCAAAAGGTAGATCCATTTTTAGTTTTCTGAGAAAATTCAGTACTGCTTTCCATAGTGGTTGTACCTGTCTGCAATCCCACCAACAGTGTACTAGGGTCCCCTTTTCTCCACAACCTCTCCAACACTTGTTTGTTGCTTTGTTTATGATGGCCATTCTGATCAATGTGAAGTGGTATCTCATTGTGGTTTTGATTTGCATCTCTCTGATAGCTAGCGATATTGAGCATCTTTTCATGTGTCTCTGGATCCTCCATATGTCCTCCTTGGAGAAGTGTCTGTTCAAGTCTTTTGCCCATTTTTTTAATGGGGTTGCTTGTCTTCTTAGCGTGGAGTAGTGTAAGTTCTTACCCTTCACAACAGCATGGATGGAACTGGAGAGCATTATGCTAAGCGAAATAAGTCAGGCAGTGAAAGACAAATACGATATGATCTCACCTTTAACAGGATCCTAATTAACAAAACAAATAAACAGGCATAATATAACCAAAGATACTGAAATTGAGAACAGGCTGACAGTCACCAGAGGGGAGAGGGGAGGGAATTTCAGGGAAAGTGGGTAAGGGTTTAGAGCAACAAGTATAAAGGACACATGGACAAAAACTAGGGGGGATAGAAATGGCAGGGAGAAGGGGAGGGCTGGGGCGGTGGGCTGGGATGGGAGTAAAAGACAGAAAAGTGTACAAGAACAACAATTAAAATAAATAAATACATTAATAAAAATGAATAAAAATAAATAAACTTCAGAATATAATAATAGATTAATCTAAATGTGGTTTAGATGGAATAAAATAACCAAAGTATATCAATAGCTTTTTTATGTACTAAGAAAGTAATGGTCAATAAGATTTTGATTATCTAAATGTGTATTGCTCTATCTGCATCACAGAAAGAGAAGGAAGCCCAGGACAGACATAAAGCAAAACAGGCTGAGAAGGATGAGTCAGGGACATTGAAAGTACAGGGAAGAATGAGACATGGGGAGAGTATATTTCAAGAGAAAGAATCCAATACTATCAAAATGGCAAATGACATAAAAACTGAAAGGGCCTTTTGGTTTATTAAAAAGATGGCCCTGTTGATCTTGCAGGGGAGGTAGAGTAGAAGCCAGATTGCAGTGGCTCTAGAAATAGATAGAATAAAATGAATACATAACTAGTGCTGAAAAATACTTTAAAGAGTTTTTCATCTAGGGGGAAGACAGAGTCAAGAACACAGCTAGAGCAGGGATCTGAGGCAGAAGAAACATGTCAGGAACTGCACACTACAACAATTCATACTGCAGTCCATGTCTGGCTTCCCTGGACTCCTACAGGACAGAGTGCAGCTCAACACAACAGCACTGTTACTGTTTGTTTGTTTGTTTGTTTATGCATTTTAAGTGAATAAATGAAACTTTTTAAAAATAAAACATTTTTAAAATAAAAGAATGAAACTAGACTACTATTGTTCCCCATATACAAAAGTTAACTCAAAAAGGATGAAACACCTAAATATAAGAACTGAATCAGTAAATTATATAGAAGAAAACATAGATACTAAACTTATGGACCTGGGTCTTACAGAAGATTTTATGAATTTGATCCCAAGGGCAAGGGAAGTAAAGGCAAAAAAAATGATTAGGATGATATTAAACTAAAAAGCTCCTACACAGTAATAGAAACCACCAAGAAAACAAACAAACAAACAAACAAAAAACTAACCAAATAGGAGAAGGTATTTGCAAACAACAGCTCCAACAAGGAGTTAATATCCAAAATATATAAAGAACTCACACAACTCAACACCAAACAAACTAATGATCCATTTTAAAAATGGGCAGAGGATCTGAACAGACACCTCTCCCAAGAAGACATATAAATGGCCAACAGATATTGGGTTGACCAAATAGTTCATTTGTTTTTTTACTGTAAGATGGCTCTAGTATAACTTAGTTGTCTTTAACCTCATTTGAAATAATCTTATTAGATTTTATTGTGACAATGGTCATATGAATGTGTATTTCAAAAACATATCAAAATTGATGAATTTTTGTGTAGCCATTTAATATTGAAGATAGAAGAAAATATTCAACATTTTCAGCATATTATGCTTTATTATTTCAAGAAAGATAAAAACACAACTAAAACAAACAAAAAAAGAAGATCCATGTAGTGTATGGAGAAGGTGTTGTGACTGATCAAACATGTCAAAAGTGGTTTGCAAAAATTTTGTGATGGAAATTCCTCACTGGACAATACACCATGGTTGGGTAGACCAATTGAAGGAGATAGTGATCAAACCAAGACATTAATCAAAAACAGTCAATGTTATACCTTGAGGGAGCTAGCCAATAAACTCAAAATATCCAAATCAATAAAGCTTTTGGTGAAAATGAAAAATGTGTTATTTTATGGAAAAAACCAAGTTACCTTTTTGGCCAATCCAATATATGAAAAAAATGCTCAACCTCAGCAGCTCTTAGGGAAATGCAAGTCAAACCGACAATGAGATACCATCTTACAATTATTAGAATGGCTACATGAAGAAGAAAAGTAATAACAAGTGTTAGAGAAGTTGCAGAGAAAAAGGACCCCTCATTCACTGCTGAGGAGAATGTAAACTGTGGAAAAAAGAATGGAGCTTCTTCAAAAAATTGAGAATAGAGTTACCATATGACCCAGCAAGCCCTCTTCTGAGTATCTACCTGAAAAATTGAAAACATTTATTCACAAAAATATATGCACCAGTATGTTCATTGAAGCATTAGTCACAGTGCCCAAGACATGGAAATAACTGAAGTTTCTTTTGACAGATTATTGAATAAAGAAGAATTGGTACGTATATAAAAAGTGCAATGCTATTTAGACATAAAAAAGATGAAATACTGTCATTTGTGACAACATGGATGGACCCTGAGAATATCAAGCTAAGCGAATAAATCAGACAGGAAAAAATGACCATATGATTTCACACATGTGCAGGGTATTAAACCAGAAATAACAAATAAACAAAAACTCGTAGACACACAATAGTATGGCAGTTGCTGGAGGGAGGAGTGGTGGGGATGTAGTAAAGGGTAAGGGTGGGTCAGGTGTATGGTGAAGGAAGAAGATTTGAATTTGGGTGGTGGGCACACAATGTGATATACAAGGATGTGTCAGAATTGTACGCTGGAAATCTACATAATCTTATTAACCAATGCCAATCCAATAAATTTAATTAAAAATAAAAATAAAATAAAATGGGAGACTCTTTGGTACGGAAAGTGGGCAATAGTGAAGAGCAGGTTAGAGATATTGAGCAGAAAGAGAAATGTTCAAAACAAATGCAATTGGGGGATTTGCCATAGGGGTAAAATGAGGTATCTCCATGTATGAAATAAGAGTGATTTTGGTCACCTTGTAGCACATGAAATTTTTCCATGAATGAATACATGGCCAGCTACATAAAGAGCCTCACCAAATCATTTATAAATTTTGTCTCTATACATTTTATTTTTTACACCACTAACAAGAGACATTATTTATTTAAAACAGAAAAAGAAATTTTAATGCTTTTTTTAACTAGGGTATTCCTTATAAGATATGCTTAATTAATGATGAATTTGTCAATCATTTTATAAAACAGTTATTTGTAAAACTATGTTACTATATCTGTCTAAACAACAGATAACTCACTTTTTCTCCTATGTTGACAGATGCCAAATTTTTTTAAGAGTTTACCATCTCTTCCCAAATGACTCAGAAAAAAAAATATGACTGGTCTTAGCAGGCTGTCCTTTCTGTCTGCTTGTGAGAAAATTGTTCTGCAGTGAGCATGTGACTCAGGTCTGGCCACTGAGATATGTGGAGAGATTTTCTGACAGATTCTGGAAAATGTTTCCTTGCTGATAAAAAGAAATTTAGAGAAGAAATAGTTTATCATCTTTTGCTCCACATCATTTTATCTCCATGTTAAAACTGGTACTAAAGCACCCATCGTATAAGTATATGAAGAGCCAACTTGCTGAGATTACTACAGAAGTAATATTTGGGTCAGTGAACAAGTTTAGGCTGATTTTATTTACTCAATCAACTGTGTTCCATTACCGCTTCCATAAGGGCCAGGGGACAAGAGAAATGACCACCTTAATCTCTCATTTCAAAAGTTTATAAAAGATAGCCTGTCCACATATAGGTGAGAGGATGCAGAAAACTGACAAACATGTGTTTCTTATCAGGAGACTTGCTTGGTGACAGGTCCACTTACAGGTTGATTTGGGCTATTGACAGACTTTTAGCAAGATGATTGTTTTATATGTAATGTAATCTTGGGGGTGACACCTATCATCTTGTGCATATTCTATTAGAAGCAAGTTACAGGTTCCACCCACAATCTAGGGGAGGGGATTATATAAAGGCTTGAAAGTGTGACTTTTTATAGTCATCCTAGCTTCTGTCTACCACCAGCCCGCTATCTGGCCATCAATGATTAATGTTCCTCCAACATTCAAAATAAATCCACTCCCTCCGAAGTTCCTAAGAGTCTCATCCCATTACAGCACCAACTCAAAATTCAAATTCTTATCATTGAAATCAGGCATAGGTAAGAATGAGGTTTCTGTATATATCTATTCAGAATGGCAGGTTCTTGAGGAATTCCTCTCCATCTGTGCCCCTGTAGTATAAAGACACAAGTTATCTGCCTCTAACAAACTCAATGTAAAATGATGGAACAGACTAAATATATTTGCAGACATTCCAGTTGAAAAGGAGGAAAATGGAAGATTTTAAAAAGTCACTGTTTCCCAGTTATTCTGAAACACAACCAGCAAAAGTTGGGAGTTCCTTGATTAGATTAAAAGGACTGGGAATAATCCTCTGTGGCTCTAAGTTCCTCATCTGACTCTTGCTTCTAGTTTTTGAGTCACTCTTCCTTTTTTATGAAAGATAGCATAGGTTTGCTGCTGAGTAGTTTTATCAGCACTTTCTGCTGGTAGAAATTGGGGGTCAGCCAGCCAGCTCCCTTTCACATTTTATTCTCTGTCCTTCTTAGTCCAAGCTAATTGTTTTGTTATTGAAACAATTACTTCAAGTACTTTCTGAGTTTCTTATGAATTCTAATAGGGTTCACATCACTGGACAAAAAAACAGACCAAAGATCTTTTAGAGGTAATTCCTTCTCTGCCTTGGGGTCCTGCTAAAATGGCTAAGTGACACAACACTTAGGAAAATCTTTATACTTTGAATGGGAGATTCTGTGAAATATGCTGTTAATCTCTCCAAATGTCTCTTCTTGTGACTGAATACCCTAGCCTTCTAATCTTACTAAGGCTTCAGTAAAAGGTTGTAGTCACACCCCAGACTTTTTCTCCAGAGCAAATTTTCCTGAGAGTGAATCTCTTCATGTTAATTTATATTTATCTATCTATTTACCTATCATCTACTTATTTGCCATCTGGACTGACAGAATTTTCAAAATCATGAAATCCTGTTTTTTTTTTTAATATTTCTCACAACTTATCTTTCTTCTCTCACATTTTCCTATAATCAGCAAAAATAAACAGGGCAGTATCTTCACTCCTTTCCTATATGACTGAATTAATTATAAGTTCTGCTTTCATATGACCATAGGACACAATTTTGCTAAGCTTTCTGCCTCTATATAACAAGGATTCCTTTTTTCTCCAATATTTAATCACAGGCCCCTCACTTCATTTTGAGCCCTTACTGGCAGTGTCTTTAATGTTCAGATATCAGCCAATAATCTGTTTGAATTGATCAAGGTAAACTGATCAAGTGGATCACGTTTTTTATTTATCATGTTCATCAAAATTTCTTCTTCCTCCATCCACAGCCAGGTTCTAACACCACTTATGGATTATTAGGTACTAGTTTTCTGTATCATGTAACAAATTACCCCAACTTTAGTGGTTTAAAGAAACATATTTATTATGTCACATTTTCTGTGGATCAGGAGTCCAGGCATGATGTGATTGAATCCTCAGTAAGACCACAAACAAGGTGTTGGCCAGGGATATAATTTTTATCTGAAGGCTCAACTGGGGAAGAATTCACTATCAAATTCATTCAGGTTAATGGCAGAATTAATCATTTCATGACTGTAAGACTGAGGGAGCTAGGTTTTGCTGGGTACTGGCTGCAGGCCTTTCTCAGCTCCTTTCAGTGTGAGCCTCCTAGCATGGACACTTATTTTAAATCCAACAAGAGAAAAAGTCTCTACAGCAGTTTTCTAGCAAGACAGACAGGATATTATACAGTTACATAATCATGGGAATGACTCCCATCATCTTTCCATATCCCACTGGTTAGCTCTCACCCACTCTCAGAAGAGGGGATTATCACAAAAGTGTGACTATAAGAAGGTAAGTTTTGTGAGCTGAATTGTCCTCTCCCAAATTTATACATTGAAGTCCTAATCCTTAGTACATCAAATATAACTGTGTTTGGAGTTAGGCCATTAAAGAAGCAATTAAGTTAAAATGAGATTATTAGGGTAAGTTCTAATGCAACATGCCTGGTATCCTTATAAAAACAGGTGATTAGAAGGCAGACCAGTACAGAGGCACCATGTGAAGACACAGGGAGGAGACGGACATCTACAAGCCAAGGAGACAGGCCTCACAAGAAACCAATCACACATGCACCTTGATGCCAGTCTTGTAACCTCCAGAATTTTGAGAAAATAAATTTCTGTTGTTAAAATCATCCTGTCTATGGCACATTATTATAGCCCTAGCAAATTAATACAGTGGAGTCATTTAAGGTCATGTTTGGGTCTGTTTTCCACAATTGGAAAGGACTTGGTGGTTTCAAGACACGGTCCTAAGGAACACTTGGTGTTTATTTGAGGTGCCTTAAAGTCCTACAGGGTGGAGATGAGAGGAGCAAATATACCAGCCTCTAGGGCTCTCACTCCAATTCAATGAGTGAATTCCACTTTAATATGTTCTATATACTGGAATTCTACCTAGTGAGCACTTTTTTAATTCAAGAAATTTCTGTAGTCTTATCCAATGTGCCTTATTTCAAGGAATATAGGATCAGTTAAAGGATCAATAGAAATTTTATTGATCATCAAAATAGGATGAGACTAGTGTTTAAGAGAACTAAACTTTGATATCCACTGAAATACAAACAAGTTCGGGGACTTTGAAAAGTTTCCTTCTCTGGCCTTTTTTCTTCATCAATAAAATTAGAAGATTGGACAAAATGATTCCAGATTTCTTTCCATTTCTCAGCAAAATAAATTACAACAGTCCACATACTTTTTTGTTCACCACTTTGCTTCTGATTCTACACTTATACGGGAGAGATGATAATTCTATATCATACAAAGTTTTCTTTGCACAATTAATGGTAATAAAGATTTCTGATAATTAAAAGCAAAATATATTTGTAATGAAAAAAGAACTTGACAATATATCTCCAGCATTAGAAAGTATATGATGCCCTGGCTGGTGTAGCTCAGTGGATTGAGTGCTGACCTGAGAACCAAAGGGTCACTGTTTTGATTCCCAGTCAGGGCACATGCCTGGGTTAGTGGTCAGGTCCCCAGTAGGGAGCGCATGAGGCAACCACACATTGATGCTTCTCTCCCTCTCTTTCTTTCACCCTTCCCTTCTGTCTAAAAATAAAATAAATAAAATAATCTATGAGAGTTAGATTTTCAACATAGATTACAGTTTTTATTCTCAATTACATGTCTTTGAGAAAGAAAATAAAATTAGATGTAGCAGGTTGGGTATTTTCCTAAGTTCTGTCAGTGCAGAAAAGTGTTCCCAGACAATTGTAAAAGAAAATGTTTTTGTATCTTAGTCTGCAAATAACAGAATTTACCATTGTGTTTTCAGAGATGAATTTTTATAGCTGACATGTCTGGTGTCTGTGTAAAATAAGTGACAAATTTGAAAGTAAAAATAAACTTCTTTTGTTCAAGTTTCAGGGATTTCATTTGTATCTTCATTGTTGTGAGCTTAAACTTGCTGATATGGGAGTCAGAATTAATGGATAATTCTATACCCTCATACCTCTAATCTGAACTTGGCTACCATTGTTAAAAATTTGTAATGTTGCTGTCTACTGTCAAAATTCAGCCCCAAAACTAAGTATACATTTACCTTCCTCTACCATAACGTTCAAAATATTCACATTCTTTAGACACTGATTCAAAATTTGCTGTCAGCATGAGTTAAAAAATAAAAACAAATTTTTGAGTGTTGTTGCTCCTGTGTCACCTATCCTGGTTCTTCTGTCTTCAGTTCCCACAATTGACAGTCCCTGAGCAGATCTGTATGAACACAAAAGGCTAAGTTGCTAAAGCTATATCAAGCTAGTAAGAGATACTACATTCCAAAGACTTCTCTGATGTATGGGTGACAGGCAAGGAAAAAAATGGCAGTGTTTGTTGAATCATCCAGACCCAAAGGCAGCAGATTTCCACTTGGTTGGGATCATCTGTAGTAAACTAAGGAACCAACCTTTATGAAATGAAATGGGCTGCATGGCAACAGCCAAAGTGATGGTAAATTTTGTGTTAAATGACCGTATGGTTTTCATTATCTTGTTCTGGACGAAGAATTCATCCAAGGAATAACCAAATGAAAGCTATATGTAAACCGTGTCAACCCATCCTTGGATGAGTGTGTCATATTTGCTCTATTATATAGTGGTGATTGTGTAAAAGTAGGAAAAAGGGAGAGGAAGAAGTAGGAAAAGTAAAGATAGTACACAAAAAAAGGTCTGGTAGGAGCAAGAGGAAAGAAATGTGTCAGCCACTCAGCTATCTCATTATGTAGCTTCTCACACTCACTGAAGATGTAATTCATCCTGCAGGTGCAAACACTGTTGGCTTTCTCATGGACTCTTGACGGATGGACCGGATGTATGTTTCCTTACCCCAGATGCTCTTTAAGAACACTGGCAATGAGATAGAGGATTGTGTGCACCTGAATCAGCACATTCACTGAGCAACATAAACTAGGCAGAGAGGTTTTTCTTTTAATACAGGAAGATGGCCAATCTAAACACCTTTTTGAGCCACCTCTTTATAACAGCCCCTGAGATAAATTTGACATCACCGCCCTGATTACTCATCACCAAGAGACACATTAGTGGACAATTATCAGAACACATGACAGTATTGCATCCTGGAAGAAAATTCACTCTTATGTTTTCTACAAGGTTGTCAAGAAGTTAAGACAGATTTTCTATGATAAATTGAGGGAAAATAGAGAGGTTTTTTCAAGTTATTGAATAGATAACATTAGAAATGGGAGTATCCATTCTCTCTGAATCACTGTCCCCTTCCCCTCCCTGCTCATTACCTCCCACCAACTATGAGGATTCCAAAATCTGAGAGAAAACCGACTCTTTTCAGGTTGAAGTTCCATTGACTCTTGGCAAAAAGCAACTTCCTGGTTCAAAGAAAAAAGGCTTATAAAAAAGCTCACAAGGCTTCTTAGACATCAAATGGGTCTTACAAAACCACATTTTGATGAGCTAAGTGTAAATGAATCAGAAACACATGGATTGAATTTCCCTTGAAATACACATGGGTTTGAAAATTAAGGAAAAAGTGTTTAGCCAAATGTGTTTTGGGTTTTCTTGAACTGAAAACACTTGAAAAAAGGTTGAAGCATTTGCTAAACTCTAATACACTGTTGTGTTTGTTCAACCCTCCTCAAAATCAATTAAATTTCCACGAGGCTTCTTCCATTCCCTTGTGGTTTGTCTTGTCACCTCAGTCTTGACACTTTATAGACCGAACTAAATTCCCATTGAAAAAAATAGACTCTTGTTCATCTACTTAAATATGAGGTAGCTATTAAAACGCCCAGTGAATCAGAGACATTAAGGGATGGAAAAGCACCCATTAGGTCATGTATTCTATCCTGAGGGTTGGAGTACATGCACTCATGGCTCTCTAGGGCTTTATCCAGTGCAGTTTTAAATGTCTCAAGTGACAGGACTTCCACCACCTCCCTTGAGAGAATGTTGTGCATTCTAATAGATTTTGCCATTAGGAGCTGTGCCTAAGTGTATAACAGAGGTACATTGGGATGGCTGGGGAGAAGGGGTAAAGAAAGGTATTATGGATAATTAACTCTTCCATATCAATCACCTATAGCATATTCAGCAAACTTACTTTAGCATATAGTGCTAATGAATGTGCTATGATATACGTATACATTGCTAGTTGTTATGCAAAAGCGGTATTTGGTAAATAATGTAAATTTATGCTTATTTTAATGCAAAATAAAGTTTCACAATTAACTCATCTCAGTAAAATATGAAAATTCACACATATATTCTCTTACCTGATATTATTCTTTTAACATTCCTTAAAAACACATATCCTTGAAATTATTAACTTAAAATTTTCATTCATCAGGAAATAATATCTAAACAGAGCCAGTTTAGATATTATAATATCTAAATAATATGTAAATGGAGCACACCTGCCATCTCTGTGTATGAATGCATATATTTGTGTGCGCACATATCTTCTCCCACAACTCCCTTCTACTGCTGACATATTTATTTCAAACTTTTTCACAGAAAATTGAACTTATTTTCCGTTTCTGTTAATCCTGAAGAAGGCATCATATTTGTTAGCAAGTATCTACTTGTCTCTCTAGAGAGAGAATAAACCTAGCTCTTAATATAACTGACATGTTTTCAGAGGTTATATGGCAGAGTTTACAATAATTTGCTGTAGTTCTCATTCTATTTACAAATGAGTTAGAAGTCACATAATGAGTTACATGGCCTGTCATACTACTACTATGCTGACCTTTTCAAGATTCTGCATTGTGAATAGCTGACAGGCATACTTCGTGCATGCCAGTTATTGCAGCCAACGAAGTAGCAAGAGGAGTCAGGAAAGGGGAATGGGAAACTGCACAATATTCTTGACTTCTCCTTTTACCTCTCATGTCAGCTTTTCATGTTTTACCTAAGATCTTCTTTTCCTCTTATTTTATAAAAGATTTTATTTATTATTTTTTTAGAGAGAGGAAAAGGAAAGGAGAAAGAGAGGAAGAGAAACAGTAATGTGTGGTTATCCCTTGCACATTTCTGACTGGGACCTGGCCCACAACCCAGGCATGTGCCCTGACTGGGAATTGAACTGACAACCCTTTGGTTCACAGGCCCATGCTCAATCCACTGAGCTACACCAGCCAGGGCTCTTTTTCTCTTAAAATGAGCTTTTCCCTCTCTCTTCATCCTGTCTCTTCTATTATTTTGCCCTTTTGTCTGCATTTCTGTTAGTTATACAAAATGTGTCCCTTGTTTGAGTATAGAGGTGGGACATTCAAAGATGAGTAGTTCTCCTTTTTACTCATTTAAGGTTTGCAGGGGAAAGTAGGATTGAGTTGAATAAATATTTTTCAAAATTCTACATTCACTTGATTATTACCAGACTTTTTCCCATTAAACCATCTTTCTAGAAAATATTTTAAATAATACTTAAAGCTGAGGACTTGCCTTTCAATTAATACCTCCTGCATCTCATGATACTTATCATTAACAAATTAAACCAGGTCATATTCTTTACTCAGTTACACCAAATGTGAAGTCACTCTATACAGACTGTTTATATTACTACTACATCTTTGTTTTATCATGGTCTTTTCCTGCAAACAGGTCTAGCTTTCCTTTTAAATTTTTTTCTTTAATCTTTCCTTGTAAGTTAATCCTTGCAGCCCTTTAATAAGCATATTACTCTTATCTGAATTTCTTAATAGTTCCCCTTTCTCTCTTGCTTAAAGGTATCACTGTTAATATTTAACAATTTCAATTTTCTATCTTTAAAAGGGTTTATTTGGATTCATTTGGGTAGTATTCAGGCTGGTTTGGATTCAAAGATAAAATACATACACAATTGCTATTTGATAGCAACAAGGACTTTTAAAAATTATTTGATATTGAAATGAATTCAATTTTGATATTGAGATGATTTGAAATGAGTTGAACATTTGATATTGAAATGATTATAAGCAAAGAGTAAGAACAATATTCTTAAACAAGTTTTTAGATGAAAGAAGGTGATGGGATTAGTCAAAGAATATATATGTTTAACTCATGGATACAGGTAACAGTGTGATAGTAGCCAGAGGGAAGGGGGGCAGGGGCTGGGAGGAGAGGGACAAAGTGGGGATAGAAAGGGGGACATCTGCAATAGTGGCAACAATAAAAATAAAGAAAAAAGTTATTGTGTTCTGTATTCTACTCTGAATTTATTAGGTTTCTGTGTAAAGGGATATTTATTTTACTACTTAGAAAATGCTTTAAATTGTGCCTTAAGTTCAAAAAGGACCAAGAAATAAAAGGCTCCATTATTCATGAAGAGTTAAATTTTGGTATTATGGTAAGCATACAATGCATGCTGCCATGTTATGGCCACTAGTTTGTATGTTTAACTATTAGCAAAATTGAAACCAGTTTTAATAATGTATATGATGTGATGCTTTCACCTTACACAAATTTAGTGAAGTTTAAAAATATATCAGAAGGTCAGCTTATGGTAAAGTAGTACAAAACTAAATTTAAATATGCATATTTACTTCCTACTTCTTAAATAATGGATACCTTTAAATAAAAGTTACTATGTAGTTTATCTTATGAAGCACATCAGATGAGTATTTGTCTGAAAGGAAATTCAAATTCAAGATTTGTTTCTTTAAAGTGCTGTTATTCTATCTTACAAATGAATGTTATTTCAAAAAAGATATTAATAAATTATTGAAAGCCAATATTTTCTATGCTATGATCATTCCATAGACATTGGGAAAGAGAGAAAATATTTATAAAGCATTTAGTGATGAGTAATTCACAAGGAAATAATTACAAATACAAGTCAAACAAATTGGCAATTGTTTGCATTTCAAATTAGAAAGCCCATGGAATGAAGCATTGCTCTGATTTGCTTCATGGACATTTTAGAGAAAACTATTCCTACTTACTTTGGGAAGGCTCACATGGAGGTCTAGCTGATAGAACATTACTCTGGGAGCTGTATTTCATAGTTTCTCCTGGTTCCATCAGACCTTGCTGTGTGGCCTGATGGAATTTACTCTGGATTTTCAGTATTTCAGTTTCCTCATCAGCAGCTGGAAATAAAAATATGTTTTTAAATGTTAAAGGTATTAACGGTCAAATGCTAACAATTTATTAGGACCAAACCATGTTTCTTATAACAAACATGTTTTTCCTAAAGTTACTGGTATTCCTAATAGACTCAGTTACATCTAGACTTTTTAGATAATTATTTTTGTCTACTTAAGAGGTGAGGAACCATGCATATCTTCTGAAGAGATAAGGAAATTCAGTTGAAAAGATGACAAGATTAACCCAGGGCCATTATGGGTATCAGAAAAATTAGTTAATGCCTTGTTTATGGAAATGTTCAATAAATATCACTTAATAAAATCCTATGATGTTAAACCCAGATTAGCCACAGACATGTTTATTTACTCCTTAATTGGTGATGTTGGCACTATCTGCTTGTCCTTACCCTATATGAAGCATCAAAGAGTAAAAGAAAGTATGGTTTTTAAGTCTTCTCTCAACAGGCATACTTAAAAACCACAAAATAGTCAGACTTAATTGTATCCTCAGCTAATGGAATGAAGAAGAATGAGTTACTGAAGAAGGACATAGGCGAGCACAGGCAAAGTAATGTTAGCCATGAATTAATTTGAAATTTGGTATTTTCCCCCACACAGGAAATCCAAAATTAAAATATGTTATATGAAAAGATATACATGACTAATGCAGTCAGCAGTCACACTTTACTTTGACCCATGCATGGTTCGTTTGATTTATGCACAGTCAGTAATAGCACTGACTCTCAAATAGGAGGGATCATATTTTGAGGTTTGCTTGGAGAGTCAAACTCACACTTGTCCTTACTTTTTGTTGACACTGTCCTAGATTTTTCATTTTCAAAAAATGTATTTTATTATTCATAGTTGCATTTGAATAAGTCAGGATGGTTTGGTAGAACTCTGCCTTTCAATCATTCAGCCACTTCGATAATAAAGTAATGTAAATACTTTTCTCAGAGAGGTTTTATCACTTATTGAATATTGAAAATATAACAAATAAATTATTTCCTTCAATATCTTATGGCCATTTTGTGTGATTTGCAATACAATTATATTAAATATATTTTAATTACAGGTTGATTCTTAAGTTTCTGCTTCCCAAGTAAGGAGATGAAACTTTATCTTTCACAAAATGCTTATTGACATTCATTATCCATTATAAGAACTATAATTATATCACAAAACAAATTAAAAAACTAAGACACAAAACTTTTGAACAAACATCAGAATTTAGTTCAAACCTTAGTAGCCTTTGTTTTTAATAGATTATTGTACCAGATGATAACTTAAATGTAGCTAAAGAAGGTAGGTTTTCATATTATCCCCAAAGCAAAGATTTTTATTTAAATCATATTAATGTTCCTCATTATTTTGCTCATGCTTAAATTTACATTTTCTTATGCACATAGAAAAAGAGGAAAGTGATAGCTAGTAATTATGGACTTTATTAGAAGAATTTTGCAAATGGTTGAATTATGATAGTTTCACATTATTTTTAGCAGATGCTTCAAATCAACAAGTTTATTTCCATAGTAGTTCAATTTTTTATTCCATTTATAAAATCAAAATAAAATTAAGGTAATTAATTTTCCTGAAATAAGACAACTGGCACTTTACATTTAGGTTTAAAATGTAAAAAATAAGTAAAATTATTTGTCTTTATAATGATATTGTAAACATAAATATTGGTGAAGAAAATTGTCATATTAAAAAAACACATCATCTCAAATTAGGAAACCTATAGAACAGAAATATACTTGCAATTAGGAGTGGTGAACACATAGTTTATATTTTTATTTCCAAACTAACTCTGAAAATCTTTGACTAAAATGATAGTTGCCAGATTTTATATTTTTTAAAGAAATATTTATTCTCTACAACTCTACAATACAGCATTTTTGTGATGAAGTTAATGATGAATAACTTTTTAAAAAAACAACATGGTAATATATGCCTTCTCTTTTTATTGTCCATTAACAAACAGACTATAAAAACATTTTATCCTATGAAGAACCGCTTCATAGGTAAGCCAAAGTAGTTAAAATGGTATTAAAAGCCTAATCTTATATGGCTGGGTTAAAAATCAGAGCAGATTTTTTTTTAAATGCTAAAATTTGTTTGGAGCCAGAAAAGACTCAAATAAGTAAAGCAATCATAAGAAAGAAGAACAAAGTTGGAAGTACTTAAAACTATATTACAAAGCTATAGTAATCAAAATAATTAGGCAATGGCATAAATACAGATGCATAGGTCCATGGAACATAACATAGCAACCAGAAATAAATCCATGTATACACAGTCAATTAATTTACTAAGACAAGGGAGCCAAGAATATGCAATGTGAAAAGGATAATCTCTTTAACAAATGTTATTGGGAAAACTAGGCATCCAAAAACAAAAGAATGAAATGGGACCTTATTTTATACCATACATCAAAATCAGCTCAATGTATTAGAGTTGGCCATGAGACCTGAAACGATAAGACTACTAGAAGGAAACATAGGGTATAAGTTTCTATATATTGATGTCGGCAATATTTTTTGTCTTATACCAAAAGCAAAGGCAACAAAAGCAAAAATAAACAAATGGGAAAACATCAAACTAAAAAGCTTTGCACAGAAAAGAAAACTATAAACAAAATAAAAAACAAGCTACAGTAGGAGAGAAAATATATCTGATAAGAGGTTGTGACATTGTCATTTATAAGAAATATATATCTTGTCATTCAGGTGACCAAAATGTATTTCTCATATGTATTTGATCTTCAACCACAAGTCCTGGCTCACAGCTACCAAAACCCTTAGGATTTCCTGGCTGTTGAGAGTGACAAAGCTGTCTTTTGTTATATTAATGAGGTATACCCCACCTAAGGGTGGGGGCTGGCTGCCAAGAGAAACAACCAAATGATTAAAGGGTTGGAAACTTCAGTGTAACCTCTGACCTTTGGGGAGGAGAGAGGGCTTAGAGTTTGAATTTCTCAGAGAGAACATGGAAGCTCTGTGTCTTTCCCCTGTACCTTACTCTACTCATCTTCTCCATTTGCATATTCATCTGTATCCTTTATCATATTGTTTTATAATAAACTGCTAATCCAGTTAGTAACATGTTTTTCTAACTCCTGTGAGCCACTTTTACAAATTAATCAACCCCGAGGAGGATGTTGTGGAAACCTCTGACTTACACTTAGTCTGTGAGAAGTACAGGTAACAAACTGGATTTGTATTGCAATTGCCATCTAATGTGAGGGGTAGAAGCAGTTATGTGGGACTGAACCCCTAACCTTTGGAATACGATGCTATCTGATAGATAGTATTAGAATCAATCCCTGGCTAGTGTGGCTCAGTGGATTGAGCACTGGCCTGTGAACTAAAGGGTCGCTGGTTCTATTCCCAGCCTAGGACACATGCCTGGGTTGCAGGCTAGGTCCCCAGTGGGGGTGTGTAAGAGGCAATCATGCATTGATGTTTCTCTCCCCTCTTTCTCCTTCCCTTCTCTCTCTAAAAATACATAAATAAAATCTTAAGAAAAAGAATTGAATTGTATTCTATCTCTGCGTAGATAGTACCAAAATTGACTTGAAGTTTCAGACATCATACTAGTGTCTGAGAATTGTTTGTTGCTGTTGGGTAAACCCCCAATTGGAAACTGGGTCCAGGAACCATTTTAGTAATTAATATCCAAATGATACTAAAAAAAAGAAACAAAAAAAAAACTCATGAAACTCAATAGCAAAATTAACACATGAGTTAGAGAGGACAGGAAAGAGATGAGCAATGCAGAAAAAGACAGGCTAAATACAACTGACCAACAATAAATTTTTAAAAAGTTTAAAAATGGTCAAAGGTACTGAATAGACATTTTTCCAAAGAAGATGTGAAATGGCTATAGGGTATATAAAAAGATGTTTATTACTAATTATCAGGGAAATGCACGTCAGAACCACACTGAGATATCACTTCAACTATTAAAACAGCTATCACCAAAAAGACAAGTGATAAAAAGTACTGAGGGTGTGGAGAAAAAAGAATCCTTTTGAACTGCTGGTGGCAATGAAAACTGGAGGAGCCACTATGAAAAACAGTATGGAGATTCCTGCAAATAGAAAGGCATTAAAATTTATTCTTGCAATAAAAATGGAATATTGAGAAATTTAAATGATACATATTTAAAACTGCACTCTTTAATTATTTTAATTCTAAAATTATGCTGCAAAATCTTTTAACCTGTGGAGAAACAATTTGGAATTCTTATGGGTTCTTTTTGTTCTTGTTGTTTTAAGAGTTTACTTTTATTTATTTTTAGAGAGAGGGAAAGGGAGGGAGAAAGAGAGGGAGAGAAACCTCAATGTGTGGTTGCCTTTCACACACCCCCTACTACAGGCCTCACCCACAACCCAGGCATGTGCCTGACCAGGAATTGAACCAGCAGCCTTTTGGTTCACAGGCCAGCTCTCAATCCACTGAGCCATGCCAGCCAGGGCTGGAATTCCTAGTTTTTATTGAAACATATATGTAGCATAATGGAATGGAGAAAAGTTGAAAGCCTACAGTTTTACAGTATTTAAATAGTAAATCATTGAAAATAGTCATGAATAGCTTACTTATTTAAAAAAATGTTGTTACATGTTGTTACATTACAAAAAGAGTTGTTAGACTTTGGAGAAAGGTAATATGAATAAAGCAAAAAGACAGTACCTGTAAGAATAATTGCAGCATTATCTATATATTTTTATATTAAAGAAAATTAGAATTAATAATATTCTTTCTTTAGTAGAATATACCATTAGCTTACCAGGTTCTTCAGTATCTGTTGACAGACTTATTTAAAAGTATTCTGGTCCACAGATAAGAGTCAGTTCAAGGCTTCTACAATTTCAAATTAATTAATCAGAAAAAGAAACTTGAAGAATGTTGTAATTTTATAAAGAAGTTAAAAATAGAAAACTTTTATGATGTTCTCACAACTCAGTAAATTTATTTTAAAACATTGAATTGGCTGTATTTTGTGGCATATAAACTATACCTCAATAAAGCTGTTAAATTTTATTAAAAGCACATACTGAAAAACAAAATATGTTCTGGGGAATGAAACTGGTAACACAGCAATAGAAACAAACTAAGTAAAATAATTAAGTTTATGAAAATGTACCAAAATATTATTCTACATATGCTCCTTAGCAATATTCAATAAAAATATAAATAATTTATTTTGTTTTAATTTATAGGAATATATCCTATTTCACCTTTAAAAAGAAGTTTATTTTTAAATGTAATTTTTGAAATAACTCATTTTCCAACGAAACTGTGTTTTTGACCAATAAATAATCATTTCAAAATGATCTATATATGTTAGTACTTTCAGCACTTCCTTTCACTCTTAACATTGCTCTGTTTTGGATAATACATACTTATACTATTTCAATGGCACTACATGTTCTAAGATATGTCTTACTTTATTTTTTATTGTTGACACTATTGCAGATGTCCACTTGCCCACCACCACCCAGCCCCAGAGCCCCTTCCCTCTGGCCTTCACCATACAGCAAACTGGAAATCTTTTAACCCTCATAGCACCCATATGAAGCAGGCTATGATGGTAAAACTGGGGGCTAGAAAAGAAAAGCAACGTCCCCAAGGCTGCACAGGTAACAACTGATGGCTACAGGATCCACATCCCGGTAGTTTGGTTCCCAAGGGGTGAACTTGTGTTGGTAACCAGACCAGGCTCTGTCTTCCTCTTCTAGTGGATGGTTTTACTCTTAGAGATTTATTTTCCAATTATTTCTACATTGCTGTTTTGATTGATTGTATCCCAGAAATACTTATACTTACAGTTACATTACTCTTCTGTTCCTCTCCCTGCCTCCATATAAGCATTTGGAGAAAGTTAAGAGCTAGTGAAATGAAGTAAATGCATCTACAAATAACAACTTGTACTATTTCAGCTACTACTGAGATCTGTATAATATGCATGTAATAACATAACATATGCAGTTCTGATTTAAATATTCCCACTTTAAAATTATATCCCTTATTCATGATTTCATTACCCAAAATCATAATAATGATATGAAATCTCATAAAGATAACATGATACCCAAACTAGGAGTGCTTTTAAATGTGTATGTGCTTCTTGGTGAAAGTATTACTCCATCTTCCCGTACTAAGTACATAGGAAAACAAGGGAGGGTTACCCCTACTAGTCCAGCCTCAAAGGATAGAGGGTAAGCAGTGCCTTAACTTTCAGCATCCCTCTTTATCCCTCCAAACTGCACCAGCATGATTCCTTCCTTCCCCCCACACAACCTGGTCCCAAAGGTAATCTTGGCCATATCTATGTTTTATCCTTTCCCAAAAAGGCACATGACTCTATTTCCCCACTATATTATCTGCTTTGTTTTGTTTATTTGTTTTTGTGATAATGTCCAGTAATCTTCCTTGCATGCCTCTTCCTCTTACTTAAATTCTATTCCTTTTTCAGAGATATGTTTATGGTCCTACCTCATCAATAAAATTATTCACTGCACATAATCCAATCTGTTGAATTATATTAACACTTGTTACTGTATTATACAGTCTAACACTGATTTTATATGTGTATACTATATATGCATAGATACACATATGTATCTATGCATATATACACATGTATATATGCTGTATTTGATTTCATGTTTTTCTCATTCTTTCCCAATAGTAAACTTTTGTGGAAAGGAGTTGAATCTTCAATTTGTCTATGCTCTCCAATTATGCTCATCATTTGGTTGATAGACACTTGTAACCATTTAAAATTCTATTTATTGATTGATTTTTTTAGAGAAAGAGAGAGAAGAAAGGAGAGACAGAGAGACAGACAGAGACAGAGACATTGGTTCGTTGTTCCACCTATTTTCATATTCCTTGGTTGCTTCTTGTATGTGCCCTTACCAGACATTAAGTCAGCAACCTTGGCATACCCAGGTAACACTCTAACTAAATGAGCTACCCCACCAGGGCCTGCCACTTGCACACATTTGATTAAAGAGTTTCTTTCCTATTGATTTAAGACATTCATATTTGTAAGAAAAAGGGCTCAAAATTCTGACATCCTTTATCCCTAGCTATTTGTAATATAGACTGTAGAATAGGTTCTTATATTCAAATAGCAGCATAAGTCCTATAAAAGCATTATTTCCAAAAGTCCTAAATTCCAGCAGGCCTAATGTCTATCAAAATCAAATGCTTTACCTTGGAATTCAGTTGCTAACACTCCTGTTCCTTGAAGACGTGGCTGTCAGTGTCCAATGTGTTGATTTGAAAAGCAACAACCTGGATTAGATTTCTGCATGGAATATCAACATGCCAGAGAGATTGAAACATCTATGGCATATCTAACTGAACCCTTATAGCCATTCAGTGCTTCCTAAATTTTCTTTAATTTGAGATTATTCTTGTAATTCTGAGGGTTGATTGAATGCACACCATCATCAATAGAGAGAAGAGCATGTGAAATAACAGCGAAAAAGCTGACAAGCAAATGAGAAGTACTGAGATACAGAACCATGGGCTCATTTTCATTTTCCATTTGTCTACTTTCCTTCTGTCTTCCACCTCCTTCCTAAAAATTAAATTTAGAAAAAGTGTAATGAGTATATAGTATTTTCTTTCTCTTCTCTATTTTAAAATGCCTTAAGAGAAAATTTAAATTCTGTTCTAAGAGTGCAATTCAGGGATTATAGACAGCAGCAATGTACCTGTGTACATTGTACCTGTGAATGAAATCAGGATGCATCAGGTTAAATAATAAAATACAAAGATCAGTATCAGCATACAGCATGTATAGAAAAGGATATAAAATTTCTAATTTTTTTTTTGTCAAGACCTAACTTTTGGAGTGAAACTTGCATATCATGGAGATGAGATCTTTTGAAGGTCTCCAGTAAATAATTAACATTTACCAAGATATTTTTTAGAGTTGTTAATCATTTTTAACATAAAAATATGTTTAAATATCTACAATTTTATTTAAAAATCAAAAAGAATTAAAATGCATGTTATGCTACTCTAACAATGTTTTTTAATTTCCCTAACTTCTACAACTTTTTATGTACTATACATATATACATATGTATCATATTAAATAATTACATATATATACCTTTTACCATAGTCATCATTTTATGTAAGTGAATCCATGACATAATAAAATGATATTTCAGAATACTAAAGTGATTGAAATATTTGAGTTACATAGTTTGAATTAGGTCACTGCTCCTTTGCTCTCACTAGTAAGTGCTTTGTTACCAATGACACTCACCGCACTGCAACGAATGTATAAGCTGAAAGATGGGAGAAGAGAAGGATCTCCTTGAAATAAATTTAAACAGTGATTCTATTACCTCTACAGTATTAAATCAAACATGCCATTTCATTGGGAAGACCAATTTTATTTGAATATAAAAACTATGGTCTAGAGGTTTGCCTCTTTTGCATTTGATTAACTGGACATCATTATTTTTGTCCAGTGTTACTGAGAAACAATTGTCATGCATCACTGTATACACATAAGGCTTACAGCATGATGGTTTGATTAATGTGTATGGGGGGAACCCCCAAAAACAGAATTTATTTATAAAAAATGTGTATTTATTCTTACATGTTTAAACTTAAGTCACCTTCAATGTATTCTTCATTTGATACAATACACTTATCAAGACTTTTTTTCCACTGCTCAGAACAGTTTTTGAGCTCATTGATTTTGATGCTTTTTAGTACTTCTGTTTTTTGTTTCATCTCTTTCACATTGGCAAAGTTTCCCTTTGAGGACTTTTTTCATTGAGAAAACAAAAGAAAACGTTGCTTGGGGTGAAACTGGGTTGAATAGGAAGGGTGGGGCATGGGAGCCACTACCTTTTTGGTCAAAAACTGCTGAACACTCAGTGTGGTGCGGGCAGGTGAGCCTGTAAATGACCCATCATAAAATGGGCAAACACTTGAGTCTTCAAAAACAAATTCACTGAAGCCACATGTACCCTCACACAACAATGCCAACTGGTACAGTGATACAGATAGGTACCTAGAAGACTCACCTAGCCGGGAAAGTCCATACTACAAGGAGCCCTCCTTTCAGAAGCTAATTCCATTTTGGGGGGGATCCCTCCCTAGTGTTGTTACAAAATTACCACATAGGCTCAGCTAACATCTGTCTTCCTATATAGATATAATAAAAAGAAAAGAAAGAAAAGAATTTAAAAATATATTCTCCTTGTGATGTGGACTCTTAGGATTTACTCTCTTAGTAACATCTCTATGTATCATACAGCAGAGTTAATTGTACTCAGACACTTTGTCCATTACATCCCTAGCACTTATATGTAATTGGAAGTTTGTATCTTTCAACCACACTCCTCCAATTACTCATCCCTACCTCTGGTAACCACAGATCTGATCTCTTTTTCTATACGTTTGTTTGTTTTTAGATTCCACATATTAAATGATATCATGCAGCATCTGTCCTTCTCTGTCTGACCGATTTCATTTAGCGTAATGACTTCAAGGTCCATCCATGTTTCTGCAAATTATGGGATTTTCTTATTTTTATGGTTGAATAATTTTTCACCATAAATATCCATTCTTTCAACTCATTCATTCATCCACTGATGAACACTTAACATTGTTTCCTTATTTGGCTATTGTAAATAATGCTGCTATAAACATGGAGGTAGAGATATCTTTTCAAGTCAGTGTTTTCATAAACTTTGGATATATTCCCAGATACAGAATTGCTAAATCATGAGGTGGTTTTAATTTTAATTTTTTGAGGATCTTCCATACTGTTTCCCACTGTGTCTGTATCAATTTACATATTAGCCAACATTCTACAAGGGACTCCTTTTCTTCTCATCCACACCAGTATTTTTTATTGCTTGTATTTTTGATGATGGCCTTTCTAACAGGTGTGACATGTATGACAAGTCCACAGCTAACCTAATACCCAATGGTGAAAGAATAAAAGACCATTATTATTAAGGCAAGTAATTTACTTGAATCTTCATTCTTCAAGGAAAATTATATATTGATGATGTTTTTATAAATGACTTTATGATAATACTTGTGGTCTTTCTTATACAAGCAAACCTATATTATATTCCAGAGATGCTGTGTTTTTTACAAGTTGAAGGCAAGACACTGCACCAGCAGAAAATTACAGCTCACTTTATTGAAATACTTACTCAATTGTGGTAGCCTGGAACTAACTCAACAATATCTCCAAGGTATGCCTATTTGTCACATGTTGCATTTTTTTTCCTAATACCAGCACTACATTGGCTATTTCAGGAATGACTATTAACAAATAATCGGTTAAATAACAATTAACTCTGGTACTAGGACTAATATCCTCACAACCTTCTCTGGATTGCATATAGACTATCAATAAGAGGTGTGGCTTGATTTCTTCCACATAGGATGAGTAGCTTGTTGCTATATGGAAAAGGGGTTAAATTTTTTTTAAAGCTTACTTTTAGTTAACCTATGTGGCACAGAAGATTGACCTATTCAGATAACCTTTAGAGCCATGAGTACAAAAGTTCCCTAGCATTAAATTATAGAAGAAATTCATCACCAAACTAAACAATAAAATGAATTATTGGTGTAAAAGTAAAAGCAGTAACTATAATACTAAGCAAATTTATTGTGCAAGTACAGAATCAAAATGAACATCAGAAAAAAAGGGGTGTGAGAGTCTTCATAGTATCATACTCCTGAGGGATCCCATAGTGTCGTAGCCTATGGGATACCAAATGAGTGACATGTTCATTGGTTTCCACTAGGATAGACCCAGGAACATCATTTACCAATGCAAGCTTTGTCACCAAGATTGAACATTAGCACAAGGCAAAAAGAGAACCAGAGGTTTCGCATAAGTCAGGAAAAGGACATGGGAATCAATACAGTGATGAAAGCACTAGAGTGTTCACTGCTCTGGTTCGACCCCTCATGTTTAATACTTCCTTCATTGGCATAGCATGAAAGGTGAATGGCCAGCTTTGCAAAGGTGAAGTAACCTAGACCAAGGGTCCCTGACCACCAGTCTTTGGACCCTGCTAGTCTGACTTCAAGATAGTTGTTCTGGGGAGCAGAGAGGGAAGGACTAATTAAAAACCCAGATATACGGTATCTGATCCCACAAATTCTGGCTCTATAGGTTTATCTGGGATGGAGCATAGAAATCTGTTTTACTTTTTTAAATTGTTTTTCTTGTTGCTGTGAGGTGGCCCAAGGGCCAGGCCCCTCTCCAGCTAGACAGCTCAGCTCTGCTCTGCTCTGCTTGGCTCTGATCCACTCTGCTCCAGCAATGGGTGTTTCAGCTCAGCCAGAAAATACAGCCTTCAGTCTTTGGTGGAAAAGGAAAGTGCACTCCCTGAGCCAAAAGGGAAGCTGGCTTATATGGACAGAAAATCCCATACCTGGTCTCTAACTGGCCCATCTTCATGCAGATGAGGACCACAAATCCTCACAATTTGATTGGTCCAATAGGCAATCTCTTGACTGGTCGGAATAGAGCCACTCTGATTGGTCACAGCTGCACAGCTCCTGTTGGATGGAGAAAGCCCCAGTACTATTGGATTCCAGCGAAATCACAGTGTGAGCAGGCAGTTCAATGCTGAGGCAGATAGTTCAGTGCATGTTGCTCCCTGAAATGAAGTTTGTGTGAGAGGCTTCTCTGTAGAAATGGCTGCTGGGCTCTGCTTTTCTGTTTTGTTTATTTGTTTGCTTATTTGTTTGTTTGTTTGTTTGTTTTAATTTGAGCCCAGTTAGCCACCAGAGCTCTTCTTAGTATGTTCTTTCTCAGGGTCCACAGTATACACTTCTTTAGTATTTTAGAGAACCACAGCCCTTTATTAGGGGCTGATGGGTTGGTTTGAGGTTTTCAATGCCTACTGAATGACTTACCTTCCATATTGAGGAGGGTATTTTTAGACTCCTGATTATTCCTGAGCATCTGTGGGGTTTGGTGGGCAAGTTTGTTTTGAAGTAACATCAGAATTGCAGCAAGTTGACTGGGAATATTTTAATAGCACAAATAGATTTTAAACATAATATAAAAAGACTATCCTTAACCATATTTAATCCCAGATACATTTGAAGGTTCTTCTTAGTTATAAACAAATAAAATAGATATTGACTATCTGGGATTAATGCCTTATTACAGGTCAACTGACTTAAGGCTACATAGAAGAAAGCAATGCAAATGATGTTCTCAGCAGGACTTGAAGAATTCTCAGCCTGAGAGACAAAGGTTGGTTTTGAACTATGGAATAAATTACCTATTAAAGAATTAAAAAAAAAAAACTATAATGTTAATGGAACATTAACCCACCTCAGCATCTTAGTTCCCTACTAAATAAGGCTTTTGCTATCTTCTGAAGTGGTCTTTTCAAGAGATTTCCAATTTTTAAACAAAAAGACGTTTTCTAAATATTTATAAAATACCAAAGACAAAAAATTACATAGGTTTCTTTATAGATCAACTGCTTTTTTAGTTTAATTTTAATGTGTTTTTCTGTATGTACAGCTATAAAATGTTTATCCTAACTTTCTGGATCCAAATAAATCCTACCAGTCATTGATTAATGACATATCCACTTTCAACTGTCTGTATTTCCTTTAGCACATCAGTCTCACCACCATTTCCAATGAGCATGATCTCATTCATTTTTTTCCCGGCATTGCACATGAAACGCTAGATGTATCTGACTCTTGTCATCACTGTTGTAGATTCTGAGCACATACGATGACAAGCACCATGCTAGGTATTTGGAATACATTATTTCTAATTCTCACATCAAATCTATACAGTAGGGAATTTCCTCATATTACAAACATGGGAACAGAAGTAAAGAAGAGAAACACAAACTTGTTCAAGTTATTGAGAAGAGCTGTAAACCAGAGGCCTGTGGCCAATTTGTCTGACTGCAATGCCTATATTATTTATTTAGCTTATCTTTCCAGCTAGATATCTCCAAAGTGGTTCTCTCTTCTTTCTGATCATGCAGAGCAATTCTCATCTTTTTTGACAAGACTCTTCGTCATGGCACCATGTGCTTCTTAAGAGTTTTCTGAAGGTAAATCTCATTTCCCATAACTGTTTCTTATGCTATAATTCCTACTGCCTGTACTATCTTGTCAAGTTCCTTGTAAACAGGTCCATGTGGGGCCTATGTAGGGCCCACAGGGCTGACTACGCCCTCCTAATATTGTGTGTACACCTTCAAGTGGAGTTGCACCATTATTTACTTATTATAGCTCAGTGCTCCTATTAATACAGCCTCGGGGTCCATCAGCCTTTTTGGCAGCCACATTGCTGTTGACTCCTACTGAGCTCATTGTCAACTAAATGTGTAAGTATCTTTCACACATGCTGCTGCTAAGCCATATAACCCAAAGTCCTATCTTTGTGCATTTTGTTTCTGAATTCAGGTATAGAGCCTTGTAATTATTACTATCAAATATCATTGTATTAGAGTCAGCCCATTGTTCCAGGCTTTTAGCATGTTTCAATATCTTTTAGTATCTATTGTGTTGGAGGGGATGAGGGAAATAGGGAGTGACTACATCAAATCTAACATTTGATGTAGTCACTCTCCCTCATGACTTAACACTTTTGATTTTGCTAATCTAGTCACATAACTTTTAACCTATTTTAATATTTTGATAAAGCTCTTAACTGAGTAAGACTGGTGGCAGACAACCAGAAACTTCTGTTAAGGATAAGGACATTGGCCTCAAAACAGAAGGAAGTTTTAGGCTGTAGCCTAAGCTGTGTCTCTGAATTCTGCACTCACTGTGTCCTCAACTACATGCGAATCTTGTCATACACAGATTTAGTGTACTTGTGCAGAATTTAAGAACTGGTGCTCAGGTGAGCTCAGGTAGGCAAATGTTATAAGCAGTTTACAGCAATCAAACTATAGCTCGGTTGTTCACTCAAAATAAATTATCCACACATGCTAAATTCCAAGTTAAATAAAAAGGTACCAAACTAGGGATAAACACTATACAGTTGATGCTTGAATAACTCCGGGGTTAAGGACTCCTACCCTCACCCCTCCACAGTCAAAAATCCCCTTGGGTCTGTGAGAGATGGATTCCAGGAATCCCCAGTGTATAGCAAAATTTGTGGATGATCCATTTCCCTATACAAAATGGCATAAATCAATGCATATATGTGGCCCTCTGCATTTTTGAACTCTCAACCAAGGATGGAAAACAATATAGGTATTTATTGAAAAGAATTGTGTATAAGTGTACCCATGCAGTTCAAACCTGTGTTGTTCAAGGGTCAACTGTGTGATAATTTTGGCACCAAAAGAATCACTACCAGTTTAAAATTATGTAAATATTATGACTGGGTGCACTGCAAAGTTTTTATGTGAGGTCAGAGATGAAAAACACAGTTGAAGAGGAATAAAACTATGTCTCTCCATATCCCTCAGCCTTATTTTCTCCTTTGTTTCAACTCTTACACAAATACTAAGTGACCTAAAAAAAAATAAAAAAGGCAAGAATGTTCCATGCCAGATAGTTTTTAATCTTCTTCCTCTAACAGCTTCCAAGAAACTAAAAAGGGAAAAGTCCATGGAGAGAGGAGGAAGATAATCAGGGTTGATTGTGAATCTGGGAAAAGTCTCAACTATGTATTGAGATTCACAAAAATGAAAGATGAAAGATCACAAGAGAGGAAATGAATAACCATTTTGCCCACTGCCAGTGTTCTGCTCCCCATTCTCCCAGCTGTGGCCCATGCTTCAGCTTCACCCTTCAGATCTGAGTTAGAGGCACATGCACACAGCTCAGCTGCTGCGCTTTCTGGATGTGTAGTCTGCCTTTCTTTAGCATGCCCTAAAGATAGCTTTCTTAGTAAACATACTGTTAGGCTGAGGAAATTTTATCAGGGGGGATGTAACCACTCTGTCTGGTAGGAAAGGCTTTTCCACCTGCAGGGTATAAACTATTGGAGATATAAACAAATATAAAAAGGGGTTTTTTTGTAGCATCACCCCCCCCAGAAAAAAGAAAAGAAAGAAAGAAAAAGAAAAGTGCTTGAGTCAAATATTTTTCTCTTTTCTGAAGAAGATTTAATGTCTTGCATTTACTGTTGTTATTTTTTTAGTATGTCCACTGTGCCTAGCACAGTATAGGGCCCTTGCCAGGCATTCAACAAATTCTGGTTCACTAAATAGACTAATTTTTGTCTGAGTTCATTTTGAATGAAATTTTTTGTCATAAATAAGTACGAGCAGACATACAATATGAACATATTTGTGTTGTATTGGGCACCAGGCATTGCAGGATAAAGAATTCTGTATGTTTTTGGAGTTGTTTTATTCTTGGTGATTTCACCATATTTTTTTTTCTTTTTATTATTGAATTGTTCAGTTGTTTCAATTGTGATAGAATATTCCATATCTGAGTATAGGGAAGTTCAATCTTCCCTTGAACCCTGGGTTTTTCTCATTCAATTGATTTTATATAAGACCCAAAAGTTTACCGTTTAACAATTCTCCAGGTGGTGCTGATGATGTTGATCCAGAGACAATACATTAAGAACCACTGTACTAACCCAACCCCTACATGAAAAATGAGAATACTAGAGGGATAGTGTGGATAAAGTAACGTATCAGCCCAGTTGCTAGGGCAGCACTTACACCCTCCTTCCAGATGAGGCATGTTTCTGTTTTCTCATGTGGTCTTTCTAAGCAAAGGCAGCATAAGGAAGAACAAGGGAGTGGGGCGTGGGTACGCTCAGGAAAGTGAAAGCGGCACCAGTGAATGAGGACAGAGCTTATTTGAAATGTGTGATTAAATAAAAAAGGTTTTATTTGTTTTACAGTTCTCAAGGGGAAAGAGTGAGGTCCGATTATCTCACTTGCTAAGTTCTTCCACATCTAAAAACATTATTCAGAACATTCCTGCTATGAACTTAAGTCCATTTTCCATTGCTAATGAAGCATTCTATATTATACTACTAAAGAGCTGATGTTGGAAAATAAATGTCTATGAAGTAACCATATTAAAAAATAAAATTGAAATAAAAAATAATTAAATGCAGCCAACTGCATTAAGCAACCGTTTCATCAAATAGTAAGGAAAGTATTCAAAAGCTATCCAAAATCCGTTCTCCTCTGTTACTTCTTTGCTTATTGCCTCATCACAATGAGCTACATCTGATACCGAATCCATAGTCTCAATGCATTTCCTTGTTCTATGGCCAGGCCTGGCCCCTTTCAGTGAACTGAACTATCTTCATTTATTCCTTAGTACTTATTTAGCTTTGCCATGTTCACATCAAATTATAAAAAACAAAGTCTATACTTATCCACAAAGAAAGGTAAATTTCTCAATTGTTTTGATGATGACAACGTCAGAACAGGAATTAAGTAGGTCACTTACAGATTCTCAGTTAGGACAGAAAGAAGATTTGCACTGTTCCCAACGAATTAAATACCGGTACATCGCCTTCATCATCCTTTGAAATAATTAATACATGACTCAAGCTTCTCACAGATATATATTATTTGTTATTAAAAAGACTATGTGGAGGGATGGAAAAAAACACACATCTTTACGTTTATGAAAAGAACGCTTAGCAGTGCTGGTACAGAGAACCAGACACTGCACTGTGTATACTAGAAAATTAACCCATTAGAGAATTCACAGAATTATGACTGAAGAAGACCCACAGTTGACTTTGGTTAATGCCCTGATTTTGTTGGTTTGTTTTTAATTTAACTTCTCTTTTTCTGTACTTGGGTAAACGATTCCAACAGAGGAATATTGGTGTCTATACTTTATGAAGTGTGCAGACTCGAAATGCTAAATAACAAAGCATTATGCAACATCCAAAACCCCAGTATGCTGACATGTTTGCCAGAGAATACCCAGGTGCACTGAACTTAATCCCTGCTATGTTTAGCATGTAAAGAAGCTCATGCTAGTATAAATGATAGAGAAAGGGGTTTATTAAAATGCACACACATACATGTTTATTGCTAAAAAAAAAAAAAACAGTAAATGCTTATCCTAACTTAAATATCCTGTGCCAACGTTTTTCAAATCATTCTTAAACAGAGGGAAAAAAATACATTTTACCCAGTCCGCATACACTCACCAACACACAGAGCTAACAGATTTTCATACAATGTAACTATGCTAAATGAGATACATTCTGACATTTTCTATTTTGTCCTGTCTTCTCCTCTAAAAGTGTTTGTTAAACCCTGCTAAATTAATTTTAGTATTCACTAAATTTAACAGAAATCTCTTATTTGAAAAACTGTTAATGTTAAGGAATTCCGTAGTCATAAACAAATACTCCTTCAGTATGTTGATTAATTACTTTCTGATTTGTTTCTCAATCAAAACCTCAATTTAAGGTTTTGATGTAATGGATATTTTGAATCCATGATCACTTCCGTTTGACTAATGCCAATTTGAAGGTAACTACAAAATATACGCTTTGCCCTTGAAGATAGTATACTTTGTTAATGTTACTGTTACTTAACATGAAACTCTTAATGAATGTTTTACAGTTTCTATTGCAACCTGGTGAGCAGAGGGTACCTAGTGTCAGTAGGCCTAGTACCTTTCTGTTTCAGTTCCCTTGGGCTCATCTCTACTTGACTTTCTGTGAATTAGATCACTCCTAGAAATCTAAAAAAGCATCTCTAGCAATCTTTAATTCAGATGATTAAAAATTCAAAAGAAGCCCTTGTACCAGCTGTTAAACTCTGTTCGTGAGTTGTAATTCAGAGTTCAGACCCCAGCAAATTGAAGGTTAGGTTAACAGGATCATTCAGTGGAACCACATTAAACCGTGGCAACTAGCACAGTAGGTGAACTGTTTTATACGTGCTCATTTGCCGAAGATAAACTAAGCATGAGCAAAACTGGAAATCTTGCTATCTAATCTGATTTTTTTAACCTCTATCCTGCAGTATGGTTTACAAAGGAATGTCAGAGAAGCTAACCAGTTTTGTTTACTTCACACCAAATTAAAAAAAAAAGAAAATCCACAGAAATTATTACATTGAATATTATTTGAAAAATTAACAAATAAATTTCTCATTTTGAATTTCAATTGTCTCAAAAAGTCTGATGTTTCAGAGGCAAATATTTTTGCTGCTACAAATGGTTATGTGCTAGAATGCTTATCTGGGGAAAGATCCTAAATTAAAATAAGCCCTTAGGAGTAATGTTGATGCCACTACACATCTGTGGACGTAAATTGTGAAAAATCATCATTGTAGTAATTCCATACATATAAAAAATAAGAAAACCTAAGTCACAAGGCATACTCAAATAGGCATTTTATGTGTTCACTTGAAAATTAAGAATCCATAGTCCTGCAATCTGTTCCTGGCTCAGTCACTTTCTAGTGGCGTGTTCTTACCGGAGACGTGTACACTCTCTGGGCCTCGCTTTTCTCACCTGTGTGATGAGAAAAATGGACAAGTTGCCTTCTTCTGTCAACAAAGGTGCTTTCTTTTGTGATATTTCATGTGTCTAAATTTATGCATTAAGTGATGTGGGGCTGGATCTCCTTGTTGGCTTCCTGGAGAGTGGAAACAAAAGAATTAAAGAAACACAAAATACCTTTTTACTTAAATAAATTTGAAATCTCCCTTTTCTCAAGAATTATTTATTGTATTGGAAAAGGAAAATAAGGCTTCTCCAGGAGAGGGTGAAGAAAATGACACAGATTAGTTAGTAATCTGGGATTAGAAGACATAAAATAAAATCATTTGAGGGAAATTTAAACAGATGCTTCTGCATCCTAATGCCATTGACATAGATAAAGAAAGGAGTGAAACTTCTAAAAACATGAGTGCTAGCTTCAACAGAATGAGAAAAGTATCACCCCCCAAAAAAGCTAATATTTGACTTAAAACCAGATTAGAAGAATAAAATATTCTTGTAAAAACTCAAATCAAAGTTTTGAAGAAGCTTTTAAAAAATATATAAACCAAAAATAAAACATTTCAAAGATCACTGTCAGTCATTAAACATCTACTTTAAATTGCTTTAGAAAAACCTAGAATATCTGCACGCTACATTGTTATATAGTTCATTCATCTTTAAATAATTAGAAAGCATAACTGATTAATTGGCTTTTTTTCTAAAAAGGCTTCTTAATTCTCAGTGTCCTGCTTACCTGCAATGAAGTCCTCTCTGCATCTAAGGAGCTGTTACATGTGGAGAGGCCTGAATGCTAGATATGGGTTAAGAATATAATAAAGTTACATGGACAAAGAAGTGCATTTATTAAAAAGAATTTATCCTTTACCTGTAGGGTCAGAAATTTTGGTGCTTTTTAACTTTTTTTATATATGCATAATACATCATTGATTTATCAAATCAAGATGGCCAATCAATGATAAGAGCTATAAAGTCAGTAAAACCTAGGTTCCAACTCCAGATCACTCCATTACTGTGTAAACTTGACAAATTATTAACATTCTCTGATCTACAGTTTTCAAGTCATTAAAGTAGAGAAGACATCCACCATAGTGTTATTGAGCATTTGAATGAAATAATACATATAAAGCTCACCATATTGGAGTTATTCAATATATTATTTATTTATTGTTTTTTAAAGATTTTATTTATTTATCTTTAGAGGGGAAGGGAAGAAGAGAGGGAGACAAATATCAATGTATGGTTGCCTCTCATGCACCCCCTGCTGGGAACTGGCCTGCAACTCAGGCATGTGCCCTGACTGGGAATTGAACCGTGCTGTTTTTGTTCACAGGCCCGTGCTCAATCCACTGAGCTACACCAGCCAGGGCTATTTATTGTTTAATATGCACATAGCAGTAATAACTTTTCTAGAGTGAAATGAAATCTTCCAAAGTATAAACTAAATAAACATTCATGTCATATCATATATCATTCTCCAATGGAAAGCATCATTAAATAGCATGATATTAACACTATGGACATCAGGCAAAGGGATGCAGGTAACTAGAATAGGAAGAGTCCAAGAAAGAGGCATGGGACCCTTCAGTATTTAGAGACAGGTATGTGAAGTCTAGCTCAGGCACTTGGTATTTGGAATTTTATGCTTTGATTTATAGTCACCCCCTCAATGTGACCCCTAACATCACCTACCAGAAACCTTTCTTTCTTTCAGGGTCCACCTATTTGTTCCACCTTGAAAGATATTTCTCTAACTGTGTTCTTCATCTTTGATAAGAGAACACACGATGTATTTTGCCATGCATTACGATGTATTTATCTGTCCCCTTTAGCAGATTGCTAGGACTTTGATGGCAGCAATCCTAGCATTCCCATCGCCACCATTATAAAAATTACATGTAATAAGTGCTTAATGTGCCTGACATACTCTTAAGTGCTTTTGAAGCATAATCTCTGTAAATCCCTTAAATACTTTACTCTTATTTTACAGCTGAGCAAATTGAGACTTAACAAACTAAGGTAATCTATTTGAGGTTTCCTATTTAGAAAGAAGCAAAGGATTTTGATATGAATTTTTTATGTTTACTTATTTATTGTTTAGAGAAAGGGGAAAGGAAGGAGAAAGAGCAGGAGAGAAACACTGGTTGATTGCCTCTCATATACACCTGAGCTACAGGGGTGGCACCTACAACCCGGGCATGTGCCTTAACTGGGAATCAAACTTAGCAACCCTTTGCTTTGTGGAACAACACCCAACCATCTGAGCCACACTGATCATGGCCAATATCAAGTATTAACTAGACTAAAGATCTTGGCCACTGCCTGGGCTACTTTTATGTTATTTACTTTATAATTCCCTGACACGCTGTAAATATTTTATAAAATGTGTTGGCTAAATAGGTGAATGAGTTCTTCAGTTAATGGCTCTGCTTTCCATCTGGTATCCACAATGAAACTTTGACCAAAAGAAATTAATTTTGCACAGCCTTCAATTAATTAGAAGTTTTACATTGTTATGGGCTACCTTTAATAGAACATAGCAAATCACAATGCATTTTTTATTTTGGTTTTCAATCAGAAAATCTTCTTGGAAGGGCATTGAAAATCATTTCTGTTTCTTTCTTTAAAAAAATTATTTTATTGTTGTTCAATTAGAGTTGTCTGTATTTTCTCCCCACCCCTTCCCCTTATCCCCTCCAAACCCACTTCCCTCCCTTGTTTCCACCCTCCCCCTTGGTTTTCATCCCTGTTTCTTAAACCGTCAACACTTTGGGTGATATTCTTCCTTTACAAAATATGATCAGGACCACAGGATCATGTAATCTTGAAATTTCAGGGAGGAAAAAAATTTATTTATATGTATATAAATAAATAGGGCCCAGGCAATTCACTTGGAACATTTTTTAAATAATATTTTAAAGTAAGTTTTGTCAACATGAATCAAAATATAAATGTTTATTAAATGTTTAGCTAATGAGAAATTCCAAATCATAGAATATCTGTTTTCCCAACTATAGGGAAGATGCTATCAGTGTCCCATCTTTATTCTGCAGATTTTGCAGCGTGATCTGGTTGACTTACACTTGCCCCCATTTGCATCTTTGTGCTCAAGGGCTTTATTCCTGGACTGAGGAAGGCCACTCTGTGTACTCATGACAGTCAAAGTCCAGAGATTAACACACTACCACTGCTCCCTCCTCTCCTCTCCCATCCCCACCTCTATTCAATAACTCTCTTATCCAATGACTATCAGGAAATGGTATACAAATATCCCTGCTCCCTCGCCACTAGGATGGGGTTTCTGAGCTGTGTGTTTTGCACTACATTCTAAAGGTCTTCTGCAGGATTCAGTGCCAGCCCCACACTATGACAGTTGGCTTAACAAAGCACTTGATAATGGGTGAGTTCATTTCCTTGTATTTCTCCCCTGCACCCTCAGCTAATGTTTTATGCACCTTCCAAATAAGTTTTTTGCCACCACATCCTTATCTCAGGGTCTGCTTCTGGGAAAACCCAAACTAAGCCACCAAGCATTCTAGTTATCAGAGCTTTTACCGTAGTGATAGAGCCTTCTGAACAAAAGGAGAAAAACAACAGCATGCATTTCTTCTCCTTTTGTGCTCTTGTTTTTAGCACAAAGAAAGACACATTTAGCTATGCTTATATATAATTCTAGTAAGGAAATTGAGGGAGCTAATGCATATTTCACATAAATCCTGCATTCTGGGATATAGAGTCAACACATGGCGATTTTATGGACTGGCTCTCTGCTAGCTCTTGATCCATGTGAGAAATAAGGCATTTGAGTGCGTGGGGCAGAAGCTCACAGAAGTAGCACTGTGTCCACACCTATAAAGAGCAGGCCAGTATGTGAGGACATTTCGGATTCCGGGGAGGGACAGCAGTGTGACACTATGATATCCAAAGCTCTACAGCCCTGAGTTAATGTTTAAAGCACTTTCTGAATTACAAACTATGAGTCAAGTATAGAATAATATCATTACAATGTTGACTGACACACATACAATCATATGAAATAATCTATAATCTGTCTCTTCCTAAATTTTTCAAAACCTGCTTTCCTCATCATGTACTTTAATTTGTGGACCAACAAATCTTATCAGCACTACTTGTAGCTATGAAATATACCAACATTTAATTTACCGCAAAGCTAATTTATAAAAGACTATCTTCAGCTTTTATTTTCAACTATTTATCCTTAATTGAAGGAGTTGATCAAAAATGCTGTGAAACTTATACTGTGAGGTTATATTACTCCTTGATGTTAAATGTCTTAAAATAATTTTTCTAATCTTAGGAGTATATGCAAACACTGGGTTCATATTTAAAGGGTGTGTGAGGTTTTTCTTTTTTCATAGACACAGACGACAGCAGGGGAGAAGGGGTGAAGGAAGTGGGGGAGGCAAAGGGGGGATAAACGGTGACAGGAGGAGGCCTGACTTGGGGTGGAAAACACACGGTACAATATGCAGATGATCTTATAGGATTCTACACCTCAAAACTATATAATTTTATTAACCAATGTCATCTCCATAGATTCAATAATTTTTTTAAAGTGTGTGTATTTTTAATAGCAGTGAATGTATCCTTCACATGTGTACTAGAAGCATCCTTCAATTTTAAATATATTTTTGAGACAAAACTAGTAGGTTGAAAATTTGATTTTCTGAGAAAAGAAATCCATTTCCATATGATGTAATTTAGTTTCAAATTTTATTTTAAGTAGTAAAAATCCCCTACTCTTAATTGATGCATTGGGCATAACATGTGTTTTTAGATACAGGGTAAACAATTTACTTTAGTATCAAGGAAACATCAGTTAAGATTTTATTAGAATTCTAAAAATGAATAATAAGTCCAGCCCGATGCTTCTTACAACAGCTAAAATAAACTTGCAGCTCACACTATGGTGATGTAGCTAAGCTCTTCTTTCATTCCATCAAACTGCATGGGGCAGGCAGCTGGCCTATTTTTCGACACCCTTGGTATGTTTACTGCAGCCCTGTAACTGTGTAACTTTGTCTCATGGCAGGGACGGTTGCTAGGGCTTGGACCACACCTTCCTCTTGCTTACCTAAAGCCCATTGGTCATGATTTCATAATCAGGCAGTTTGCACAGTGTCAACATGGGGGCATTGGCAAAATTTTCCTCTGTGTTTCTACAGGTGTTACATTTTTTGCTCCCCTAGTGACTAGTAATCATTCAATTGGACTAAAATGATATATTTTAAAAAACAATGTCCTGGCATTGCTGAGAACATGCATATAAGGCCATGAAGGTCTACACAGCAAGATTGCACAATAACCCATTAAAATAAACATTTGCAACCACAGATAGCTGGACTGAAATCCTGCTCTGATACAAATAACATCTGGACAACTTTTGTTTGCATCTTCCAGCATAAAACACCCTTGAGAAAAAATAGAAGGCAAGCTAAAAGACAAAGGACCACTAAAGGTTTTATTATGCTGTGGGTGTGGTGCCATAAATTTGAGGGGGTTTGGGCCAGAGTTGCCAAACCTGAATTTAAACAGCATGTTGTTTTTAAAAGTTGTAACACTTGTGAGGAACAATTCGGTTTTCTTACATAATTAATCCAGTGTGAAATAGAGTGACTGGAAATCGTCCAGTGGTTTAAAAATAACTTAATTATTTCTAAGTTCCTTCCACAGTGCTATAGGATCCCACACCGAGGAGAAAAAGTGGAGGCATCTTGGTACCAAGAATGTCGTTATTATTCAGCAAGAGCTTCAGGAAGGTGACATAAACAATCTGACTGCAAAAGACTGTGCGGAGGGCCAAAGAAACTGAGGTTTCCTTGGAATATGGATCTGGCTAGTGAGCAGGAAAAGGTTTCTTTCCCTGACATTTATGTATTGCTAATACCTATGAGTGTATATTACTAATACCAAAATAACAAGCAATTGTGAAGTGGGAGTAGATGCATGCAGAGAACAGAAGGAAGAGGGCAAGAAGTCTGGAAAAGAAAGAAAAACCAACATCTTTTATCAGATCCCCAACGCAGGCCTGGGAATCATAAACGACAGTAAATGGGCTTTAATTTCTAATGTTGTTCTTTGATGTAAAGCAAAGTAATTATAAGCTGAAGGATACTAGCAAGTATTATATTCAAGATAAAGAAATTGCCATAAATAAATTTTTATATAAAATCTCGCTTTCAGGGTGGGCTAACAGCTAGCAACTATATATTTATGTCAGCTACAGCTGGCCACTAAACACAGAGAAAGAAAGTTTGCTTTAGCAATATTAAAATCTGGCAATATAATTCACAGTCGTATCACGCATTTTCCCCCTTTACTTAAATGGGACACATGAGAGGTGGCAGTAGTCTCAAAGAATGAGGCCAGAAGTCAGTTTAAATTCTAGATGTGTCCCTATAATACTAAGTGGGGTTTACTAAATAATTTGACTGACCTTAATTTCATCCTTTATTTAAGCTAGAGTGCAGAGGCAAGAAGAAAATGAAAGCAGACCTTTATTCATTGAGGTACTGCATAAGTGCTTACTGTGGATCTAGTGTGGTTCAGATACTCTATATTTATGTATTCTTTTAGTTTTAGAAACAAAATAGTAAACCCAATTATATGATTACTTACCAGAATGAACACACACAATTTTGATATACTAATACCCATGACAAGGAAAGTAGATGCCGTTTATTTAAACAAAGCATTCATTAAGTTAAGCACGGAAGTGTTTTTAAAAATTTCATTTGTTGCATATTACCCGAATTACTTTCAGGAATTCCACTGTAAAGGACTTTTCTCTTTTCTTTAGGAGCAGTAAGTGATAGAGGAAATATTGAAGGAGGGTAGTGAAGGGATTTCAGTTCCAGGTGGTTGAAGTTATAGTATCTAACTGCTGTTAAATGTAGTGTGTTTGTTTGTTTGTTTGTTTTACTTGTAGTTACTGAACTAATAGTTGGGAGATTACCAGTACAAGAACTTTACTGGCACAGAACTTTGTAAAGTTCTGGCACTAGTACGAAGTTCTGTAACTGCATTGCTGTTCAGTTACAGTTGCCCCCTTTCCCCCAATCCTCTCCCCTGCCCTACCCAACCCCCACCTTCCACTTTCAATCTCTGCTCCCCCACCCTGTTGCCTTTGTCCATGGGTCCTTTATAAAGGTATATGAGTAGGGGAAGGTGTGACTCTTCTTAAGCAAGCTGAGAATGGCTTCAATAAGGATAAAACATTTAATGTGGGTCTTGAAGAACAAGAGTGTACTTGGTGAAGAAGAGGAAAAATATCTGGGTATAAAAAGATCATAAGAGGGAAGAAGCATAAAATGGCATGATGTCTGGGGGGAAATGCCACTCTTTGATGCAACTGAAGAACTAGGAAAGTGCAAGGAAGGATGTGAACTTCAATGAAAATGAAGATAAATGGGGACTACCTAGTAAAACAAAACAAAACAAAACAGGTTGTGCTGTGCCAAGTACTTTATTCTCTAGACATCAGGGAAGAATAAAATATATATAGAGAATGACATAAGTGGCTATAAATAGGTGAGTAAAACTTCCTCATTAGTATTGAAGAGAACAGGTTATCAGAGTTTTAGCAGGATTTGCTACACTCTGTTGTGGAGTGAGTTATAAGATCCATCTTGACAGATAAAGGAAAAAAGAGTTCCTGGAGGCCATGCCTGTTTTATCTTGTTCATCATTTCTTACTACCTACCCCCATTATCTCTCCTGATCAAGGTTTACCAACATAGATTTCCTTCTCCATGAAAGAAAAAGCTCTTTAATTCTTTTCTCTCTCCCCTTACCACACCCCCACAAATTAGAAAAGCCTAGAATTAAACTAGTTTTAGCATATGGAGATGAGAGTTATATCCACATGAGGGCATTGAAATGGTGGATTAGAATTGATCTGGCTATTGAACCCTCCTTTACCCATCATCACCTCCAAAATTATCTTGCTTCATTTATCTCTATAGTTTGTACAAGGGAATGCTTCTCCAATGGATTGTTCCTTCACTTTACATTTTATTATATGGCTACAGGCTTAATGAACCTATCTGAACAAATTTTTAGCACTTTGCTTGAGAAGCATTAGTTTTAAAAATGTATTGGAAAGAACAAAGATTATTCCAAGATGAAATGCTAATTAGCACTATGACCCACGCAGACCACCTGGAATTCTCTAAGCCATAATACTCAGTAACAATTCTTCTCATGCAATGTAGCTTGTATTTCCTAATTTCTCAAGAGATATTTACTTGGACACTAGCTCTTTGTTTTCAACAGTTTTTCTGCCTTTGCAAATTAATCCCCACCTGTAGTCAAATGCTTCCACTTATGAAATCACAACAGTTGTTTAAATCATGGGATTAAGAATAATGGAAAAGTCTATGTAATTTTGGATTGTGGGAAGAGGAAGAGAATATTTTAATAATCAGGACAGTTCTTATTTAGCTATATATTTGAAGATGTAATAATAGAGAAAAGCAAGTGGATCTTCTTAAAACTAGGAGAGTAAAGTGTGTAGTTGTGTTGTTCTTTTAAAAAAGCCAATGACAAAATGACCAGTACAGACTTTAACTGTCCTTTATAATGATCAAAATCATTCACTCATTCTATGGATGGTATACTGTGGTGTCCCTAAATTGAAGGCTAGAATGACTGAGCTAATTACTGGATTTCATTCTACCATGCACTGTGGGATGGTTGAATCACAGAGCACTGATTCCAGTGTCAAAAAGAGAAGAATTACATGACAATCTGTAATTGAATTAAAACTAGAATTTCTTTAGCCAAATTACTCTGAAACCTAAACTATTTTATTAAAAATTATGAATTTTATCTATAGTTAGTCAGTCAAACTAATAATTGCTAGTTCTCCCAGGTCCTCATATTGCAAAAACCCAGATGGATCATGGTAAGAAAGGACTATAAAATGCTATTTTCTATGCCCTGTTTGAGATATAAATGAGAAGGTCATGGCACAATAAATAATGATTCAATGGTGAGCCTAAGACTTCTGCCTCTGACAGAAAAGAAGTAACAAAGATCATTTTTATCCTTGTGATTAAGACAAACAAAAACCAGACAAATATGTGAAACAATACTTTTCCAGACACTAAATATCAGTCTGAAGAACACGATCCCTAAAAGATGAGGGAAAATGAGGTGAGCCCTAGATTACTTCTTTGAAATTGTTTCCAGGGTATCATTAATAAAGGGGAGCAAGACCAGTCCAGTAAACCTCTTGAGTTGAGGGATAAGGATAAGAGTTTGAAGAGACTAAGATGAAGGAGGAGCAAGCTACACAGACAGAGAACCCACAGAGTGTTTTCACCTAATACTCAGCTGAGTATGAATCATTGAAGAAACTACCCAAGGCTGGAGGCACCAGGTCCCAAAAGGTGAAAGGTAACACTTTCTGTTGATACTCACAGCTAGGAAAGGCGCCTATCCATTCCAGCCAGACCAGAGAACCTCCTAATAAATACAGTATTGAGCAGAATACTCAGACAGGTCCTGCCTGAGTGGTGGGGAATAATTAGTATTAAACTGAGCATAGCTTCAATTCTAATTACTAAAGCTTCAAATGAAGAGCCAAAAGAATCAAAATAATTTCATAAAATTTAACAGTGTTCCAGAACAAAGCTCTAGAATATTTATAGAAACACAAAAATTTTGGACAGTCAATAGGATAAAGTTTATGTCTGGCATTCAATAACTATTTGATCAAGCCCTAGATTATTGCTTTGCAAAGAAGCAGAGGTATATGGCTCATGATTAAGAGAAAAATAAATCAACCAAGAACTTCCACAAATGTTAGAACTAGCAGATACAGATATAAATTTCTTAACTGTATATAGTAAAGTTAAGGAAAGAGATGAAAATATATCTATTTAAAAATACCAAAATGAACTCCTAAAGATGAAAATTACAATGTCATAGATGATACTATGCCAGCTGTGATTAACTGAAGACAAGACATTGAAAAAGAAATACAAATAGTGAATTTGAAGACATAGCAACAAAAAATACAAAATAAAATATATAGGAAAACATTATGTTAAACAATGGGGACTTATAGGCAGGATAGCAGCATAAATAAATGTGACACCCACCTTCTCCTACAAACAAATCAAAATCACAGAAAACCAGCATTCAGAACCACCTCAGATTAGGTTAAATGGAAGTCCTACAGCTAGGGAATTGAAGAAGAAGCCACATGGAGACTGGCAGGAGGGACAGAGATTCAAACAGCTGGTCCCACATCTGTGTGTGGCAGATAAAAATTGGGAAGGATATCTTGGCTTCAGATGCCCCCCTTGAAGAGCAGGGGTCTAAGCCCGACACCAGCCCCCCCCCCCAGAGTTACAAAGCCAGGAAGAGAAATCCCCATAAATTCAGCCTCTAAAAACCAATGAGGATTCAGGCTAAGGAAAATAGTTCTGTTGGAGTCCCAGGCTGTTCCTCTTAAAGGGCCTGCACATGGAGTTACTCGAACTCACTGCCTCCTAATTCCAGAGCTGAGAAAGAATTTTGAAAGGCACCAGAGACATATGAGGGGGAACTGAATTGCCTGGCATCAGGGCAACAGCTAGGGAACAGCTTTCTCTTAGAAAAAAGTGCTAGCAGAGGCCATTTTTCCTCTCATGAGCCCTCCCCTCACAATACCTGCAGAAGGATACCATGTCTGAGATCCATCAACATGGCTCACGCTGTTTCACCATCCTAATGATTCCCTGAGAAGAAAAAAAAAGCTAGAAATTGAAATCTATTTGAAAAAAATAATGACAAAAATCTTCCCTAACTTGACAAAAAATAAAATAAAATAAAATAGACATACAAATCCAGGAAGTGCAGAACGCAAAGAGGCCCACGCCAGGACATAATTAAAATGCAAGAAGTTAAAGACAAAGGGAGAATCTTTTTTTTTCAGCCTCCCAAAGTCATTTATTGCTTTGATTAGGCTTAGAAGTTATCAAAGAGAGAATCTTAAAAGTAGCAAGATACAAGCTGTTTGTTACCTGCAAGGGAGTCCCCATAAGACTGTCAACTGATTTCTCAACAGAAAATTTGCAGGCCAGAAGGGATGGGCAAGAAATATTCAAAGAGATAAAAAGCAGAGGCCTACAACCAAGATAACTCTATCCAGCAAAGATATCATTTAGAACTGAAGAACAGATAAAGATTTTCCCAGACACCTAAAAAAAAAAAAAAAAAAAAAAAAAAAAAAAAAAAAAAAAAAAAAAAAAAAAAAAAAAAAAAAAAAAAAAAAAAAAATTTTCCAAAAAAAAAAAAAAAAAAAAAAAAAAAAGGCTGTAGGTGTTCATCACCACCAAACCAGCATTACATGAAATGTTGGAGTGTCTTTTTTAACAAAAAGAAAAAAATCAAATATATAAACAATAAGATGACAATAAATACATATCCAGAAACAATTGAGTCTAAAAAACAAAATAAATAAATGAACAAGCAAAACAAAAACAGACTCATAGATACCAAGGACATTTTGACTGTTGCCAGATAGGAGGGAGCTTAGGGTGATGGGTGAAAAGGTGAAGTGATTAAGAAATTCAAATTGATAGTTACAGAATAGTCATGGGGATATATAATACAGCATAGGGAATACAGTCAATAATATTTTAATAAATATTATGATGTCAGATGGATGCAAGATTTATTGGAATGATCACTTAGCAAATTATGTAATGTCTAATAACTGGGGTATACAACTGAAGCTCATAAAAATGCATGTGAACTGTAATTGAAAAATCAAAATTATTAATTTGAATAAAATTAATTTTAAAAAATTAAAAATGAACAAAAAATTAAGGAGATTTAGAAACATTTCAAATGTTCTAATATGTGTGTAATCAGAGTCTTTGACACTGTTAAAAGAAAGAGTGAACAGAAAAATATTTTGGAGAAATTATAACTAAACAATTCCCAAATTTGTAAAAAGCATAACATATGGATCCAAGAACTCAACTAAATCTGAACATGCACACACACATAAAAGAAAAAGTGAAACATACCAAGTCACTTTATGGCCAGATTACCACAAACCAGGGATAAAGAAATCTTAAAGGCATCCAGGGGGGAAATCAAGATGTGTTACATACAGAGAAACAAAGTAAGGATAATAAATGGATTATCAAAACTGATGATAGCAGCAAGTTAACAGGAAGAAATTCTAAATTTCTAAGATAATTTAGAAATTTAAAGCTATCTTTAAATTTCTTTTTAATTATATTTTATTGATTACACTATTACAGTTATCCCATTTCCCCCCAACACTCCCCTCCAACCTGCACACCCCCCACCCACATTTCCCCCTTTAGTTCATGTCCGTGTTTCATAAGTTCTTTAGCTTCTACTTTTACCACACTATTCTTGCCCTCCCCCTGTCTATTTTCTACCCACTGTCTGTGCTACTTGTTCTCTGTACCTTGTCCCCCTCTCTCCTCCTCCCACTCCCCTGTTGCTAACCCTCCATGTGATCTCCATCTCTGTGTTTCTGCTCCTGCTGTAGTGGTTTGCTTAGTTGGCTTTTGTTTTAGGTGTGGTTGTTAATATCTGTGTTTGCTGTCTTTTTACTGTCCTATTTTTTATCTTCTTTTTCTTAGATAAGTTCCTTTAACATTTCATATAATAAGGGCTTGGTGATGATGAACTCCTTGAACTTGACCTTATCTGAGAAGCGCTTTATCTTCCCTTCCATTCTAAATGAAAGCTTTGCTGGATAGAGCAATCTTGGATGTAGGTCCTTGCCTTCATGACTTGGAATACCTCTTTCCAGACCCTTCTTGCCTGGAAGGTCTCTTTTGAGAAATCAGCTGACAGTCTGCTGGGAATTCCTTTGTAGGTGACTCTGCCTTTATCCCTTACTGCTTCTAGAATTCTCTCCTTCACTTGAATCTTGGCTAATGAAATGATGATGAGCCTTGGTATGTTCCTCCTTGGGTCCACCTTCTTTGGGACTCTCTGAGCTTCCTGGACTTCCTGGAAGTCTATTTCCTTTGCCAGATTTGGGAAGTTCTCCTTTGTTATTTGTTCAAATAAGTTTTCTACTTGTTGCTCTTATTCTTCCCCTTCCAGTACCCCTATAATTCAGCTGTTGGGATGTTTACAGATGTCCTGGAGGTTCCTAAGCCTCTTGTCATTTTTTTGAATTCTTTTTTCTTCATTCTTTTCTGTTTGGTTGTTTGTTTCTTCCTTCTGGTCCACTCCATTGATTTGAGTCCCAGTTTTCCTCCCATCACTATTGGTTCCCTGTGCATTTTTCTTCATTTCACTTATTGTAGCCTTCATTTATTCATCTAATTTGTGACCAAAATCAACCAATTTTGTGAGCTTCCTAATCACCAGAGCTTTGAACTGTGCTTCTTGATAGGTTGGCTACCAGTGCCATGAACATCTGATAGGTTGACCACCTCCTGGTTGCTCAGATGAATTTGCTCTGGGTCCCTGGAGGTCCCAGTCACTGGGTTGCATTGCTGGATGTGGGGGCGGGGTCCAAGAGGGAACAATTGTACTTGCTCTGCACTCTCTCACGCATTCCAGTCCCTTCAGCCACCTTACCCTAGCAAGTTGGGCCCTTCGGGTGCTGATTTCCATGTAGGTGGGCCTGCACACATTCCAGGATGTGTCTGGTCTCCCCAATGAACTCTCCTGTGAGGCTGGGACTCCCTCCCGGAACCTCAGCCCCCACAAGTATTTTCAATGGGTGCTCTTATGCTTCACTTCCCAGTGCTGGGGCCTTGTGTTGCGCAATCTGTCTTGCTGCCCGTTTTTGCCTGATTTATCTGTGCACGAATGTATGTCTGAGGTCAACTGCCTTGTGCACCCCACTTGGCCTCCTCGCATTCAGCAACCGGCAAATGCTGCCTGTGTGCCTGGGGTGACTGCACACCGGGGACCACCAGCCTCTGTCTTATCCTGCCATGACCCAACTTCAGCGGCCGCTGACTCCACCCCTCTTACTGGTCTTGGTAAATGGTTGTTCTTGGATTCCTATACAATTCAATTTCTCTCTGTCCTGGTTGGTTTTTTTTTCAGGGGGGTTCTATATTTTTGTTGTCCTTAATCTTGGTTGTGAGAGGAGGCACAGCATGTCCACCTACACCTCCATCTTGGCCAGAAGTCTAAATTTCTAAATTAATAGATCCATTAAATTAGAATTCTAAATTCAGTAAAAAAAATCTTCAAAAACAGTACTAACACAAAAAACATTTGCAGGCATACAAAAGCTAAAAGAATTCGTTATCTACAGGCCAGTACTGTCAGAAATGTTAAAGAGAAAATGTTATTCTGGCTTAAAAATAACAGATGAAAATATGGATCTATACAAAAATTGAAAAGCATTGGGAAAGATAACTACGAGATCAAACAAATTTTTTTCTTTGTATTAAATATCTAAAATACAATGGACTGTTTAAACATAAATAAATAAATATATATGTAATGGGAATGTATTGCATATGTGTAAATAAAGCTTAAAACAAGAGCATACTACAGCTTCTTTATTTAATCATCTAGTGAAGGACACTTCAGTAGTTTCCATGTCTTGCCCACCATGAATGATGATGCAATGAACATAAGGATGCATATATCTTTGCAAATAATTGTTTTCAAATTTTGGGGGTAGATACCCAGAGGAGGAGTTGCTGTGTCATATTGTAACTCTGTTCTTAATTTTTTTGAGGAGCATCCATGCTGTTTTCCATAGTTGTACCATTTAGGTTCTCACCAGCAGCGAATGAAGGTTACTTTTTCTCATAACCTCTTTAACACTTGTTATTACTTGTCTGGTGTATAACAGCCATTCTAACAAATGTGAAGTTAAAGAAGATGTAGTACATATATACAATGGAATGCTACTCAGCTATAAGAAAACAGGAAATATCATTTGCAACAACATGAGTAGATCTTAAAAATATCATGCTATGCAAAATAAGTCAGACAGAAAAAGTCAAGAACCATATGATTTCATTCCTATGTGGGGTATAAAACTGAAAGCAACACAAAAACAAACAAGAAAAGAAATAAACAAAATCTCATAAAAATAGACAACAGTATGTTGGTTACCAGAGGGAAGGGGGATGGAGATTAAAAGGTCAAAGGGGTTAAATATATGGTTACAGAAGAAGGATTTATTTGGGATGGTGGTCACACAACACAACATACAGATTATGTATATCATAGGATTGTACACTTGAAACCTATATAATTTTATTAACCAATGTCACCCTAAAAATAAAATTTAAAAAAGCAATAGTGTATGTGTGGAAGAAAAGGCTTAGAAGTTTACTCTGGTAAGGTTCTTATACAAGAAGATAGATTGTGATAAGTTAAAGATATGTATTATAAGCCATAAGGCAATCATTGATATAATAAAATCAAGAATCTTAGTTAATAAGCTAAAAAGGGAAATAAAATGGATCTATGAAATATATTCAATCAAGAAAGGTGAAAACACAAAATGGAAAATTAAATAACATAAAGAAAACAAATAAACAAAAGAAGATAATAGTCTTAATATAAATAATCACATTAAACAGAAATAATCTAAATGTCCCTATTAAAAGCCAGAGATAATCAAGTTAGATTTATAAAAACAAGATAGAACCATAAATTCCCTGTGAGAAATACATATAGAATATAAGAACTCAAATAAGTTAAAATAAAAAGATGAAAGGTTTAACATGCTAACACTTATTAAAGGAAGTATGGAGTCACTGTACTAATTTCAGACTCAGCGATTTCTGAGATAAGAATGTAACCAAGGAAAATAAGATCATTTCATTGTGATCATCACATCAATTCAACAAAATGATGTGACAATATTAAACTTTGATGTTCCTAGCAGTGATGCTTCAAAATAAATGAAGCAAAAACTGATGGAATCACAATGAAGTTTTTTTTAAAAAATCTGTCATTATATTCAGAGATTTTAATCCATCTCTTTCAATAATTGATAGAACAAATAGAAATTATTAAGAAAATAGAATTGACATGCACTTAACCAATTTCATGTAATTAACATTCATAGAACACAATATTCGGTAACAGTAAAATACACATTCTTCTCAAGTATCAGGGAATGTTTATGAACATAACCTATATTTTTGCTCAAAAAACAAGTGTCAATACTTTTAAAAGTAAAAACAAGCATGTACTCTGGCTATACTGAAATTAAATTAGAAATCAATTACAGAAAGATCTATTGAGATACTACAAATGTTGGGAAATTATTTAACATGTTTTTAAGTAATTTATTGGCCTAATAAGGAAATCAAAGGTAAAAAAATAAAGTAGTTTGAACTGAATGAAAATGAAAACACAACATAACAAAGTGTGTGAGATGCTAAAGCAGTACAAGGAAGTGTAAGCGGGAAAATTTATAGCACTAAATGGCCATACTGAATAATAAAAAGGTCAAATTAATGATTTGATGTTCCTCTTCAAAAAAAACTAGTATGGCAAGCACAGATTTAATCCAAGTTTATCAGAAAAAGAAATAAACATCAGAGCAGACATTAATAAAATAAAAAGCAAGGAAAAATAGAAAAATTAATGAAAATACAAGCTTATTCTTTGATCAAAATCAACAAAATTTGTAAACATTTAGCTAGATTCTGAGGTAAGAAGAGAAAGGACACCTATTACCAACATCAGGAGTGAGACCAGTAGCTCACTAGAGTCTACAAATACTGAAAGGATAATAAGAATGTATTATGAGAAACTTTATGCCAATGAATTCCACAAGTTACATCAAATAGAGAAATTCCTTGAAAGACACAAACCACCAAAACTCAAATAAGACAGATTATATGAATGGCCCGATGTCTTTTAAATAATTTAAATTTTGGTTTAAAAATCTTCCAAAATATTTTTCACCCAAGGTGATTTGATTTCACTAACGAATTCTGACAAACATTTAAGGGAGAAATAGTAACATTTTTACACAAGTTTATTCACAAATACCAAGAAAAGAGAATATTTTCCACTCATTCTATGAGGGCAACATTATCCTGATATCAGACAAAATCTTCACAAGAAAAGAAATCTACAGATGCATATCCCTTGTGGCATATGTGAAAAAATTATAAGTGAAGTGTCAGTCAGATGCAACAATACAGAAGCAGAATAAGACTATATCATAACCAAGAGAAGTTTATCTGAGTAATGTGTGGCTGATTCAACTTTCAAAAAATGATCCATGTAATTCACCACTACATATTATTAAACTACAAAAGGAAAAATCATATCATCTTAGACACATGCATACATGTGTGCAAACACACACAAGCATCTGGCAAAATTCGACATTCATCCCTGATTTAAAACAGAAATCTCAGAAAACCAGAAATAAAAGAGAATGCCCATAGCCTGATAAAGAAAACCTATGGAAAATATATAGCTGATATCATACTTAGGGTAATAGCCTGAGTACTTTCCCCATAGGTCAGGAACAAGACAAAAATATTTGCTCTCACCACTTTGATTCTACAACATACTGGAGATCCAACATATTACAAAAATCCTTGAAAAATAAAAGCTATTTAAATTAGACACAAACATCTAAATACTCTTCATTCTCATATATAATCATGTATGCAGAAAATGTCATATATTCTACAACAAAATTATTAAACCTAGTAAGTTAGTTGAGCAGGACTTCAGGATACAATTCTAATGTTCAAAAGTCATCATATACTAGCATCAAATTTGATAATAATATGAAATGAAAACTTTAAATATATTTTTTACAACATAAAAATTTAAAATGCTTAAAAATTAGTCTGACAAAAGTGCGTAACATCTATTCACTGGAAACTACGACATACTGTTGAAAAAAAAGAAAACCCAAGTAAGTCAGGAAATATACCATGTGTGTTGATCAGAAGGCTAAATATTATTAAAATATCAATTCTCCCCAACTTTACCTATAGATTTAATACAGCCTTAAGCAAAATTACTACAGGATTTCTAGGGACATTGGCAGGTTGAGCCCAAAAATCATACGAAAATGTAAAAATCCTAGAATAGCCAAAACAACAATTAAAAAAAATTTAAGATTCAACACTACCTGATTTTAAGATTGATATAATGTGGCAGCAATCAACAAAGACTGAAACTGGTGTAAAGGTAACAAATAGATCAGTAGGACAGAATAGAGAGTTCAGAAATAGAGCCCCAACATATGACAACTTATTTTTGACAAAGGTGCAAAGACAAGTCAGTGAAGAATGCTTGTCTGTTCAACAAATGGCACTGGAAAAAATTGAATATTAATATGCCACCCAAAATTGAATATCAATCCTTAATTGTAAAATATATAACAATTAAATTCAAATGGATCATAAACCTAAATGTAAAATTTAAAATCACAAACTATCTAGAAGAAAATCTTTGTGACATTTGAGTAGGCAAATAACATTTTAGCTATAAAACCAATTCCATGATTTAAAAAAAAATGAGCAATTGGCTATCATCAAAAATGAAAACTTATGTTCTTTAACAGATAGTGTAAAGATAATTTTAAAAACAGACTCAGAGAAACTATGTGCCACATATATATCTGATAAAGGACTTTTGTACAAAATATATGATCATTCTTTAAATTCGACAATAAGAAAACATGCAATGCAATAAATAATTGGACAAAAAATTTGAACAGACAGTTCAAATTATATCTACAGTGGAATACCACTCAGAGATGAAGGGGGATGAACTACTAATTGACAACACAATATAGTTGAATATCGAAATATTTCTGCTGAGTGGAAAATGCCAGACACAAGAAAGTACATATTTTGTCATTACTTCAAACTCTGAAAAATTCACACTAATTTCTAATAACAAAAAACATCAGTGGTTGTCTGGAGGGAGATGTTTGGTGACATAAGGAAACATTTTGGGGTGGTATATACGTTCAGTATCTTGATTACAATGATAGTTTCACAGGTGCAAACATTTGTCAAAACCTATCAAATTGTACCATTCACTTTTTTTCCAAATTGTGCATTTTAATACGTGGTTTATTGTGTTGGGTTGGTCAAAATGCTTGGTTTTCTTTTTTTCCCCCTGTAAGATGGCTCTAGTAGTGCTTAGTTGTCTTTAATTTCATTGGAAACAATTTTATTAGATTGTATTGTAACAGCTGTCATATCAGTGTGCAAGTAAAAACAAAAAATGCCCTGGCTGGTATGGTTTAGTGAACCGAGTGCCAGGCTGCAAACCAAAGGGTTGCTGATTCAATTACAGACTAGGGCACGTGCGTGGGTTGTGGTTAGGTCTCCAGTAGGGGGCAGGCAATAGGCCACCATACATTGGTGTTTCTCTCCCTCTGTTTTTCCCTCCATTCCTCTCTCTAAAAATACATAAATAAAATCTTTAAAAAAATCAAAATTGGTGAATGTTGTTGTAGTCCTTTTAATATTTAAGATGGAAGAAAATATACATTTTCAGCATGTTATGCTTTATTATTTCAAGGAAGGTAAAAATGCAACTGAAACACATAAAACAAGATTTGTGTAGTGTATGCAAAATGGCTGTGACTGATTGAATGGGTCAAAAGTTGTTTGCAAAGCTTTGTGCTGGAGATTTCTTGCTGGACAATGTTCCACTGTCTGTAGACCAGTTGAAGTTGATAGCGATCAAATCAAGACAATAACTGAGAACGATCAACACTACACCAGTTGGAAGATAGCCAACATACTCAAAATATCCAAATCAATACAGTTACTGGTGAAAATGAAAAAATGTACCTTTTATTCTACAGAAAATACCATACAGACTTTTTGGCCAACCCAATATGTCAATTATACCTTGAAAAATCTGTTACAAAACAAAAATGGTTAACATACTTCTCTTTAGAGTGCTTAATGAGTACTTAAATATGAACAGTTAATTTCTGTAAATTTCCTTTCTAGAGATTTGCTAATAATTTTGCATATTGTGGATACCTATAATGATTATAGAAATTATGCTAAAAGTTTAAGTTCCCCTGCCTAAAAAGTTATACTTAAATGAATTTGGAGCATAGGGATCATTACACTTCTTGAGTTTAGCTCCACTTATTCATGCATGCAATGTTTATACTGCGATGTTAACATCCTGTGTTCATTTTGATCTATGTTCCTTGAAGACAGAAGAGATCCCTCTGCTCAGAACAGAAATAACCCAAATTTGATTGGGAGCCAAATGGTATTGTGTGACCTAATTAAGTGGTGGGTATTTTGTGAGCTTAGTCTTTCACATCTGGCTGTTATTAGATAGCCCTACTTGGCTACCCCACAAAGCAGCATTTGATCTAAGGGCCAACTCTGCCCCACAATTTGCTAATATCTCTCATACAGACTGAATCCACCGGGAGAGGTCAGGCCCAAGAAATCAGGAAACAAAGTAGAAGATATCTCTGCACAGGGACTTTTATTTCTATTTCTGTTTAGTTTTTAAGTGCATTTTGCCTTGACTAACTTCAAATATTGATTGTTAGAAAGTGGACTGGAAATGTAATGATTGACTGATCGCAATGTATTACATACAATGAATTTTGAATACCACAGAACTAATTGAATAAATGAACGGAAATATTAATATTGAATTAATAGGAATGATCAGAGTGAATTAAACACAGCGGGCCAAATTCTGCCCCTGGATATGCATGCACAATTTCCATTGACTTCAATGGGGGGTTTTGTTGTGTGTATCCAAGGGCAGAATCCAGCTTAATGAATTTTTTAATTGTTTTTAAATGGTGAATGAATTGGTTAAAGTGCAAAGCGCCCGAGACGACTCCATATGTATTGCATATATTCCCGTGTTTGTGTTTTGTATGATTCACCACAAAGTCAAATTTTGAACTTGAAAAAAATAAGAAATAAAATCATTGCTGTAATATTTTCTTTGTAAAAAGCCTAATGCCTACACATTGTTGCAGACTTCTCTTTGTGTACCATAAAACGACAATATTTTGATTTATTAATGAACCCCAAAGAGAAATTTGAAACTTTGTGACCAGGAATTCATCCATGTCCTCCCAATTGTCCTCCATGTGAACTTTAATAGAACAAGGTGTTTTCCATAGTATTCATCATCTTATTTGAGTTAGAAAATATTTTGCCAATGATTACCAATGTCTATGTTTATATTTGACCCTAAGCAACAGTCACATCAGTCTTAGTTTTTAACACATAAATAAGACATTTTAATACTAAAGCCCTTCTAGAGTAAAAGCCCATATGGAATCTAAAATAATGATTCAGTCATTTAGATAGAACAATTGTACTTAAACATCATCATACTGACTGGCAATACCTTGGCTATGGAATTAATAACAATTCATTACAAACCATTGTACTTAATATGTCATTTCCCAGATAATGAAAATAATCTTTGTGCAATATCAGCACTAAACATGCCTGGAGAAAGTGTGTGTGTGTGTTTTGAGGATGAAGGTTAGAACTCACCTGTATATTAAAATTAAAATAAAATAAAATGCAGAATATTATACATTCCTTGGGTGAATGTATAATGTAAAATTAAATTGATCACATTCTTTTTGTTTGGTTTTGTTTTAGTCTTTAAATTAACAGGTTCTATTTCTTCAAAATGTTTTAGGTTCAGAGCAAAAATGAACAGATGATGTAGGGAATTTCAACATACATCTCTGAGCCACACAAACACCCCACCATAAACATCCCTAATCAGTGTGGTGCGTTTGTTACACGGATGAATCTGCATCGACACATTACTACAACCAATGCCCATCGATTACATTGAGAGTCACTACTTGTGTTATACTATCTGTGGGTAATGACAAATGTATACTGATTTGTATCCACCATTGTAGTACATACATGATATTTATCCTGCCACCAAAAGCCTCTGTGCTTCAGATATCCATCCCTCCCTCAACCTGAATCTCTGATAACCACTGACCTTTTTACTTTCTCCACAGTTTTACTTTTTCTAGAATGTCATGTAGTTAGAATCATACAGTATTTAACCTCTCCACACTACCTTCTCTCACTTAGCAGTATGGGTTTAAGATTCCTCCATGTTTTATCATGGCTGGATAATTCATTTCTTTTGGCACTGAATAATATTTCATTGTCTAGATGTACCACCATTTATCAATTGATGTACTGAAGGACATCTTGGTTACTTCCAAATGTTGGCAATTATGAATAAAATGGCTATAAAAATCTATGTACAGGTTTCTGTGTGGACATACTTTTTTACCTCATTTGTTTAAATCTCAAGGAGTGTGACTGATACATCATATGGCATAAGTATGTTTGGATTGTTTAAGAAACTGCTAAACTACAGTGGCTGTATTATTGTGCGTTCCCACCAGAAATGAGTGAGAGCTCCCACTGCACCTACATTCCTCTTGTCAGTACTTTGGATTTCAGCCATTCGGATGGGTTTGTAGCAGTATCTCATTGTTTTAATTTGCAATGTCTTAAACATGGGTGGTTCTGAGAATCTTTTTATATGCTTATTTGCCATCTTTATATCATCATTTAGAATTAGATCTTTTGGTCATTTTTTCCAATTGAGTTGGCTATTATTGAGTTTTAAGAGGTTTTCTTTTTTTGTGTAGTTTGAGTAATAGTATTTCATCAAATATGTCTTTTAGAAATACTTTCTTCCAGTCTTTGGCTTGTCTTATTCTGTTGATAGTGTGTTTAACAGAGCATGTCTTTAATTTTAATGAAGTCCAATTTGTCCATTTTTTTATGGATTGTGCCTTTGATACATAATCTAAAATGACAATTTCAAACCCAAGATTTTTATCTAGATTCACTTCTACTTTATCTTCCAGGATTTTTATAGTTTTGTGTTTTACATTTAGGTCTGTGACCTATTTTGACTTTTTTAAATTCTCACCTGAGGATATGTTTATTGATTTTAGAGAGAGAGGAAAGGAGGGAGGGAGGGAGTGATGGAGGGAAAAAGAGAGAGAGACAGAGACAGAGAGAAACAGAGAGAAAGGGAGAAACATCAGTGTGTGACAGAAACATGGATTGGTTGCCTCCTGTTGACACCCCAACCAGGGATAGAACCCACAACCAAGTACGTGTCCTAACTGGAGATTGAACCTTCAGTCTTTTGTATGTGGGATGATGATCTAGCCAACTGGCCAGGGCTTTACTTATTTTAGTGAAGGATGTAAGGTCAATGCCTAGATTACAAGGATGGTTATATTGATAAAAATTATGATTATTTTTGCACACAGAATATTCAGTTGTTCCACCACCAAGTGTTGAAAAAATTATCTGTTCTCCATTGAATTGCATTTGCTCCAATATCAGTTGACTATTTGTGTGGGTTTATTTATGTGATATTTATCCTGTTTCATTAATCCATTTACCTATTATTTTTCCAGTAGTACACTTTTCTGATTATTATAGCTTTATAGTAAGTTTCGAAGCTATATAATGTGAGTCCTCCAATTTTGTTCATTACTGTGTTGGTTATTTAGGGTATTTTGCCTCTCTATAAAAATTTTAGAATCACTTTGTTAGATTGTTTTCTTTTTAGAGAACTTTCTAAAGAACTTTTTAAAAAATTTATGTTGACGTAGAGAAATAGAATGACTATAACTTGATTTATTTGCAAGGGTGATTCTAAGTTTTTTTTCATAATAAAAGTTTTGCCATTAATTAATATTAATTACACTAGTAATTACATTAATAACATATATGGTTTCAACATTTGGGAAATTAAATTCTTGGATTCTGTTCTACAAAACATTACAGTCTAAGGAAAAGATTTTGCAACACATCAAAGCACTTAAATTATTGTTATTTTTAATAATCAATATCTAAAGCACTTATTTTTTAAAGTAGTTAAATGAAGCACTCCACTTGTCTCAGGCTAGTTTAAGATTTCTTCTGCTTCCTTGACAAAGTTTTTCTGAGTGTCTCAAAAGAGAAAAAACAAGTAATTGAATTACATTAAAAGCTGTGAAATACATTGAGAATGAAATACTTTCTACATTTAGTATCTATATCATGAAAACATTCTTATTAAACTATGCTGGTAATAGCTGGTTGAATTTTAGAACTTTAATTTTGGGTATTTTTGTTGTTGTTTTGTTGTATTATTTTCTATTTATTTTTGCACTTTAACATGAAACATTTTGCATGAAACAGTTCCACTAAAATTTAAATTTCTACAGTCAAGAAATATTTTGGGATGCTACCTATAGATCAACAAAAATATTGCTAGTGAGTGATTTCATAGTAACTGTGGAAACAAACTGTGGACTGTGGAGAAATATATCAACCTAGCATAATGATCCTATTTAATTATGAAAGTATATTACTAACTTACTAACTTGCAAAGTGGTGCATCTGCAATTAATCATCATAACAAAATATTACACCTGATTTGAAAGTATAAATGATGATGAGAGTCAATTCCATACATGGTAGTTTAGAATTCCTTAAATAATAACCCAGGTAACTATAAAAATGCTACAAAAAAGTCTGTAAATAACTTATAACAAAAGGTACTTCACTATCTTAAAAGCATAAGGATAAAGACACTCTGTGTCTTAACCACTGCGTTCTACTCCTGCTGTTCGAAGTGTGGCCTGTGGTCAAACAGTATGGTCATCATAACATCTCAGGCCCATTCCAGACCACCTGCATCAGAGTATTCATTGAAAAAATAAACAACAACAAAATATCAGGTGATTGGTGCAAACATTCAATTTTGAAAAGCACTGCTCTGCAGTCTTAATGTTATAATTTAAAATAAGAGGACTTCAGAGTTAGAGTGGTTCTGCCATCAATTGCTTATGTAACCTTGGATAAATTGATTAATCTTCTTTAAATTCAGTCTCCTCATCTGTCGTTTGGAAATAAAACCTGCCTCCCTAAGTTGTTTCATGGATAGAATAAATTTCATTTGTGAAGTGTATCTATCCTCACATTCATACAATAGTTCATGAATTATCTTAAGCAATCAGTTTTATAGGACACTACTGAGTAACGTATTTCTCATTTCCTCTCACTATAGGAAAGAAACTCTCGTCACAAAGATTACAGAAAACATAACATAGAACATGCACATTAACATTAAATAAATACACTGTACTGTCATCCAATTATTGTTGGCACCAATTTAATGCCAACAGGACTCCCTAATTTGGTGTGTGGTGAAAAAGGAAACTTTATTTAGTGCAAAGCAGTTCAATTGTGATACGGTACAACTATAAAACCAACATGAGGGTAATGCAGCAATGGGACCAGGACCCTCCCCTGCTAGACAGCCCCACTCTGCTCCTCATTGGTCTGCTCCACTCTGTTCTGGTCTACTCCACTTTATGCCAGTCTGCTCTGGTCTGTCCTGATCTGTTCCATTCTGCTCCAGCAAGCATCTTTGGTGTCAGGAAACACACATTTCAGCCTTTGATGGAAAGGTGCTCCCAGAGCCAGAGAGAAGCTGGCTTACAAACACAGAAGTCTCCTCCCCAGGAGGAGACTATCCTCATGAAAATGAGGACTTCAAATCCATAAAGTTTGGTTCAAAAGGCACTATCTCGATTGGTTAAAATAGAATTGCTTTGGTGGGTTGAAGCTGTGCAACTCTGATTGGATAGGGAAAGCCTCAGTCCTATTGGTTGAAATAGAATTCCAGGAATTCCTTTATAAGGGCTGGCTCATATGGAAGAAATATGGTGCAGGTAGGCATTTCAGTGCAAAGGCAGATAGTTCAGTGCAGCCTTCTCCCTGAAGTGTGGTTTGTCTGAGAGGCCCTGCATAGAAGTGGCTGCTAGGCAATGTTTTATTTAATTAATTAGTTAATTATTTTTAATTTGAGCCCAGTTAGCCACCAAGAACCTTTCTTACTAGGCATATTCTTTCTCTGGGTCCACAGTACTTTTACCCTGGTACTTCAGAGCATCCTCAGTATGCAAAACCTTTCTCAACCCCAGCTCATCACTCTGTTCTCAACGGTGCATGTGGTAAGCTTGGGTACACTTACAACTGGGTTCAACCTTCACATTTCCCACTATGCATCACTTCTTAAGAGTGGCCAGAAATTCCTCCTCAGACATTGATGAAAGAGTTGTTTCTTTTCGCTGGCATGCTGATCCCTATTTGCAGACACTTCCCTTCCTACCTGCAAAGATGATACATGAGCTTTTAGCAGTAACAATCACTCAGGCATTGCTGAACTTCTCCATTATCCATGTAGAAAGTAAAGTACCAGTATCTTATCAAAATCTATCTTTGCTCTTCTCCCAAGAGATTATTTTTAATTTATCCCCAGAAATTAACTTCCCATTACCATGATCCTCTATGAGGTTCTCTGATCATTCTGTATTAGCATATTCATATTTACTATCTTGTTGCATAATTATAATATCTATTTTAATGCCTGGCACTCACTGTCCTTTTTTCAATCCAGTCTGCTATTGGAGATCTCTCAGAATAATTATATTTCTATAAATATAAGAGGTGTTTTTATTATTAGTTATCTTATCACAATCTTATTACTAGTATGTGATCACTGAAGCTTTTGGACTGAAAATCTCCACTTATATACCTTCTCTGGAGCCTTGTTGTAGAATTTGAATAGAAGATTCTTTTCCTTACAGCTTGCTTTTAATGTATGTATTCTTATCGGGAGTACAGGGATATTCATTGCACATAATTTGAAGAGTGTTTTTGCCTAAAATAGTAAATTTGTACCTCAAGTTTTATGAGTGTATACTCATTCAACTTGTTACAAATTGGCTATTGACATGGTGATCAAATAAAGACTTTTGAGAGTACAATGGGTGCTGTTAATAATAACCCGGGGATAACATGCATAAAACAGAACTGTCTTAGCAACCCTCAGTATGGATAATTTTGCCGCTGGAATATGTATAGGCTATGATTGATGCAAAATTATCCCAGTGATGAAAGAGTCCTTTATCCAGGCTACTGCAGCACTGGATACAATCTGCAGAAGCTTCTCGGGGCTCATACAACTAAAAGCCTGAATATGAAACCCTGGAGATGAGATCTCAAGGTAAAGGGAGAGTCAGGAAATGATGCCAAGAGCCTGAAGATAGGGAGACTTGATGGAGGAGAAGGACTGGCAAGCATGATGATAGGTGTTGTCAAGAGCAATTGAAAGGGTGATCACTATAGTAAAGAGCACAAATGGCTTTGGGAAGAATCAGAGAGATATTAAAGGAGTTCAGCTATGCAGAAAATTGCCATGTTGTAACAATTTCAAATTTATATTCCATTTATTTTTGATTAGCAACAAAATGTATGTGTTTTAGATAGCTAAATAATACCTTTTATAGTGTATTATTAATAGATTTCAGACATATGAAGAATTGTGGATATCTTTTGAATATAATATTATATATAATATGTACATATATACATTCTGACAAGTATGGTTAATAATGAATTTTATTTAAATGGATATGATTTAGTAGTAGTCATTAAAAGTGAGAAATCAGGTCTGATTGGTGATTGAAGACTTTCTTTTGGAAACAAATATAGTGTGTTGAAAGTAATGCCATGCACTACTTTTTAAAGTGATGTTACATATTTCGTAGATGCTCCTGATAGAATTCCTTATGTGCCTTTGTTTTGGAATGAACTAGAGCTCAGCTGATAAACAGGATGAGTGAGCTGGAAACACCATTCTCGGTTCTCCTGCATTCTTTCCAAGCCTACAAGTCCCCTAAGAGAACTTAAAGTTAGGTAAGAAACATTTACAAGTTTAAAATTTAGTAAGGTGAAAAGAGATCATTTATTTCACCTTTTTAAAAGTGCAAATTATAGTGTTTTGGAGCATCAAGGGTGCAAAAAGCAAATGTAATTATTTTGTGAAGTGGCCCTTGGTTTTTTCATTCAAATCTAAGCATTGCAACCAGATCAGAAATTTTGACAATGTGGCATCGCTATGACTTTCTTTGTGAAATTTAATGCTCTGTCTCATATACATAATATAAAACATTCTGTAGGTCTGTATCATGTAAACTCCAAGAAAATAATTCCATACTTGGCTCAAAATCTGAAATTTTCTCTGGAAAATATATAAAGAAATAATAACAGTATTAAATTTAAAGTCATTAACATTTAAATATATGAGAACTTTACTTTGAAGGCTGCATACTTTTGACTATCTTCTTTAAATAATAACTAATCTGGATCAACTTAATACAGTTTTTGACAATATTTCATTTCATATTCAATTCTGGAAGTCTCTGGTTTTACATAGTCTTTGAATTTTGTTCTTTCGATATTAAATAAAATTTGGAGAAATGAATTTACCCAACTAAGCAAAGCAAATACTGATTTTGTTATAAAATTGATGCCATTTGTTAGGCTTCCTCACATTACATATGCCATACTATACACAGGATCTTATTAACTCACCACTAAAATCATACTTACATAATCAAACTCTTTTCTGACTTTTAAATTATCTTGAGGATTCAAAAAATGTTTAATGTTGAGAATTAATAAAAACACATCTAATCTTGAAATTTAACTTTCTTTTTGAGTAGAATATTGATTATGCTGATTATTATATGTGAACCTAACCTATTAGCTCTCTAAAGGAGAGAATTCCTGCCCTGGCTGGTGTAGCTCAGTGGATTGAGTGCAGGCCTGTAAACCAAAGGGTCATGGTTCAATTCCCAGTCTGGACACATGCCTGAGTTGCAGGCCAGTCCCCATCAGGGGATGCACTAGAGGCAACCATACATTGATATTTCTCTCCCTCTCTCCCTCTCTCCTTCCCTTCCTCTTTAAAGATAAATAAATAAAAAATGTTTTAAAAAATAGTTTAAAGGTGAGAATTTCTTAAGAAACTGTTCTTGTTTCAATGAGATGGTGGGAGAGAAAATATCTCTTTTTGAAATAGATATTTTGAGATAAACTCAAAAAACCTTGGCTTCACTTTGATTCTAACATGAAATCAATTCAAGTATCTTATGATATTAAACCGAATTTTATTCAAACTGTTTGCCTCTTAAGAGTTGTATGACTAGTCATATGTTGTCACTGAGACAATCGTGAAGTAATTTTATGAGTAAGTTATGTTAATCTCAGATCAGCAATAATATAACACATTAGATCAGAGGTTTAAAGAGATCTTCTGAAGTCTCAACTAGCCTAGTCTATCATCTCTAGCAGGAGAAAAACATTTCTTTCCAAAACATTAACTATTTTTAGAGGGATGAAAAGCAAAGATCTTTTTTTTTTTTTTTTTGCTTTTCATGTACTTCTTATTTTTTTATTTTTAATTTTTGTTCTTGTACAGTTTTCTGTCTTTTACTCCCATCCTAGCCCACTACCCCAGACCTCCCCACTTCCCTCCCATTTCCACTCCCCCCCAGTTTTTGTCCATGTGTCTTTTATACTTGTTGCTCCAAACCCTCCCCCTTTTCCTCTGAAATTCCCTCCCCTCTGTCCTCTGGTGACTGTCAGCCTGTTCTCAATTTCAGTGTCTTCGGTTAATTTTGCTTGTTTGTTTGTTTTGTTGATTAAGTTCCTGTTAAAGGTGAGATCATATGATATTTGTCTTTCACCACTTGGCTTATTTCGCTTAACATAATGCTCTCCAGTTCCATCCATGCTGTCATGAAGGGGAGGAGCTCCTTCTTTCTTTCTGCTGCATAGAATTCCATTGTGTAAATGTACCATAGTTTCTTGATCCATTCATTTACCAAAGGTCTTATATTATACAAACAAACAAACAAACAAGAACATCAACAAAATGTACTAGTCTTTCCCTGGTAATGTTCATTAAAAGTTTTCCAGGTGCCTCTTTTGTCATCAATTCACTTTTATAACCCCTACAAAATTTTACGTGCAAATATACATCAATATTTACATTTTTCAAGTTAATAGATACTCCACCAAAGATATTATTCTCCTTTAAAAAAACATTTTGGTGATGAATATTTGGTCAGAAAGTCCTTTCACATCTTCAGGAATCAAGTGTGTTACTTTATTAACACCTCAAAGGCAATGACATTCTACTATAAACATGTTAATTTACCGATTTAAGTATATAGATATTGGAGTTATCTGTACTTGGGTTAGAATCTCAACTTTACCATGTATGATGTCTGAGACCATGAAAATGAGTCCTCAATTTAAAGGAGAATCAGGTAGAAATACCAAGAACATAGAGAGAGCCCTAGGAGACTTGATAATTGATAATACCTGACAAGGATGTTGATAGATGTTGTCAGGAGTAATTGATGTAAGAAAAGTCACTATATTACTTACAAAGTGTGAGTATCTGAGACAGTTATGCATTCTCTCTGAATCTTACTGTCTACCTATAAAATAGGAACAGTAATACAAAATTCACAGAGTGTATAAAACTCTAAACCCAGCGCTTAATACAAAGACTCCAATTAACAAGCTTTCTTCTTCCCATGCTGGTGTAGCTCAGTGGACTGAGCACCTTCTGTGAACTACATGGTTGCTGGTTCAATTTCCAGTCAGGTCACATGACTGGGTTGCAGGCCAGGTCTCCAGTGGTGGTGTGTGAGAGGCAACCACACATTGATGTTTGTCTCCCTCTCTTTCTCCCTCCTACTCTGTCTAAAAGTAAATAAACAAAATCCTTTTAAAAAGATGCTTTAAAAAAAAAGCTTTCTTCTTGTCTTCTTCCTCCTCTTCCTCCCTCTATATCCCCTCCCCATGCCCTCTCTTCCTTCTTCTTCCTCCTCTTCCTCCCTCTATATCCCCTCCCCATGCCTCCTCTTCCTTCTTCTTCCTCTTCTTTTTCTCCTTTCTTCTCCAGTCTCATTATGTATATACACACACACGCACAAAATTATATATATGTGTGTGTGTATATATAAAATTTTGTGTATACATTTTCTTAGGTTTAGTACTTTATATATTTAACTTATTATATCAAGTTTAAAAATTATGTCCCCAACATTGTATATTTTCAAGTTTCATATTATTATCACATTGCATATGATCAAAAATACAGTGTTTTTAAATGATTTGCAATATTCTTAAATATTACTATTTGTCCTGAATCAAACTTTTCTCTAGGGTCTTCACAACAATTTTGTAATGCTTCACAAATATAGCCTATCATCATTATGAGGAGAAAGGTTTTAGGACTAAATATATTTAGAATCTGTTATATATCAAAGGGGTCAAAATCATGGTTAACCCAGTACCAGTGGTGTCAAGGTCACAGATCTCCTTGCACTTCATGTAGGCAACAACTCACCCTCTGTGGACACTGTGTGTATTTCATGGGGTTGACTGAGCAAGAAAATATATATAGTTTGTATGCGTTCATTACTACTTTTGATAGAGCAATTCTGAGGGATTAGCCTAGTAAGAGTGAACATGAAGCATCCCCATAAGGACTGTGATGTATCTTCCAGCCAAATAATATTTCCTTCATTTATCTCTATTTATTTTTTCAATAAGTAAATATTTAGGGTGTAGTTTCAGATTTACAGAAAAGTTGCAAAAATTGTACAAAGTTCCCACATACCCCACACTCAGGTTCCCCTATTGTTATGTACTAGAGTAATGTAACATATTACATTACTCTAGTACATTTGTCAGAATTAATGAGCTAATACTGATGCATTACTATTAACTAAACTCCACACTTTATTTGGATTTCACTAGGTTTTCCAGGTTATTTTTCTGTTTCAAGAACCTAGACAGAACACTACATTACATTTAGTTGCCGTGGCTCCATGGTCTCCTTTGGTCTGTGAGTATCATACAATTCCCTTGTGTTTAAATGGCCTTGACAGACATTGAGGAATACTGATGAGATAATTTGTAGAATGTCCCTTAATTGTTTTCTTATATTTTTCTCATGGTTAGGCTGGGGTTATCCTTTTAGGGGAAGTCTTCTGTTTGCTTTTATGTTGTTATTGTATTTTGTCTGGCTGAGAGTTCAAAAAAGCCATTTGAATGTAAGGCAACATTTGGGATCATCCTGCTTTATTTAGCTCTCCTTGTACACTTTTACTTAGTGACTGAGATGAAAGCTATTCGGATAGTACCAGGGGAGATGAGATGATGCTAGCAAGTCACTATGCAAATCAGAAAATATTTTAGCATATTTCTCTACGTAATCTCCCTCCTCAAGTATATTTTCCTGAGTATTCTTTTGCACCAAAGACAACCACTTGCCACATATTACTCTCCAATATGTTTCTTTCATTTTGTATACAGAAAGGTCAACCTGAAAATATACATCAAACCTGAACAAAAACATCCTCTTTTGCTATGCAACATACCAGTGCTTGAAGTTTGCTCTTCCAGCATTATTTGTTTAATAGAAATATTTTCCATACCACCTGGTTCTGGCAGAAAGTCAAAATTTGCATTTATATGAGGTAGTTTATCAAATATAACATACAGAAGTCTGTTAAGTACACATTGCATTTTGTTTGTGAGAAAATCTGTTTGTATTTAATGTAGTTTTTAAATTAACCTTAATGAAAGCTTCTGAAAATTGTTGTTCTAAGCATTTGAAATATGCAACAAGAACTGGTGGAAGACATAAACATGTTTTCCATTATATGTTATCAGATAGCCCAAAATTACTACAAAGAAGAATGTGGGACTATGTTAAATTAGAAAGATAAGCAAGCATTGAGTTAAAAGCAAAGGTCTTTAGAAGAGGAAAGCATCTAATACAGTTAACTCCAAACATCTTATAACAATCTTCAATCAGAGGTATTTTAACATTTTTAAGTTAGAGTGTTATTGTATATAAAAGCAAGAATTATTTGCACAAAAACTTAACATTTTATTCTTCTTATCTAAGATTTGACAAATACAGATGAATCCAAGATTTTCTAAATTACTGGAAAAGGTAATTAGAGTATAAACCTACCTGGATATATCTCCCAAGGTAATAATGTGGTCTCTTTTCATTTTTCCACTGTTTTTTCATTTCTTATAATATCATCCTTAATATCTTTTTCAATTTCTACATATTCCAGTGATTTTCACATAGAGGGTTCCCCAGTAGTTGGGTACAAGATTGACATTTATTTCTAATACATCATGTTTTTATTAACTGTGGCAAATTCCAATGCCTTTTAGTTTGGGGCAAATACTTACATCAATAAAAGTGGCTAGAGCGATGCTAAGGTGACCAAGCAGATCACAGAGCACGTATTCAAGAGACAAAATTTCAACTTGGCCCCATTCCATCTTTGTTTTGTAAAAGGAGATGCTCAGTATTTTTAGATAGTGGATTTTTTTAAAGTAAACCTAGATATCCGGATATTTGTATAAAATCACATAATTTTTAAATGTGGAAACTAACTTTGAAATATTTTAATATGTTGTGTAAGCCACATAAATATATGTATATGGCTGGTGCTAGTTTGCAACCTGTTATAAAGTACAATAAAGAATGTTAACGATCTCCTAATTCAAGCAAAAAGCTGAGAAATTTTTTATTTCATTTAGCAAATATTATGTATGTTTTGTGACTGGAAAGTCATGGAATATTTAGAAAAAAATCTTATGTTATTCAGAGGTATTGTTCTTAAATGCTTATAGCATTTGACAATGTCTGGGTTGTGGTCCTAAGTCATAGAATTTGTTACACTTTTGATCACAAATTTCTTTGAAGCTTTTGAAGTGTTGTTCTAATAGTGTTAAAAATTATACAACAGAAATTTATGCCATAAATTTCATCATTGATTAAGCTATCTAACAGTTTTAGTATCCTAAGTCCCTCATTTCCTACCTTTAAATGTGTTTATTCATAATATTTATCACATGGAAGCCTAATCTAAAATATTTAATTTACTAAAATGATACACAAAGGTTTTAATTATCCATATGTTTCTTCTTTGATTTGCTATTAGTACAAGGCACATTTTTCTCCCTAAACCATCCAATGTAGTGATTTAGTGTCCTGGTGGCTATGGTTGGAATAGAGGGAGGTATATAAAGCTATGATTTTCTGTGCTATGATCTGTCAAGAAGAGCAGTGCACACTTCAGCCTGTCCCTACTGTCACAAAGGTGGAAGAACTTTCTACAACTTCTACTTCTCCCTTACATTTTAATCAGTCCCCGCTGACAAGTTAGAAAGAACCTGATAGAACTGGATGGACGTGAATCATACAAGTCTTCCCTCCTCAAGCCTAGTCTAACACAATTCTATGAGGGATAAGCCTTGAGTCCTTTGCCACTTTTACTGCATTCCCAAATCCGTTCATGTAGCAAAGTCAACATCTTTAGTACAAGAATGATGTCATATACTGATTATTATTTCAAGAATGCATTTGAAGTGTGATTTAATGTGTTCAAGGGAGATGTTAAAGGATAAAAAGAGTTGTTCAGCGGGAATTTAGGAGTTAGATATTTTTAATGTAAATAATTTTTCTTTATAAGTCTTTTAACACTGAATTACATTTATGGGAATTCCATCTCAAATTGTAGTGTAAAACCCCATCCCTGAATCCTGAGCAGGTCTGGGAGAAATTATACTTTGTATATATGCAAATGTGTGCTTTTGTCTATTAAACTGGTCCAATGGCACATAGAACACATGCTCATGTATTATTGTAGAACTTAAAGTATGGCAAAAACTTGTGTAAATAACTTCAGAAACTCGAGCACAGTTTTTAGAACCATCTCAGTGGCAGAAAAATTTTGCCCTGTGTTTACAGTTATATTTTTTAAATAGCCATGTCTGATAATAAAATGAGTAAACTTAGATCAGGCTATACACTGGTTTATAAAATAAAAGATAAAATTTTAATTTCTCCATTTAACAAACATCCACTGAGACTCTGTATTATGCAAAGAAAACAATATACAATGAGAACCTCATGGTAAAAGCTGTATAGGTTCATGGTTTTAAAGGGTGTAATACAATTTGAAGACATATATTTTGGCATATCTTAATTAATAGTTAATTAGTTTTATTGCTTTTAGTCATTCTAGTATAACATAAAATGCTGTTAATGCTAAATGATTAAGTCAATATATTATTTTATGTGGCTATTTTCTATGTAGATTAGTGGCTACTTGGCTAGTAAAAGATTATATAAATTTTAATGTATAAATTTTAAAGTTGGAGTTTATTTTTACTCTTGTCAAAGTTTAAGTTTTATGGTCTCTGAACCATCTGCATTAGAACCACCTAACTATACTTTTTAGAAACCTAAACACTCAGTACTATGCTGGAGTTTACATATTTGCCATCACCAGGTAATTTTCTTGTACAAAAAGAATTGAGAAGTACTAGTTTACATATCCAGAAATTATTAAAATGATTTCACCACCTCTCCACTGAGTCTCAGAAATCCTTCAAGCAAGGTAGAATTTCACCATTAGCTGTCTGCTGTATTGAGATATTCCTATTTACTAACAATTACATTTGAGCCATTTGGTACATTTCCATTTTCTGTGAAGCACCTAGTCATATATCATCTAGTATATTCTTTCTTTTATGTCAGTTTAATTGTAATATCCCTTTCATAACATATCTTTCCAAAAAGAATGTCAAGTGGTTTGATGCAGTATAAATGATTACAAAATTTCAATTTTGGCAGTTAATTTCCCCTCTGTTAATGTTTAAGGAAAAATATACCACATGATGCTTTTGCTTGTCTGGTTTTGATCTAGTTCTACACGGCCTTGAAGAAGGTCTCGAACTGCACATCACTCTGGTTACAACAAAGGTACAAAGAGTAATTTTTCACTTCAGATATGCTCATCTTCATACAAAAATGTCTTTTATAAAATGAAGGAGTTAATATTCCCACATATAACATTTTCTGGTTACGAAAAGAAATGCAAATAATTTAATAACATTATTTGCTTATACCCCTGAAGGTTTAGATAACTAGTTATTATATAGGAACAGCTACTTCTAACCTGCTTCAGAAGAAACATTTCTGTTAGTGTACAATGGCTAATATCAGATTACTAATAGGGTTAACCTTGTAACTCCATAGATATTTGAGAGTATTGTGGTTTGAAGGTCAAGTAGTCTATCTTACTGTAAAGGAAAGGCAAAGAAATGAATGGAAATTAGAAACAATTAATTCTTCAAAAAGTTTTTACAAATCAAAACCCTGCAGTTTCACACTGAGAACAAAAAAAGCATATTAAACACCAAAGTTTATCAAGACAAATTAGGTCCCAGTTTCAAATTTTCTTTAATCTTTTGCATCTGAACGTTTTTTTGGCCTCATGCTGTTTTCCCCAGTTAAATGTTAAAATGAATTCTAGCCAATACCATCGACTTCCTCCCTTAAAAATATTGAGACACATAATAAAAAATTAATTACTTCCCCTAATTTCCGTGTGATTCTTTAAAAAGATGTAAAATTCATTTAAAGTAAGTGGTGACTTTGTCTTTGAAGATCACGACAATTAACATGGATCAAAGCTTAGGTTCTGTAACGATGATAGCTTATTAGCATAATGAAATTAACTTAGAGACAAGAATCTTTAATAGGTACAACAAAAACGCTTTAATAATACTTGAAGAAAATTATGTATTTGCTAGAAGTACAACAGTTTCAGATTTTCCATCCAATTAATAAGTTGTTAATTAACTTCTTTTCCAAACAATGCGCACTTTAAGCTAACATCTGCCCATTGGAATATTCTGCCTATTGTGCTTCATTTTTTGGAAGAATAGAGCAGTTTTGCCAATGATACTTTCTATTTCCTAATTATCAAGAATATATGGGTTTACCCTTCCATACTACAGATCCAATATTATTTATCATTAAAATAAGAGAAGACTTAATGTCATACACTGAGAAGGGAATGAAGATGCAACATGTTTGCTAAGTCATATTTCAAGTATTCATTTCAGGGGCATATGTTTCTTGTATAGCTTTAGGGTACCTAAAAAAATTGACCCACTGTTTCAACCCAAGAAGAAATTACTTACTCATTAAAAATAATACTAATTTTGATCAGGGTGTAGATGTTGGAAATCACTTGGGTTTCAGAATAAGTGAAGGAATGCTTTATTTTTAGCATTAAGTCTTAAAAATTATGTTAATATGTATCTTGTAATTTATTTAACCACTCATTCATTGATCCAATCAATATTTATTGGGCACTAATACTTGTTGAGTGCGCCATGGGCTATGTGTCTCCTAATATTAAAAAGGTGATGGGTTGTGCTATTATAGGTGGTGTTTTCACTGTTGCTGGTGTTACTGTGTCAGTTAAATGGTTGATTTTATCTGCATAGTAAAAATGGGCACTCCGGCTAGGTCCTCTTCCTGTGTTGGACCTGATTGTCTTTCTATCCTTCTGACTAACACAAGCAAGCACAATCCAAAAGCAAAAACATAACAAAATACTGATTTTTCATATTAAATAACAGGAATTCCTCCCTACTGCACCCCTTCATCGTATCTCCCATAATCTCTTCCTTTTCCATATTGAGAGAGGAAATCTGTATCTTCCAGTTTATATATGTTGGTAATACTTCTAAATATATTCTTCTCTGGATCCAGAAATTAACAAATACCCAAAAGTTATTATGTTGATCCTAACCCACATCATAGTCTGGTCCTGGGAAATATCAGGTCCCTGGCTGCTTCTCTTACCCTTGATCACTCGCATGTCTCTGCCTGAGTAGCTTCACTATAACTAGATGTTTTCTACCAGATTAGGGCTAAAGCAGGAAGTGTAGGCCCAGCCACAGCAGACATACAGAGAGAAATAGCAGGTGACAATGGGGACATAGCTGAGATGCTCTCAAATGTAACCCTTAGAATAAAATATGGTTTGAGTAAATTAAAAAAAAAAAAAAACGGCATATGGAATCTATTTCTCTCTTTCTTCATCGTTTAATTTTTGTAATTAGCTGGTAGCTCTCACTCCCTACCTGACCTTGAGAATATTGTGTACCTTATATATATGAACTCTTTTAAAAGGTATCATATCAAACTACTCAACTATTTGGGGGGCCATATTTTTTTAAAAAGCATGTTTGTTTTTAAACTATAGTAAAATTACATGGTATTTTGAGAAATATCCTGGCTTTCCCACTCTTCCTGTCCTGTAGTCTCCCACCAACAACTCCAGTTGGCCAGAACTTACCGGAAGCCCAGTGGACTGAGCCTGGAAACTGTAGTCTACAGGGGTCAGCCACTTCGCTACTGAGCAGAGCAGGAGAAAGGCCCTAAATGAATATGAGAATGACAGGCACAATTTTAGAAGTAATTTCTTACTAACTACTAATACAGGTATACCTCATTTCATTGAGCTTTGATGTACTGTTCATCACAGATACCATGTTTTTTTGTTGCTGTTTTGTTTTTGTTTTTGTTTATAAATTAAAGGTTTGTGGCAACCCTCCGTTGAGCAAGTCTATCCGTGTGGGCTTTTCAATAACAGTTTCTCACTCTGTATCACATTTTGGTAATTCTCAAATTATTTCAGACTTCTCCATTGTTATTATGAGTATTTGTTATGGTGACTTTTAATCAGTGATCTTCGATATTACTAAGATAATTGTTTTGGGAAGTCACAAATGCAACCATACAAGACTGTAAACTTATGAAGTGTGTATTCTGACTGCTCCACCAAATGGCTGCTTTCTATCTCTCCACATCCTTGGGCCTCCCTATTCTTGAGACATATACAGAAAAAGAAATTAATCCAGTTAATCATCTGACAGTGGCCTTTAAGTATTAAAGTAAAAGGAAGAGTCACAAGTCTCTTACTGAGTCAAAAGCTAGAAATGGTTAAGCTTAGTGTGGAAAGCACTACCTCAGGTTGCAAGCTGAGATAGGCTGAAAGGTAGGCCTCCTGCACCAGTTAGCCCGGTTGTGGATGCAAAAAAAGAAAAAAAAAATCCTTGAAGGAAATTGAAAGTGCTACTCCAGTAAACACACAAATGATAAGAAAGTGAAATAGCCTTAATGCTGTTATGAAGACACTTTTAGTTTAGCCACAATTATTTCCTTAAGCAAAAACTTAATTGAGAGCAAGGCCCTCTCTTCAATCCTATGAAACCTGAGAGAGGTGAGGAAGCTGCAGAAGTAAAGTTTGAAGCTAGCAGAGGTTGGTTCATGAGTTTTAAGGAAAGAAGCCATCTCCATAACATCAAGTGCAAGCTGAAGCAACAAGTGCTGGTATAGAAGCTGCACCAACTCACCCAGGTGATTTGGCTAAGATAATGAATGAAGGCTGCTACACTGAAGGACAGATTTTCAGTGTAGATGAAACAGCCTTATGTTGAAAGGAGATGCCATGTAGGACTTTCATGGCTAGAGAAGGGAAGTCAATGCCTGGCTTCAATGCTTCAAAGCACAGGCTGACTTGAAGTTGCAGCCAATACTCATTTAGCATTCTGAAAATTCTGAAGCCCTTAAGAATTATGCTAACTCTACTCTGTGCTCTATAAATGGAACAACAAAGCCTGGATAACAGCACATCTGTTTACAACATGGTTTACTGACTATTTTAAGCCCACTGTTGAGACTTACTGCTCAGAAAAAAATCCTTTCAAAATAACATTATTCATTGACAATGTACCTGGTCACTCAAGAGCTGTGATGGAGATGTATAAGATTAATATTGTTTTCATTCCTGCCAATGCAATATCCATTCAGCAGCCCATGGATCAAAGAGTAATTTTGATTTTCAAGACTTACTACTTAAGACATATATTTTAGAAGGCTATAGCTGCCATAGACAGTGATTCCTTTGACAGATCTGGGCAAGGTAACTTAAAACCTTCTAGGAATGACTCACCAATTTAGATGCCATTAAGAACATTCACCATTCATGGGAAGAAAACAAAATATCGAGATTAACAGGAGTTTGGAAGAAGGTGATTCCAACTCTCATGGATGACTTTAATGAGTTCAAGATTTAAATGGGGAAGTAACTGTAGATGGGATGAAAATAACAAGATATCTACAATTAGAAGTAGAGACTGAAGATGTGACTAAATTGCTTCAATCTCATGATGAAACTTTTTTAAAAAAGATTTTATTTATTTATTTTTAGACAGAGGGGAAGGGAGGGAGAAAGAGAAGGAGACAAACCTCAATGTGTGGTTGCCTCTCGTGCACCCCTTATTGGGGACCTGGCGCACAACCCAGGCATGTGGCCTGACTGGGAATCGAAGCAGCAACCCTTTGATTTGCAGGCCTGTGCTCAATCCACTGAGCTGCACCAGCCAGGGCTCATGATGAAACTTTAATAAATGAATAGTTGCTTCTTATGAATGAGCAAAGAAAGTGGTTTTTTGACATGAAATCTACTTCAGGTGAAGATGTTGTGAAGATCATTGAGATGACAACAAAATATTTAGAATATTACATAAACTTAGTTGATAAAGCAGTGGCAAGGTCTGAGTGGACTGATTCCAATTTTGAAAGAAGTTCTCTGGGAAAAATACCATCAAACAGCATCAGAAAGAGTCACCCTCCATGGCAAACTGCATTGCTGTCTTGTTTTAAGAAATTGTCACAGCCGCCAGCCCTTAGCAACCTCGCCCTGATCAGCCAGCCAGCAGTTGTCAATGGTGCGGCAAAACCCTCACCAGTGCAAAGACTGCAACTCACTGAAGGCTCAGATGATGATTAGCGTTTTTTAGCATTAGAGTATCTTTTATTGAAAGTATGTGCATTGTTTTTTAGACATAATGCTATTGCACACAATAAAGTGTAAAGATAAATCTTACACTCTTTGAGGAAGCAAAAATATTGTGGCTTCTTTTATCATAATATTTATTTTGCTGTGGTGGTCTAGAACTGAACCCACAATATCTCTGAGATGTGTTTGTATTAGAAACAATAGAACATTACTGAAATATAATCTTCCCAGATCAGATTGCCACCCTGTTGGTAGTCTAAAGCCCACCACCATTCAGCTTGAGACTGGCGACATCGTTCTGAAATGCATCCAGATCTTGTCACTTTTTCCACCTTGACATTCAGTTCATTCTTGTGCTGTATCTTAATTTACATAGTTTACCTCACATACCCTTTTTATGTAGTTAGGTAGCTCAGCACACAAACTCTGTTATATAGTTTAGCACACAGACACTGTTCATTACGTCCTTTTCACCTCTTACACCTTCTTCTGGACACCAACATCTACCTTTTGATCCAACTTAACTAATCAGTTGCAATTTTACAGCCTTTCATGTTTTTGCACACTACTATGTTTCACGTGGTTTCTTCTGCTTAGAATACCAGCAACCTCTCCCCATCCACCACCATGGTAGCTTCACTTTTTTTTTCCCAGTAGAATAACTCTTATATTTCTTCAATTCTTAACTTAACCCTTCTGCCCCTGGTACGATGCAGAGGGCTCTTTTTGCTGCCCTTAGACACAAAGGCTTGTTACATAGTAGGGAAATAATAAAAGATTGTTGAATTAGTGATTAATGAAGGAGTAATCTCTTCTTTGATCACATTAGGTAACAGCACATTCATTTTATACATCCTATACCTATAAAGACAACACAACAAAATGAAGTGGTATTCCATTTTGTTATCATAATGTAAGTGTAAGTTTTTTTAAAGTATTTTTGAACAGTAATTAAAGTATCTTGCAATGCTCTCCTCTAAATAAAAAGAGATTTAGTTCATTTCTTTTTCATTGAGAATTCTCTTTTAATGCAATCCTTTCCTTCGTTACGTGTGTTGCAACTCTTCATTTTCTAAGGTTTTACCCAGCTGTGTCCGGATTTGAATTTCCCTTGATGACCCCATTCTTTTAATGTTGCTGTTCTTGTTTGTTTTCAGAATAATTTATGTTTCACACTTAATTTGCATGTTTTTCTTCTAACTTCATGAGCTTGAAAAAGAGTAAATTTTCTGGTCTCATATGACGAGTCAGCAGGATAATGTACTGTGATTTAAAAAATGTTCTGTTTTGTTTTGTTTTTCTTAATCAAGTGCAAAAGATATTTGTTCTGGTTACTCTCTTTTTTTCGTGTATATTATCCAACTTATAGCAGGGGAATCCCTTGGAAGGAAGGAAGGAAGGAAGGAAGGAAGGAAGGAAGGAAGGAAGGAAGGCCAAGGCTAATTAATTTCATTTTCCATTCACATTTACTTGTCATTTTTTGACCATGAGAACATTCATCTCAATACCTTTAACTGTGTTATTATTAAACCTCAGAAATTAATTTAAGTTGGGATCCTTTCAAGGAATCATATACAATAGAGTGTCTAAGGGTTGATATAGTGAGAAAACTAAGGATATGTTAAAAAGTATTAGCTACTAGATGACTATTATTATTATAAAAGACTATATGAAAAAAATAGGGCATTCAAGTTGCATGAGTGATGCAGTTTGAAGCAGATCTGAAAAATATATGGAGCCAGAATTAGATTCCTTCAGCTGTTTTAAAATATTCTATGAAAAGATGACAATCATTTCTGGTATTTCTATTTGATTTTGCATGGCATAAATTACATATATATTATTTTTAGTGAAAGACTTTCAATCATATGCAGAAGTATGAAGATGTAACAATAAATAATAATACACACATCCTCCAAATTCAATAATTATCAACTTCAAATTCAACTATTAGCCAATATTATTCTGTATACCTCCAATCTCCCATTTTTGTTGTTGATGACGATTTTAATTTAGCTGGAGTATTTTAAAGAAAAATCACAGACATTATATAATTTTAGCTATAAGAAGTGCAGTATGTATTTCTAAAAATAAGAAAAATGTAAACGTAACAACATCTAATTAAACAATTATTTCTTAATATTGTCATTATCCAGTCCACACTTAATTTTCCCTGATTTTTTTTTAGATTGTGTGTTCAAATCATGATATAAACAAAATTTACACTTTTCATTTGGTTGAAGTATCTGTTTAAGTTTCACTTAATCTTTAGCAGCTGTTCTTTCTCTGAGGGGAGAAACTGGGTCATTTTTCATCTTGAAATTTCTCTTATTCTCGATGTGACATTATTTCCCCATATTGGCACTTAACATTTTCCTTTTCTTCAGGTTTCTTAGAAATTGGTGGATAGAGTTAGAATTTTAAACACATTCATATTAATATTTTGGTGGTATTTGTGGGGCAAACTCACTTCATGGTTAGTGTTTTGTGTTTGTTCTGTATGGTACTACATCAGGATCCACTTAATATCCAATGGCCCATTCGTACTGTTTTTTTGGATAAGCTGGTATTTAGTGATGTCTTATCAAGGCATTCATGTTTTGTCAGCCTTATACAACCATTATAAAATTCCCCATCAAAATATCCATGCAAGTTTTTAAATATTATCTATGGATAAACATTATATAGATAATTATTTCATTAGAGTTTACAAAGCATTGATTTCGAAAATTCTTTCCTAATGGAATTTTTCCCTCATGTTAAAAATTTTGGTTTCTTTGAAATGTACACTAGGCTAAACTGTAATTAAACTGGGTGGCATCCATATTGAGCTTAGTAAAAACATTTAATTATATCCTTCTTCATATTATATGACTGTGATGAGAAGAAATTCAAAATATTAGGAGATGCATTAAATATTGAATTTTTTAATTTTCTCAATAAATTTTAAAATATTTATGAGACTGTTAAACTTGCCTCTATAACATTTTTAAAATAAACCTTTTTTTAGTTGAAGAAACTTGTATATATACATGAAGTTTTAAGTAATAATATATATATATTTCCCATGGTATCATCTTGTAAAATTATAGTATCAACCAGGATATTGATGTTGATAAAGCAAGGATACAAAACATATCACTGCAAAAGCTATTCATGTTTCCTTTTATAGTCATTAAGATATTGTATTTTTCAGCATATAAATTCTGTGTATATTGTTGTAGTTTCACAACTAAGTATTTATCTCTTTTTTGCACAATTGTGACACTATAATTTTAATTTTGATGCCCATGAAATCATTGTTAGCATATAGAAGTAAAATTACTTTTCAGATTTTTAACTTGTGTCCTGCAAACTTGCTAAACTCAGTTTCTAGGAGACTTTTAGTAAAATCCTTGGGATTTTCTATGTAGACAACATGTCAGCTGAAAATAAGAATCTTGTCAAATACCTTTCTTTTCTTAATCAGTTGATATAATCATACTTTTTTTAGCCTGTTAGTATGGTGGAGTATATAATGGCTTTCGGACACTGAACCAGCCTCGCATCATTATAATAAACCCCACTTGGTCATGGTGTATAATTCTTTTTACATATTGCTGAATTCTACTTGCTAATATTATGTTAAAGATTTTGTGTCTATTTTCATGAGGAAATTTTACCCTAATTTTCTTATTCTTTATTGTTTTTTTCTGAGTTTTAGTGTAATACTATCTTCTTAAAATTAATTTGGATGTATTCCTTTCTCTTTCCCAGAAGGGATTGTGTATAATTTGTGTTAATTATTTTTAAAAAGTTCAGTAGATATTCCCAGTGAAATTATTCAGGCCTGGCACTTTCTTTTTCATGAGTTTTTAAATTATAAGTTCAATTTTCTTAATAGTCATAGGGCAATTCAAATTATCTATTTTATATTTGGTAATTTGTGGTAGGTTGTGCTTTTTAAGAAATAGGTCCATTCCATTTAAGTTGTCACAGCTATTTGAGTAGAGTTGTTCACAGTGTTCTTTTTCTTTGATGTCTTTAGAGTTTGGAGTAATAAGCTCTCTCCAAATGCTAATTGATACTGATAATTTTTGCTCTTTTTCTCTTTTTTGTTATTTGGTAAATTTTCTTGATCTTTGAAAAAAAAGGTTTTTTTCCCAATATTTTTCTCCTTTTTATTTGATTGATTTATTCTCTTTGTTACTTCTTTTCCTCTGCTTGCTTTAGGTTTCTAATGTTCTTCTTTTTCTGGATTCTTAAAGTAGGAGTAGAAATTATTGATTTGAGAGTTTTCCTCTTTCCTCATATATTTAGTGCTATAAATTTCTGTCTCAGTACTGATTTAAGGGTGTCACACCAATTTTGGTTGTTGCATTTCCATTTTTTATTCAATTCAACACACTTTTTATTTTCTTTTACAGTTTCTCTTTAAGCTATAAATTATTTAGAAGTCTACTGTTCAGTTTCCAAGTATTCAAAGATTTTTGTTATTTTCTATTCTTATAGTTTGATTTCATTTTGGTCAGAAAATACACTTTGTATGATTTTAATGACTTTAATTTCATTGAGGTGTTTTTATGGCCCACAATATGGTATACCCTTCAACCTTGACCTACTTCCCTCTCTTTCCAGGACTCTAGTGACATGAATGTTAAGCCCTTAGTTATGGCCTCAGAGGTCCTGAACTCTCTGTTCCCCCTGCTTTAAAAAAAAAAAAAATCTTCTATTTCTTTCCATTCTTCAGAATAAGAAAATATTCGTCTATATTCAACTTCACTAATTCTTTCCTCTATTCTTCTGCTGAACCCATTCACTGAAATTTTAATTTAATTTTATTTTTTAATTCTTAATTTTCACTTGTTTTTGTGTGTTCTAGTTATATAATGAAAGTTTCTAAATTTTTGTGAGAATTTATTTATTTTTGCCTTTATCATATTTTAATTGGTCATTGAACATTTTTTTTATGGTGGCTGTTTTAAAATCTGTGTCATATAACTCTAATTTATCTGCCTTCTTGTTGACATCGATTGATTGTTGATTTTCATTCTAGTTGAGATTTGCCTTGTCCTTAATTATATTTTATTGAACCTGGGCTTTTGGAGTATTATAATTAAACACTGGATCTTATTTAAATCTTCTATATTCACTGGCCTGCTCTCATGCCACTCCATCAGGGGAATATGGGGCACCACTGCATTACTGCTAGTTTAGTATAGCAATCCACATTCCCCACTCAGCCTCTGTTGGCACTCAAGGGGAGGTTGAAATGACGTGGTGCCCAGGTGGTATCTGCAGAGACCCAGTGGGTAGCCATAACTCCCACCCATGCCCAGGCGTACTAGTACTTCTATAAGTTTTATAACACTTCTAAATCTAAAATGATGCAAGCACACCTCAAATCATTAATAATCATCATTAATGAAAAATTGGTCATACAATTTTTTATTTTATTTTTATTTTTTATTGCTGTTCAATTACAGTTATCTCCATTTTCCCCATACCACTCCCTGACACCCCAGTCATCCCCACCTCCCACCCTCAATCCTACCCCCTTTGGCTTTGTCCGTGAGTCCTTTATATATATGTTCCTTGACAACCCTTCCCACCAATCCCTTCAAAATTTCCTCCCAGCTCCCCTCTGGTTACTGTCAGTCTGTTCTTAATTTCAGTGTCTCTGGTTATATTTTGCTTGCTTGTTTATTTTGTTGGTTAGGTTCCAGTTACAGGTGAGATCATATGGTATTTGTCTTTCACCCCCTGCCTTATTTCACTTAGCATAGTGCTCTCCAGATCCATCCACGCTATTGCAAAGGGTAGGAGCTCCTTTTTTTCTGCTGCATAGTATTCAATTGTGTAAATGTACCACACTTACAATTTTTAAAATCAACTTTTACAACCATTCAAGATTAAAACAGTTAAAATTCTAGTTATTGAATCTGAATGCTGTGCCATTTATTAAAAATGTAATGATGAAGTTTCCTTTCAACAATTTTTAATCCAATGGAATTTTTTTCAGCAAGATCTAATTTATGAGCATATTATTAGAGCAGCTACCATTCAGCTAGCATGAACATCACTAAAAGAGCACAACTGGTCCACAATGAGAGGAATTCAATCCATACAAAGTAAAGATGTAGTGCCACCCTTCCTGTCTAACAAGAGCCTCCACCTCACAGCCATGGAACCCACTGTGTTCCTACCTAGGTACAATTCATACTACACAGTTTATCCTTGGAAACCTGAAAAGGGACTCCTTCAGAAGATCCAAAAGAGTTTTATTCAAAATGGGCACAGTGAACTCTGCAGCTGGTCACTGAGTTATCTAGAATCTTCATTGTTGATCTTAGAGCACCATAGAAAAGCAACAAATACTAGATGTTACTCACCCTGCTCACCACCCCCAGGATTTCACTATCAGGTCCAGCTTGGTGTGGCTGCTTAAGGCCAAAGACATATAGCCTGGGGGCAACTGGTCATGAAGTCCAGCTAGTTTGATCCTGAGTAGACAGAGGCTCACCAACCTGTGCTGCACTGTGCATAGGTATCACCAGATTATGTCACTGTGCATGCTAAATTCCATATACAATCTGAAAACATGCCATATTTACTTCTCATGTGGGACTACACTTTCCTAACATGACAGAATGCAGGGAAATATTTACATCAAAGTAATAGTTTTAATTTTGTTTTTCTGCTGATATTATAATACATGGGAAAGGAAATCCTCAAAATGCTCATTGTGATGATATACTTTGAAGCATTTCAAGATTTAATAAGGAAAAGGTAGAGATATTGACAAGACCTACATGTACTAGTTAACCAACATCAAGGCAAGCATTGAGATTTCTTGCAGCCTTAGTCACTGAGCAGGTTACTTTTCCCTAAGTGCTCTAAAGTAATCCTTAACTAGTTACAACAGCACCATTTCAGCATAACCATTGCTTGTCCCTTTCATCAACTAAGCAGATAATTGACCCTTTCTCCCCCAGGCAGTGGTTCTTGGTATTCCTAGGTTGTCAAGAAAATTCTTAGGGATGCAGTTTAAACAAACAAACAAAAAAAAAAAAAAAACACTGTATGGTATTTCCCATAAAGCTAATTTTTATAAATTTTGGTATAGTTTTCTACTTTCTTATTTTTAAAAGTTTATACTACTGATAAATGAGAGGGTTATAATTGAGGTATTTTATTTTCTATCTTCTTTTTATTAAATAGGCAATTGATAACTTTATGTTAGTCCTTATTTCTATTTAATTGTACTGGTTTAGAAAGTTCAAGTCAAGGAGTTACTTTACCAAATTAATATTGTTTATTTGGCCCTTTATAATATTCAGAAATATAAAGTTAATTTTCCAAAATTGATATTAAAAAGAATAGGCTAAAAGATACAGCAACTAAAATAACAAAAGTCAAATAACACCATGTGCAAATTGTTTTAATATTTAAGAGGGGCAAAGCTGTTTGGTGAAAGTATCTATAAAAATATGTTTGACACAAAAAATAACACAAAGGCATCATGGGGCTCAACCTGTGGGATGGCCTGAAACCCCATTATAGGCCAAATGGCTGGTGTTTACTAGAAATGTACAACCTGATGCAATCCTGTTAGCACAATATGACAGCTGAACTTAAATACAGGCATTCCCTCAGAGGAGTCCCTATTGACAGTTATAGAAACAAGTTAATTCTCACCTTATTTTTAATCCTGATTATAACTAACCGTGCCTCCACCTTCTGGTTTAGCATCTCAATATTATGTCACAAGCATGGAACAAGAACTTAATCAAGGAAATTTTGGAATTTACTTTCCAGCAGCTGAGATACGAAAGGTGAGATAAGAGTGAACATGTGTTGGTAGGACAGTAATTAGATTCTGACATAAGGTACAGAATTGAAATGTTAGCTAAATCTGTTCACAGCTGGTTCTCATCTCAATTAATGAAAAATATATACAGTATACACCACAAGAGTGAGTATATAGTGTTGAGGGTTCTTACATGAGAGTTCAGTCTGGAGCTTCTTGTTAGCATCGTTAATTTCAAAGTTGGCAAATGGCTTGTTCCAGAAAATGCAATTTTTCATGCTCTTCCTCTTTTCCCTCCTTCTCTTCTCCCTCTTCTCCCTTCACCTTTTTCTCTCCTTCCTCCTTCCCACGCTTCTCCTCCTCCTGCTCTTTCTTAACTCTGCTATAAACCTATCTATAGGTGCATATATGACCCAAGCAAGACAGAATCTTCCTCTTAAATACCATGAATGATTACAGGCTGTAAAGGGATTATTGTTCATTTATAAAAAGCTGTGAAAAATAAACAAAAGAAAATAGGATTCTGAGCTTGAGAGACAAGATTAGAGACAAGATTACTCTTCTGCTATCCAATTGGATAACTTTAGAAATGTAAATATGCAAAGCTTCTCTTTCTACCTATGGACAATGATGCCAATATTTATTCCATATTTCTCACAAGGTGCTTATGAGAGCTAATTAAACTTTTATTAATATTTTAAAGTATGGAACATCTAAACTAAAATCACTTTCCCTTTAAAAAAGGGAAATTGTCTCCTTTTACTTTTTAGCACTAGATCCATGCATTATAAAGATCAGAAAAACTGAGGTCTCAACCAGTGATTTTTCAAGGATTAGCACATCAACCTCACCAGTAATAGAAATGTGTAGCCCCCACCCCAGATGTGCTGAATCAGAATATCTGGGAGTAGGGTCCACCTGGGAATCTGTACTTTCAACAAGTTCCATCAATGATTCTAATAGTCACACAAATGTGAGAAGTGCTGGTCTCTGGACCGCATATTGAGAACAAAGTAGAGAGCCAGGACTAAATCCCATAGCCCCTGAATCCTAAATCAAACCTTTGTAAACTACACAAATGTAAATAATTCTATTATTTAAACCACACTTAAATTTTAATGCTGGCTCTTCCGTTTTGTAAAGTGTTGCTATTAGAGAGCAGAAAAAAGATCCTGGATGAGACCATAAGGGAAAGATTTTTGTTTGCTTATTTATAGCTTTTACATATGTAATCTGTATGATTCCACAAAATAAACACATTTGCATTCTTGCAGGCATAACCCACAACCATAACTTTCTAGGTTTAGTGGATTCTTATACAAAGTCAGGTCCTAGTTGCTACATTCATATTTGACAAAAAATTAAATTAAGACAAGAAGAGACTCATGTCTTTAAGCCTTATGTAAACAAATTCTAAACCACTGAAGCATGTAGTATAGCTATCCTTAAAAGAAAAGAATGTCCAAATAAGATAATCCCATATGAACAAACTTATCCTTCTCGAGATAATGACACTGGTGTGTTTTCTCTCTCTCTCCATTTTTATTCAAATTTTTTTGAATGCAATTGAGTGGGAAAATAACACTCTGTTCCCTTTGAAACCATTTGTTTGCGCTAAAAAGTGACCAAACCTGAGATTAATTAGTTTTGTTGATGATTTTAAGTTACAGATAACCCCAGAATATTGCTTTCTTCTGCCCAAAGACTGTTCAGATGAAACTAGAGGAGCTGGAACCCTGAACCAGTGACTTCTCATTGTCAGCAATGTTGTGTTTCTTTATCTTTTTTCTTTTTTAAATTTTATTTTAATTGTTGCTCTTGTACAGTTTTCTGTCTTTTACTCCCATCCCAGCCGACCACCCTCTCCAGCACCCTCCTATTTCCACCCCCTCTAATTTTTGTCCATGTGTCCTTTACATTTGTTCCTGTAAAGCCTTCCCCTTTTCCGCTGAAATTCCCTCCCTTCTCCCCTCTGGTGACTGTCAGCCTGTTCTCAATTTTAGTGTATTTGGTTTTATTTTGCTTGCTTGTTTGTTTGTTTGTTGATTAGGTTCTTTCAACATCAGCATTCAGAGTAAGTACTATTGTCTTCTATGCATGTCTTACTATTTAAAAAAACTAGAAGCTAAGCAATCCAAAAAAAAAAAAAAAAGGGTACTGGTTTGCTTCCTTCACTATTTCAAAAGAGTAGAGTTCCAAGTTCCTAGGCTTTTTTCCCCCTCAACAAGAAGTAAGAATCTGAACAAATAAGAATAAGAACTCATGTGCCATATGATCTCACCTTTAACAAGAACCTAAACACAAAACAAACAAACAAGCAAAATATAACCAAAGACACTGAAATTGAGAACAGACTGACAGTCACCAGAGGGGAGAGGGGAGGGAATTTCAGAGGATAAGGGGAAGGGTTTACAGGAACAAGTATAGAGGACACATGGACAAAAACTAGGGGGGTTGGAAATGGGAGGGAGGTGGGGAGGGCTGGGGCGGTGGGCTGGGATGGGAGTAAAAGACAGAAAACTGTACATGAACAACAATTAAAGTAAAATAAATAAAGAATAAGGGCTCATGGACATGGACAAACGTGTGGAGATTGCTGGGGGTAGGGGAGTATAAAGGAGCTAAATGGTAATGGGAAAAATACAATAAAGATTAAATTAAGATAAAAACCTTCAGCATTTTCCTACCTTAAACCATTAGCATCCTACATTCAAATTTCTATAATTCCCCAACTTCCTTATGTTGTCATCTGTCATTACAAGGCATACTCTGTTAGAAACAAAGCAGAAAACAACTGCTTAAGGATTTAGTGTACTAGAAATTGCATCTAATCAAATTGTGTTAAATTATTTTGCAAATAAAATCAATATATACCAGGGACCTGATGAAAGCATTTAAAGAAGAATTTAAAACTACAAATAAATTATCAAATTAGAAAAAAAATGGTTATAAAAATTAAACACTATCTCACATAAGCGTTCATAACTTTTCTAATTGTTAATTTTAGAGAGGGAGAGAACAAGAAAGGAAGAAAGGGATAGAGAAGGAAACATCAATTCATTGTCTCCCCAGTTTATGCATTCATTGGTTGTTTCTTGCATGTGCCCTGACTGGAGAGCAAACTCACAACCACTGCACATCAGGAAGATGCTCAGACTGAGCTACCCAGCCAGGGCCTAAGCATTCCTAAGTGAATTCCATCTCTTCTGGAGTATTCAAATGGAACACAAAGATAATATATCAAATAATAATAATAATAAACTCAGTATAAGAATAAAAAATGGAGAGGGCTAGTATTCAGTGAGACAATAATACTTGAAGAATTTCATTAAATTTATTTATCAACTTTTTCTATTTCACCAATTTACACCTAGATATTTGGGCCTGTACAAAGCAAGATGGCCTGAAGTCTAGAATAACTGAAATTAGGTGTTATTGATTTGAAAAAGCTGTGAAGAAACAAAATTATTTGGTAGAGTTTGAGAGGAAAAAATCAATCAATGATATGAACAGACAATCTGGTTCAGGTCAGTAGCATATGACATTGAACATCAGCTCCTAGGCAAAATCATGAGGAGGTCAAATTTGTCATTGCTCTCCCCCTGGCCCTTTGTGACTGCTGACTGTCCGGGGACTTCATACATGGTTCCCACTGGACCACCACATATTAATCAGAACACTTTGGTTGCAGGTGACATAAAGCCAACTCAAATAAGCACTACTGGGGGGCAGCAGAGCTCAAAGACTGAACAGTCTAGGGGTGGAGTTAATTTAAAGTATGACTGGTTTCAAGAGTTTACATGAATTTGTACTTCTTTTTTTACTCTGCCCCCCATCTCAGCTCTGCTTTGCTCTGATATTACTTTATTTTAACACAAGCATTTTTATTGTGTTGACATGATGATTTAGAGGAACTCTAGGCCTTTTTGGAGACATCTCAACAACTCTGGCATATAGTTTGTACATTAGGTTTAATTAATCCTAAATGTCCAGTTCTAAATCATAGACTTATTGTGCAATGAATCATTGTCGCCAGGGCTGTAATGATTCTATTGAGCAAATCCATGTAAGATTTTCCCTGGAACTGGGTGATAGGAACCCCAACTGAGTTAATTAAGAGTAGTGGAGATCTGGTTTTCCTAGGAAAATCAGGGTAACTTTAGCCTAGAAAAACATGGGAATGAGTACTAGCTCAAAACAAGTATCCACTAAAGTCTATGGTCTGGACAGTGATCCACAGTTCAGACCCTTCCTTAACTCCCACTCCTTAACAGAAAGGAGTCTTATATTTCATTCCTCATGGTGCTTCTAAGAGAATAAACTTCCTTAAGTATAAACTGCACCATCATAGCTTCAGTATCATAGCCTGGGAATCAGGAATGATGGCATGGAGTACTTTGGTCTTCCTTATTACAATCTCTGCTTGAGACACCCAGTGATGGATGTCATGGTTATTGTTGAGTATATGTAGTTTAAATATTCCTTCTTACCTGGAACTGGTATCTGCCCCTCTGTGACCTACCTCGTGGAATTTTCCTCCTTGAGCTATCCAAATTGTATCCATTATGTGTGCTACACAGATCTTCAAATATGTAAAGACAGATTTATTCAACTGCTATGCATATAACACAATCTCCAGAAATTTAAGACCTAATCAGTTCTTTATGCCTATTTGTTCTCCTAATTGTTATGCTACTCTTTTTCCCATGAACTTAATTTGGTTGAACCATAGATTGGAAGAATTTTTTTATTATTGCTTTTGTTATTGTTCTTTGTTGTTTGTTTTATTTACATAGTCTCTAAAATTCAAGTAGGTAAAAAGTAAACCAATATTTGGTAAAGAATTGTTATATCTTTATATTGTTACTCATCACCTATAGGCTTTCTAGCTTAACAATAGAAATACATCCATACCAGCTGTGCAGAAAACAAAAATATTCTGTATTCCTGTATATTTTTTTCTTATTTCATTTGTCAGGTTGTTTGACTCCAAAACAAACAAGCAACTTGAGTTTTATAGAGAGTGTATACTTTATAATTTTGAAGTCTACAAAAAATTATTTATTGTTGCAAATGGTCGGATTCCTGCTTGTGTGCCATGGGAACTGAGTTTCTGCCCTAATGTTTTGGCACATCTTCAGTATACTTACCTCTGTAGGAATGGTGTGTATCCACAATTATATTATTTGAAAAGAATCTTTGTACTGGAAAATCCCATTGAAATGTAGCATCATGTTTCCAAGGGTGTCTTGGGACAAGAAAGAATAGGGCAGCAATGTACATCCACTTGGTTACATCATTCATACCAGAGAAATTATCATCCTACTGTTGATGGGGAGCACTTGTACTTCTCTATTATCAAAGATTTTGCAGAAATGCTCAGCCTTCTCCATTCATTCCATTCCAGCTGTTCTGACACAAGCAACGAAACAGATTGTTTCATTCTCTAGGCATCCATTAAAAAGGACAATGTCATCATTTGGGGGGCCTTTGAAGGGGTTTTGCTCAATTTGGACTGTGTGTGGAGCAAGCTCACTGCTTTATAACAAAAGCATAAAACTCAGTGGTGACAGGCAAGTCAAAGGCTAAAGAATCTGTTAAAAAGAAGAAGCCCTAAATGTTCAGCCATAAACAACAAGAGCTATCAGAAAGAAAGCAGGGGAAAGGTAAAGGAGACCGTGAGAAGAAATGTGCAGCGGCTCAGCGCTGCATCCTTTTATAGTCCTTTGGGAAAACTTACTGGGCTCCAACAGCGATTTCCTGATTGTCCTACATCAAAGAGCCACAAGCATGTTCTCTTTTGAGATTGTTATCAGTACCTTTTAAGCATGCATAGATTTGATATTTTTGATATCAAATATTAAAAACTTTTAAGTCATGTATTGGGTACGTGCTTGTCATGTGACTTTGAAGCATAAGCCTTGTCTTTTCCTTGGAAATCTATCCTTATCTGACCTTCTGTATAAGCCACACATATCCACTAGCCTTCCTTATTCTCCTTTCTTTTCACTTTTTACTCCTATTCTCCTTGAATGTTAAATACACCAATATATACTTCCACTCACTTTTTCCATACCAGTGGCAGACAGTGCAAATTAATAATGGAAATCTTAAGATATATGAATCATTTTCAATATGTATTTCAGGAAGTTACCACCAAGAGAGAATTTAAAAGTGAGATTAAATTTTCTATATCCTGACCCAGGACTGTGAAAACTTAGAAATCTAGAAGGCTCCTTGAATATTTCTCTGATATGAATTTTGGAAAGAACATATTTCTATACTTGGTCAAATAATGATAACACAATTGATTCTCAATTTAAAATCATTGTGGAAGGCAATATTTTATCTTCAATTTGGCTCAGCTTTTACTCCACAAATATATATGGATTTACTGTTTGAAGATTCACATTGATTTTTGAAAGTGGTAATTTTCAAACAACTAAAAAAAGTACTATACTCTATTATAAAACATAAAAAGTAATATAGGTTCTTACTTGCCTCTTTTTCCCCTTTCTCATATTCCATCCTCAAAACCTGTACAGGTATTAACAGGAGAAGTTGGTCTCACCTGTCAGAAGGGAGACTTTGATAGAAGTTTTACTTCTACTTAGAAATTTTTCCTCTGATTGGCTTGTCTTTTGAATCACATCCCATTTCATTCTTTTCTCCCATAATACTAATGGACTCTGGGGTCTTCTTCTTTCTATCTTAATAATAGGCAAAAGCAATCCTTGAGGCTTCCACAGGGTTATGTTGGGTTCAAAATGAATAGACTAGATAGGGCATTGGCTTCAATCTGAAATTATGAGTAGGGTACAGTTATTTAGCATGTACTTTTACCTACATGGACTCTGAGAAATCATGCAATGGAGGCAGATGGCTGTATTCAAGCATCCAGTGGTCCCACAATGATATCAGATGCATAACCCTAACAAATATGTTTGTCCAATAAAAGTGAGTGCACAAAAGGTATTAGTGGGAGAACATGGGGTACAAAGGTTTGAATGTATTGATCCAGGTCACAAATTAAGATATGTATCAGAGAGTAAAACTAAGCAATTCATTGGTTATTTAAAGAGGACATTTGGTCTGAAAATAGATACCTAGGGAAAGCTCTTGATTTCTGGAGTTGGATCATATGAATATAATAAATATTGTATTGGTGTGCTATACTCTCTGAAAAGGGTTAAGTCTCCTAGTCTAAAGAACCTAGGAGCTCAGTCTGGACTCTTTCTTCTAGATCAAAGTGAGTCAATATTCCTCCTATTGTTTTCCCACCAACACCACCATGACTTCAATATTTCTGACACATGCTGTACACAGACCTGCAAGTGACATTATTTCACAGAAAGAAAAATTGAGTCTAAAACCTACCCCTGATTTCTTCAAATGATTATAAGCCATTTATGCCTCCAGTTTTTGGTGTTCCCTGAAATATTTCTCACTGAATTGCTATTTCAAGTTATACCTTTAAATCTGCCCTAAGTTTCTTAAAGTTTATTTAATTAACTTCCTACCTTTCCAAAGCACCTATAAACACGTTGCTAATATTTTTGTTTGTTTTCAGAATTGTGGGACTGTGAGTCTTGGAGAAAGGGATATTGTGTCAGGCAAAATACATTTAATTTAAATAGCTTCTTGGACATTTCTGTTCTTACACACCATGATGACCACATTCCTGCTTGAAGAAATGTTGCTGGTTTCTGCAGGAACCTAGTGAGATAGCATCAGGATGAAGGAAGAATGAGTCTTACACTATTGGTTGGTAGAGGATCCAGACCATCAAAAACTTCAATTTGCATGGCTTTCTATATCACTGATGCTTGAGGACATAGTGAGTAGATCCATCTTTCTTTTCCCACTGCAACCTCTAATGCCTTTTCACTTTAGTCTAAATTATTAGCATCCACTATAAAAAGGTAGCAAGGCAGTGAGTGGGTTGTGTGAAGAAAATAATAGCAATTCTACTTGCTTGCTTTTGTTATTTAAATTCTATTATGTTTTCACAACTGTATATTGATGAAAGTTATAAATACCCAAATAAATATACATTTGAGGGTGCAACCCCTCATTTTTTGTGGCTTCAGAATAGTTGGAAGACATTGTTCCCAAATACCATTTTCTGGGTGTGCTCAGGAGAATAACAGCTTCTCCTCAAATTATTAAGACTTCCTCACAGTAATGCCGCCTGCCTGAGGGTACTTCTGTGATTTATCTTTACTTGATCTACTTTGCACTAGTACCAACATCTATTTCTCCTTTTTGTGGTCTCTCCCTTCCTTCCACAATCTCTCCTGCAATTCGTCTTTGCTTCAGCAACTGAGCAGAACAAAAAGGTATTACCCTCCCTTCTGAGAGAGATCTTATGACTGAATAAATATTGTGTTCCTTCTCTCTCTTCCTATCCTTCTCCTACACTTATTAAGAGAAATTGAGTGTTTGGAGGTATGTTCCTGATCTGTGATGTTAATAGGAAAGACAAACACATCCTGTTAAGACCCTATTCTTGGGCCTGTGGGATATATCTTAAATGTTATGTTACAGGGAAATCCTTGTATCCTGAGTTGAATTACCTGCCATTTCTATCCCAAATGAGCTGGATTTTAAATTTAATGTGTGTATTACTTTACATAGTCTTTTCCCCTTTCCTATTTCTATATGAAAACTATGGAATGTCAGAAGAAGGCATCATGAGATCTATTTTATTTTTTATTTCTTTATTTAGTATGCACAGTATCTTACATTTAGTAGCCATTTGAAGAATATTTGTGGATTTGGGAGGTCTTACTGTGAGAGTGCTTTCTTTATACAATCTAAGGAAGCAATTTTCAACCAGTGTGCCATGGGAGGCACACTGGTATGTGGCAAGAATTGTTAAAACATGAAATACCTGTCTATTTAGTCAGGACCACTGACCTCTTTTCCCTTAGATTGTCAAATTAAAAAAAATGAACAACAGCCAACACAATAGTAGCCTTCCGGTGGGAATGAATAAAAATTATACCTGCTTTTTGGTCAGATCAGCAAAAATATATTTTTGTTGTGCCTCAAAATTTTAGTAATTAGCTTATGTATGCCATGAGATGAAAAAAATGAAAATTGCTGATCTAAGTTATTGATTCCAGCCTTAGTGTGAGTCAGAATCACCTAAAAAGCTTGTTAAAACACAGATTACAGAACCTCAACCTCAGAGGTTCTGATTCAGTAGGTCTGGGGAGGGTGGGACCGGGAATCTACATTTCAATTAAGTCCCCAGGTGATGCTGTTGCTGCTGGTTGGGGAATTACAGTTTAAAACCCACTGATTAAAGAATCGTGCTATATAGGCTCTGCAAGCATAGAAAAGAGGGCAAGATCTAGGAATAGAGAAACAAGATTAAGTTTTAAATGTTTATTATTCTTAGAAAAATATGGCTGTGTTATATTTCCAATCACTGAAGAGCAACTGTATTAAAACTAAAAGAAATAGTGAATAAATCTTGGGTCATTTAAATTATATATGCTTCCACAATATGATAAATATAGAATTGAAGATTTGGCTCTATAGTCATATTTATACAGGTAATATTTATATGGTATATAATTTTAAAATCATTTTTAACAAAATCACTTTTTTGGACAACAAATTTTCAAGTTATGGGTAATCACATCTTACAAGTGAAGAAAAAAATTGGAAAGGTTGTTGTGATTTCAGAGAACTTGAGTCCATTTAGTCCAAAGCTGAACATCTCTTAATTTGTGAAATTTACATTACACCTGGTGCTAACTGTTTTAGCCTGATTGTGTTTTTTATCCCACATCTCTAATGTCTTATGTTTCAGTTTTGTAATGTTCGCAGGACTCATAGAGGACAAAACAGAATATTACGTAAGCCATAATTAATACAGTAGGGCTTGAAATAGAATTCAAGCACCTGAGTTCCAGACTCATAGTTTTACCAATGAACAACTGCCCCCACTGTTAGCCACTGTCCACAGCCTGATCAACATGGAGCGCTGCACCTTCTTCTTGCAAATGGCCACAGCCGACCTCTGCCACAATGTGTTTTGGGAGCCCTTCACCAGCACTTCCTAACCAGTCACTGATGCAGAGGGAGCAGCTAAGAAGCTATAGGGCTACAGAACAAGAGTGTGGGCCACACCCCCTTCCGTGACATCAAGAAGCCAGACTATGAATAGGGGAGCGGCCTCAAGGCTATGGAGTGTACCTTCCATCTGGATGAGGGAAATGAACCAGAGCCTGCTAGATCGACACCAGCTGGTAATCCACTAAAGCAACACCCACCTGTGTGACTTCCTGGAGAGTCAGTACCTACATGAATAGGTCAAGTCCATCAGAGATGAGTGGCCATCTCACGAACATGTGTAAGATGGGGTCATGGAAGCTGGCATGACAGAGTACCTCTTTGCCAAGCTCATCCTGGGTGAGGGAAATAAGAACTAAGCTTGGGCTGACTTCCCCATAGCCATGGGGTTACTATGCCAGGCATACATATTTCAATAATGCTCTGGCAAAACATTCACTTAAATTTTTTGTCTTCCAAATTTATTATATTTTTCTAATAAAGTTATAGGGTTTTAATTAAACACTGGAGAAACTGAGGCAAGTGTGCTAACTCTGCAACTCAGATTCATCTATAAATACAGTCTGATTTATCTTCTTTATAAGATTGTGTGACAATCAAATTTCATAGTATATTTTTCATTTAATCTATTTCTTCATATCAACCTCATTGAATAAAGAATCTTACAGAGGTTTAGGTATATAGAAAAGAGCTTAACAATTTATAGAATCTATTAGAGACTTAAGGTCTGATGATCAGGCAGAATGATTGTAACTTGTATTCATTTAGTTTAGGTGTCTCAATTAAATAGAAAGATAAATTATATTGTTAATATTTAAGGTTCTTTGAGCAAATTGTTAAAAATAAAACAAAGAATATGGAGTGACCTAGTTAGGGATGTAATCCACTCATTCTTGGGAAAAAATGCTACAAGTTTTTTCCATAGTTTGAAATAAGTACACAATTCTGGTACAAAGAAAGGAACATCAGTAATGCAGCTGTTTCCCCAAAGGGGGGGAAACCGATTCAACCTTTCTCCTACCAATTTCCCTTCTTTCTTCCCTCCAAATGCTTTCCAAAAAGTTTTGAAATATCTGTCTTCTGAATTTCATATTTGTTCTATATCCTCACATAACTTTTTGCATCTAAAAACATGATATTCTAAATGGAATATAAATTGAAAGCATTTCTCCTAATGAGCCTAACAATCCTTACTTTCTAGGGAGTATATTGATGTATTATTTCTAGAACCCCTAGTTCTCATCTACTTATGTTCACTCTCATTTAATTCAATTCAGCCACAGAGTGTTGGAACTAAAAGCTACATTAAGAAAACATTGAGTCCCCAACCCCTCATTTCACAGATGAGAAAGAAAGGGGCCTAGGCTATTGGTTAAAAGCACAGAGCTAGTTAGTGACAAAGTTTATATCAGAACTAAGGGGATCAATCACAGCTTCTTCTTCACCATGCTACTCCCTCTGGAGTTTCCACATTAACCTAGGGAACTAAGAAAAATGTCAGAGCCAAATTAATGTCCCTTGCTGAGAGATAGAAGGTCTAGAAAATAAATGCATAAATTATAAAAAAAAATAGATGGGGTTAATGTGCTTTGGAATCCTGGATTGCTTTTTAGTTAACACTGACCTGAGGCATGAGGCTTTACCTGAGTGAACCTCAATTTATTCTTTCAGGAAATGGGGTCAAAAATACCTATAGTAGAGGTTTGATGGTATGACAAAACATGACCAACTCTGCTTGGAATGTAGTAAGTAAATCATATGTCTTCTCTCTGTTTCTTTCCTCACATGGTTCCATCTTTCTACACGTAGTACCTTCTAGTGATTTTTTTCCTGTACCCTACATCTGTACAGTTAAATTCTTGAATGCTTTCCCCTCCTCTGTGACTGTTTCTTTTTCACTGCCTCAGCTGCTTGGCTCTTCCCCTTCAGTCCTTGTCCTTTCACCATGAGTAAACTCAAGATCCCCTTCCCTTTCTACTCTACAACTTCTTTTACAAAGTTCTTTCAGAGTGTCCACAATGAGTGGGAGTTGCTTACAATGAAAAGATCATGCCAACAGGATTCCTCTTTCCCCTACATTAACTTCCTCTGTAGTTTGAGCATGGTGTTCTAAATATGCTCTTAGTAACTAACAGCTATTGTCCCAGCATTGGGAAAACTAGTAATGGTGTGTTTTCAACCTGGCTAGAAATGCCTCAACAGTGTGAATATTGAATTTCAGAAATTTTATTCAATTCTTGTTTCATCCATTGTATTTTCAGCTTTAGAAAATTTTCATTATATACCTGTTGCCTCAGCAAGATATGTGACACTGAGTTCCACTTTAACCTCCACCAGTGTTGAAATATCAAGTTTGAAAGAACAAGTAGAAATAAAGAATATTCTAAAGAGAGCCAGAGAATCATTCACTTGAAAATTTCTTCATTATTTTGCAACGCCGAGAAGTCGCCAACATCATTGCAAGATTTGGCTTGTGTACACCTGGAAAATATGAGACTTGAATTTCTCATGTTGACTGTCCAGCTTCACTTCCCCTGGGGGTGAAGAGAAGAGCTAAACTGCATGTGTGAAGCCTATAGCTGAACTCTAACTCTGAATATGCTACAGGGTTTCCTGGTGGCCACTCAGTGTTTTAATATTTACCCCCTACCTTTTCATTCAAAATGAGTCTATTTAGCTGTTCACATATTGGAACAAAGTACTGATCAGGTTCAGTTTTAGCTCCATTTAGAGAAGGTGGATGATTATAGGTTATATAATTTAAAGAAAGCCCCAAAACCTCATAAGAAAAAAGTTTTCTAATTGCTTCATTGAAATTCCCATATTAGTCACTTCCTTGGAATGAAGCAGTGATAAAAAATGCTGATAAAATATGCAAGCTATCTTAAAGTCATGACACATAAAGCCCCTTTCACTTAGTGATCAAACTAGATAATTAGCCACTTAAAAGGTCTAAAGAGAGGGAAACTGTATGGGAAAGGGGAAAAACAAGGCTTGGAGAGTGTCCAAGCTTGGAAAGGCCACAAAAATCTGAACAGTTGAAGGAAATAATGAAAAGGAGATATCACTACAGGCTCTGTCATGATTGTTACATGATTGTTAGGACCAGCCCCAGAGCTTTGTACCCACACTTCCCTCTGCCCATCCACTCATACACCCACACATTTATTAGTGTTATTGAGTAACTTTGTCCGAGGCACTGCAATGGTATACAAAAGACACAAAGATGAAAAGAAAAGCTTACCAAGGAACACAAGCCTCTAAACAAAATTTGCAAGCCACAGTCTTAGGTGTGGTACAGAAATTGGCTCATAGTGCTATGATAAAAACTGACATTTATTACCTTGGGACAGATACTGTCCTATATATTATTTATGTAATCCTTCTAAGAATGCTCTGAGCTAAATACTACTATCAGGTCCATTTTACAGATGAAAAAATGGTGAGGGATCTAAAAAAAGTAACTCTCCCAAAGTCCTACAGATAAAGGGGAGCAGGATTAGTATTTGAGCCCAGCTTATCTAGCTCCAAAACCTACCTTTTACCACTCTGTTGGTAGCTCTTAAGGGCCCACAGGCATTAAACAAAATAAAATCCTGCAGAACTAAAACTAAAGAATACTACACAGACTCTACTGGTCACCTGCACTGGAATTTTCAGCTAGTTGGGAAGGGAACATAGCTCTTCAGCCGAAATTGGGGAGAATATGACGTGCTGTTATAGCCATCCCTTCATTCTCTACAGCCTTGCCATGATCGACATGACTGGTCAAGAGTTTAATCATCAAGGCTATTCATTGGTGAACTGTATCCTCAAGGATTCAAAAGGTTTTTGTAAGACACCTTTAAATTATTATGATTTGGCCATTTTTATTGTAAGTAAAGATAGGCATTGGGCATTTTTCAGGTTTGAAAAGGATACCGATGATAAATAATATAGAATAAGGAGGCCAGTGAAGATTTGTGAGCAAGACAAATTTTGTCAGGATATAGGGAGGAGACCTAGGAGACTGTAGCATCTAATTTGATACACTTATAAGCCACAAACATGTCTGAATGACCAAGAGCCAGCCACCACCACAAAATAAGCAGGATAGGTCTGGAGTCAGCAGGGAAGAGCTGGGAAAAGGGCCAGGCCGATAATGAAAGGGGGCATTAAGGTACACATTAAACTCTCCAAAGGGAAAAAATAAGCAAAATTTCCAAGACATCCCTAACAAAAAGTTGAAGTATTAACATTTTGCTAAAGTAGCAAAAACAGCAAATTTGCTGGTTTCACTAAGTACATTATATTGCGCTTTTTTTTTTTTCTTGAAATGGGAAGGTAGTAAGGCTTCACTGAGCAATAGTAAGTGAGGACGTAAGAGACTTTTCTAAAGTGGTACATCACCCAATTACTTAGAGTTTGGAGGGAGTAGTTTATTTTTCTGGCATTGAGAATTCAGCATATTTGGACCTGACATCCAATGACTTAGTCCAGTTCCCTGAGTGAGTTGGGATTCCAGATGGGAGAAAAGCTGTCTTATTTTGTGGAGAAAAGCTGCCACGGGAACCCAGGGTGCTTTGATTGAAATTTCAGACATCTGATTTTGTCAGAGTTCGGATTCCTTTCCTTTGAAATTCCCTGTCTTAATAACCATGTTAACCCATTGCCAATCTTCCCCACAAACATGTCTCCATATGATTGGGAAAATTAATGAACAGGCACTAGCTAATATAATTAAACCCAAACACTCCTGATTTTAGTATTAAGAAAAAGCCACTGCCCTGATTTGCTCTTGACAACACAAAAGTCCTGCCATCCTTGAACTGTTTAATTATTGAAATGAACTGTAACAGTACACCGGATAGGGGCAGAGGTCGCGGAACAGTACTGGAAGTCAGAAAGCGGGCAGGGGCTGACAGGAGGGCCTGCCAGCGCCTCGGGCTGCAGCTCCAAACCCACACACTTTTTCTCAGGCAGTGAGCCTCTGATAGGTAGCCTGATAGCGGGACAAATTTGCTAGTATTCTAAAGGTCCAATGGTGCTTGCTTGTTTTAAGACAAGCCAAAATATGCTCTGGTGACCACCACGACATTACAATTCCCATGCCCTACCACATTCCTCCTTTCAGATCCCAGGCATTTTTTTTGTCTCTCTACGTGCAGTCCAGGATGTAGACAAAATGAATTCCAAGTGACCTATGTGGGGGTGGATTTTTTTTAGAAACAAACAGCAAATTAAGAGAGAAAAAAGTCCTGTTCTCACTTTTTTTTTTTTTCTTGGAGGGGATGTATATGTTTATTTTCTCAGAGACACTTTCTGGCAGTGACAACAGAACTCAGTTTTATGGAAGTGTCTTTTTCCCCCAAATTGTAAAGTACAAAATATTAGCCCTATTTTGTTTAATGTTCTTCTCTTCCTCCCAGATCTCACAGAACCTATGACAATTACTTTCTTTAAATAGAGATGTCCAGTTTCTTATGATTCTAGAATAACAATATCTCCTAGAAACATTTTTTCTAATATATTATTAAAATATTTAGACTACCACCAAAGATGATGGGGGGGACAACTGGAAAATGTTGCTATAAATGTTAATAGTATGTAAACAAGAGTAAATGTGTGATTTTTCTAAATATGTTATTTAATATTCAAGATTATTATTTAATAATCAAGAAAAGTTATAAAATAGTGCATTTGTTTGATAAAAAGATAACTTCTAAATATTTTATGTGCTCTGAATACAAACATAATTTTTTTATAAAAAGAAAAGAACTATCTGAGGTAATAGGGTTTTTTAAATTATATTTTATTGATTATGCTGTTACAGTTGTCTCCATTTTTCCCTCTTTGCCCCCCTCCACCCAGCACCCCTACTTCCCTCAGGAAATCCCCACACCTTAGTTCATGACCATGGGTCATGTGTATAAGTTCTTTGGCCACTTCATTTCCTACATGGTACTTTATATCCCCGTGCCTATTCTTACAGAAGTAACTGCCTATTTGTACTTCTTAATCCCCTCACCTCTTCACCCATTCTCCCACACACCGGTCCCATCTGTCAAGCTTTTTCTTAAATAAGTCCCTTAACACTTCATATAATAATGGTTGGGTGATGATGAACCCCTTTACTTTTTTCTTGTCTGGGAAAATATTTATCTCCGATGATTCTGAATGATAGCTTTGCTGGGTAGAGCAAGCTTGGCTGTAGGTCCCTACTTTTCATGACTTTAAATATTTCTTGCCAATCTCTTCTAGCCTGCCAAGTTCCTTTTGAGAAGTTAGCTGACAGTCTTATGGAACTCCCCTGTAGATAACTAAATGCTTTTTTCTTGCTACTTATAAGATTCTTTCTTTATTTTTAACCTTTGGCATTTTAATTATGATGTGTCTTGCAGTTGGCTTCTTTGCATCCATCTTGTTTGGGACTTTCTGTGCTTCCTGGACCTGCATGTCTATTTCCTTCACCAAATTAGGGAAGCCTTCTTTCATTATTCTTTTAGATTTCCAATTTCTTGCACTTTATCATCTCCTTCTGTCAGCTCCTGTGATGTGAATGTTGGAATGCTTGAAGTTGTCCCAGAGGCTGCTTGCACTGTCCTCATTTTTTTTATATTCTTTTTTTCTTCTTGTTATTCTGAATTGTTGTTTTTTGCTTCCTTATGTCTCAAATCATCAAGTTGTTTCCTGGCTTCACCTACTCTACTATTGTTTCCCTGTAAATTGTTCTTTATTTTAATTAGTGTATCCTTTGTTTCTGACAAGGTTTTTTTTTTTTTTTTTTTTTTTTTTTTTTTTTTTTTTTTTTTTTTTTTTTTTTTTTTTTTTTTTTTTTTTTTTTTTTTTTTTTTTTTTTTGAGTTTTGATCTGTTCTTATATTTGAGCCATGTTTCTTTGTCTCCTTGTTTTGGTAGCTTCCCTGTGTTTGTTTCTGTGTATTAGGTAGAGCTGCTATGACTCTGTCTTGGTAGCATGGCCTAATGTAGTAGGTATCCTGTAGGGTCCAGTGGCACAGCCTCCCCTATCACCCAAGCTGGATACTGGAGATGGGCTCTCTGTGTGGGTTGAATACACCCTCTTCTTTAGTTGTGCTTTGATTGCTATTGATATGTCAATGGGAGGGATTTACCCAAGCCAGTCAATAGCAAGGATGGGCTATGACCATTGACCACCAACCTCAGCCCTCCTGTGTAGGGGCAGGGTGGTGGTGCTCTGACATGGTGTATAACTGTCCACTGTGTGCACAGGCTCTGGGTTTTCCTGGGAGGTGCAGGCCAAGGTCAGCCCCCACCTATGTTCTGCCCAGAGTGACCTTCCAGGAGCTACAAAGCAATCTGCAGATGGCTGCAACTTGTGCTGGGGTTGGAGGTTCCCAGGTGAAATCAAACTGTAAATCTAGGCTAGTTGGTGCTGGTGTTGGGCCTAGGGCCCCTTAGCAAGAGGTGTGTGGTTTGGGGGCTCACTGAGGTCAGCTATTGCTTGTTTGAGAGATTTTAGGGAGTTGTGAAGCATGAGCCATTACCTACCATTTATATCAAAAAGCCATTGTTAACTACTTGGGCAGGCCTGTAAGTTGGGTAGGATGGACCCTCAGGGGATCTCCAGGGTGGAGCTAACAATGTTAGCTAGTTTGATGGATTCTCAATATGGCACCCATCTGCCAGCTCTGTGGCTCTGTGGGAGGAGGGCTCAGAAGAGGGACAATGGTCTTGCCCACCTTTCTGTCTGAAGGAAGCTGTCCCCCAGGTCTTGCCTTGATGCTAGACACTTCAGCTCCTCTCCATATGGCAATGGTTCCTTTAAAGCTGACACCCTGGTGCTGGAGCTCAGAGGGATTGAGTCTAAGTAAATCTGTGTGTGGGTCATTTAAAAGGAACTGCTTGGGACTCTAGAAGTTTCTGTCACTGACGCAATCCCCACTGGTTTTTGCAGCCAGAATTTATGGGAACTTATCTTCCTGGCACTGGATCCCTGGCCCGAGGAGTCTGGTGTTGGGCTGGGACTCCTCACTCCTGAGGTATCCCTCCTGAATTTTTACCCAGCACACATGGATGTGGGACCAGCCCGTTCTGTGTCTCTGCTCCTCCTACCAGACTGGATGGATGTGGCTTCTTTAATTCCATAGTTGTTGGACTGCCATTTAACTAGATTTCTGATGGTTCTAACTGAAAGTTTTTCTATATTTTTGGTGTAATTTTGATGTGGTTGTGCAAGACAGCAAGCCATGTTTACCTATGCCTCCATCTTGCCCAGTAGTCCAATAGGGATTTCTGTATTGTAGTTATGGCCTGAAGCCAACTTCTCCTCAATCTTCCTATTCTACATCATTCTCTTGGAAGCCACATATCCCCCTCCACACCCAGGACCACTGGAACCTTTTATTATTTCTCTTACATATTAAAACTTGCTCTAAGGCTAAGCAATGATAAAGCCTTAAAGAGGCATGGTAATCTTCTAATAATGAAATGTGGATATGTGGCCTCTTCTTAGGACCAGCAAAGCTAATAGAAGGACTAGATATTACTATATATGCATACCATTTTTATCCAAACTGAACACCTTCAAGAGTCAAAAGGGAGCAATTAATAACAGCACTAGGAAAAAGATGCCTAAACTAGAACTATCCCATGTAAAATGGGAGGAAGCCTTATATACTTATCTATGTATTTGATAGTAAGAAAACTGACATTTACACATATAGTAGATGGCTCTGTCTTGTCATTTTCCTAGCTGGATGGCCTCCCTTTTTCTTTTACTTATTGCCGCATCCCCACCCCCCATTTCTCAAGCCAAATTCCTGGATGAACACAGCCAGCTTCCTAGGATCTCAACTCAAATTTGCCATAAACTGATATTTTCCAGTCTATCCAGATAGATTTGGTAGGACCAGGAGAGATTTTGGTGTCTGCAGTCCATCTTTCAAGAGCAACAGCTCTCTATCATCACTCAGCCCCTCTACCCTAGCCAAGTTGCTTGGGAGCCAAGAATCCCCATGTGAGAAAAGCTTTGTGGATTATGCATAATTCCTTGGGTGAAACTAAAAGGACATGAGAAGTTGCAGTGACACAAATATAGGCTGATGTAGTGGTATAAGAATTTAGTATCATGGAGAGAAATCTATTCTTTAATATATTATAGTGCATGGAGGAGGAACTTGGCACAGCCATGATGAATTTAGTTCTAGATGTCTCCATGTACAGATAAGATAAAGAATATCCCTAGCAGTCCCTTTGGACAAGTTTTGTGGAAATGTAAAGGACAGCTAGCAGTGGTTTCAAACTTTAGCATACATACAATCCCTTATTTAAAATAGTTCCTGGGTTCCACCTTTTAGTATATTTGATGCCCAAGAATGAATGTATTTAAAGGACATCAAATGATGTGGATGGAATGGGCCCATGCAGCCAAAGTTACTGGGAAAGGCCATGTCTTTCTCACTCATTCTCTTGCTGACATACAGAATGTTGTGGGCCTGTAAGTAGCCTCTTCTGATTGCCTAGAAGTCCTCATACATTGGGAAAGTAAGTGCAGACATACCTAAACTAGAAGAGATTTCCTCGTGTCTATAAAAGCTGCATGGTTCACATTATGGGAAAACAGACCAGTCTTAGCATAGACTTGAAATTAAGGACTAAGATCAGTCCCCAGAGAAATAATGTTAAGTATAGCCTGAACCCCATTCAAGAAGAAATGGTGATTCCCTTCATGATCCAGCCTTGGCAAAGAAAAGCGACAATGTGTCTCAGCCATCTCAGCCACGTACAGGAACCAACTATAGGGAATATGAATGAAAATGACTGTTAGGGAAACATCTAAATTTTCCAAACAAGGTAAGTTTTCCTCCCTGGTTGGATGAATATGGATTTCAGAAATCCAGAATCTGAAAACTGTACTTAATCCTTCTCTAAATAGCATTACAGCTTTTTCCATTCCTCTCCGTACGACATTTTGTTGTTTTTGTCTTGGAGGCTCTAACGCAGGGCCAGGACTTGCACTAGGAGGCCTGCAGATTACAGGAAATAATGACCTGCGCATATTTAGTTGTTCGAAGGAAATTAGAGTAGTCTGATTTTTATTATTCCCTATTGCCCCACGTTCTCTGGTGTAATAACTGCCCTGTTCTCTAATTTACTTTTACATCATTGGAAATGTATAACATTTAGCCCAGATTCTCTTATGACCAATCAGGACCTGCTGTTAGCTGGGTGAACAAAACCTTCCACAGAATGGGAACCTGCCTGATGCAGGCCAAAGACACTGGAAAAGGTGATGTTTCCAGAAAGAACGTGAACTGTGGAAAGTAATTTACCAACTTCTCCCCTTAGGTAGCCAGTGACCACTGTATGACCCTGCTATTGAACATGACAGCTAACTATTTCAAGACTCGCATCATTTTAGATTAACCTCCTGTAAAAATTTGTAGGCTATTTCCTCCTAGTAAACTTTTTCATTGTTAGGTAGCAGTGTATTTCCTGTGGTGCTGCCTCCCTGCCCTGCCTTTCCTTCTCTCTTACCCCATCTCTTACCACAAACTTTTATATTCTCTTTAATGTTAAAATCCAAAATCTGAAATTCATCTACTTATGTTTTTAATTTAGAGGGAAAAAAACATATCTGTTTGATTTTTTTTTAGAATTATGATTAGATACTTAGGTCATGATTTTATTGGGATTTTCTAGTCCCATAGCCTATCATCTATATTTGCTAAAACACTGGGGAGAGGGGGTGGGTCACAGTGGGAAATAAATCCTTGTTGGACATGAATATTACAGTATCTTCAGAGCATTTGTAACTTATCAGCTCTTCAGTAGGACTCTATATGGGGTTTAGGGACTCATGGAGGTGAAAGTGGCATTTGAAAGGTAGGCAAACTGATTTTTGTTAGAGTCGTGTCTGGGGGGACACTTAACAAAGGTTTTGGATTCTCTAAATTCCTTTACAACAGTTTGTGTGCTCTTTAACTGGCAGGATTTGGCAGGATAAGAATGAAGTAGTAAGCAGGTTTAATAATCACAACTTCTAAAATTCACTCCAACGTGATTATATTTTAAGAGCTCAATAAATTTGGTCTTTATAAACTTTTTTTCATTTTTCCCCAAACATTTCTTTTCAGTCTGGGCAGTTGACTCATTATTAAATATGTTCTCTATTCCAAAATAAACTCAAGCCACTCATACTCATTTTACTTTAATTTCCTTTAGTTTCACATACTGTAAGATTAATTACTGGTCTTGTTTTGTCTCATCCCTGCTCCTTATGTCACAGCAGCAATCCACCTTGCTTCTCTATTGATAATTTCTTCAAAAGAATATTTTTCCTTGTTAATATTTTCTTAAATTTTTTACTTCTGAATGTTCCTGACACCTTTCTAAATCTGAACTAAACTCTCCCAACTGTCCTAAAATACTAGTCTCTGGTTCTGGCTCAAGAGATGATCCTTAAAACAGTTGCAATTTTATAGTAACTGTAAAGACTGAACCATAGTTTTCTTATCAGAGCTTAGGCAGCGTTTCTTGACAAATTGCCTGCCTCACTCTAAATTTGAATCTTAGGTAGTATGGTATTTAGCTGGGTCTGTTTTCAGAGGTTGAAGAAATTATTTGGGGGTAATCTATTTCAGTAAGCCTTTAAGGACATCTGAGCTCCAGGAAAATTTGGAGTTTGAATAGTTTATACCTCAGTGTGTATTTAAATCAGCTTCTTTTGCTTTCCAGAGAGTTCACCAGGTGGTTGACCTGGAGCCTGGGGTGAGTGAGGCTCATGGAGAATATTGTACCGCAGTAGAGAAGTAGAGTGTTTTCTCTGCAGTGACATTATTCAATTGCCAAACTTCAACTGGAAAATATTCATTCCAATTGATCATAGTCATTCCAAAAGTATTCCATAGGGAATCCTGAAAAAAAAAATATTACCCTTCTCCTTTTTTTCCCAAAGATTTATTTATGGAATTTGATTCTATTCCATTTATCCAAAGTCTGTCCTTTGCCAGTACCAAACTGTCTTCATTACTGTAGTTTTGCAGTAAGTTTTTAAAAAACAAGATATGTGAGTCCTTCAACTTTGTTCTTCTTTTCCAAGATATTTATTTATTTTTTTATTTTTTTTATTCTGGGTAACTTAAATGAATTTTAGCACTAGCCTGTCAAGTTTGAAACAGAAATCATCTAGGATTTTGATGAGAATTGTGTAGAATCTGTAATCAATTTTAAATCTGATTCATGAACATCAGATATCTTCCAATTTTTTAAATAATCTTTAATTTATCTCAACAGTTTTTAGTTTTAAAAGTGCAAAGTTTGCACTTTGTTTGCTAAATATATTCCTAAATATTTCATGTTTTTTATAGAACTGCTTTCTTAATTTTGTTTTCAGATTGTTCATTGCAAGTGTATAGAAATACAATTTAATTCTGTATTTTCATCTTGTTCCCTGATCCTATGCTGAGTTCACTTATTTACTTTAAAATTTTTAGTGGATTCTTTGGCGTTTTTTATATATAAGACCATGGCTTCTGCAAATAGAGATAGTTTTAACTTTTCTTTCTAATCAGATGTCTTTTATTTATTTTCTTGACTAATTATCCTTGTTAGAGTCTCCACAAAATATTAAATATAAGTCTCAAGAGTAATATCCTTGTCTGTTCTTGATTTTGGGGGAAAAGCATTTAGTCTCTCATCATTTAGCATGATAATAGCTACAGGCTTCTCACAGATGTCTCTTATCAAGCTGAGGAAGATCCCTTCAGTTTATGTCAAAGATCCCCTCTTATTATGTCGAATGTTGAATATTGTCAAATGCTTTGTCTGTACTTATTGAGATTACCATGTAGTTGTCCCTTTTTCTATTGGCATTCTGAATTCCATTAATAGATTTTCAGATGTTAAACCAACCTTGTATTTCTTGGGTAAATCCCACTTGGTCAAGGTGTATAATCCTTTTTAGGTGTTACTAGATACAGCTTGCTAGCATTTTATTGAGAAGTTTTACATTTGTATTCATAAGAGATATTTTTTCTGTAGTTTACTTAGTAATTTTTTTCTGGGTTTGGTATCAGAATGAATTAGAAACTTTTTTATCCTATTCTGATTTATTGAAGAGTTCATGAAAAATTGGTACTAATTCTTATTAAATGTTTGGCAGAATTCACCAGTGAAGGCATCTGGGCTTGGAGGTTTCTTTGTAGGGAGGATTTAAAGCCCTGATTCCTTTACTTGTTATATATTTCCTTCAACCATATTCTTGCAGTGGTGGCATTTTCCTCTTCTTTGCAAAAGCAAAACTACTGAAAAATTATCATTAGTGAAAAATTATCTTTAAAGGAGGAGAAGAAGAACTCCTCTAAATGCAGCAGCAAAGAAGAAAGAGGGAGAGACCTGCCTGGACTAAGGAGAGAGATGAGGTGTATCAGGAACTGTCTGTGGCACAGTCCTGTGGAGGACCCAGCATGTTAGAGAAAAAATGTGATGCAAGTAAAGGCACTGGACACAAAGTCTGGTCTCGCAGAATCTACACCTTTCTCCTTCCTCTAGGGACCCTAGTAGCCACATAGACACTAGACCTGAAGGTGCCTCTGTAGGCTGATACAAATGGGACATCAACAGTAATATGGATTTATGACTAATGACTGGAGAAGTCCCCCAACATTTGATTTCACCTAAAACCCATATTAGAATAGAGGAATCTTTTGATTTCAAATTGATTTAAAGGAAATAAAGATAAATGTCCCTGTTTGTTGCCTAAAATTTCCATCTGCTTCAGTAAGAAATCATTGACATTCTACATCTTCATAGTTCTCCACAGTAGACCAGCCAGGTGTAACCAGTTCTTCAGCAAAGCTGAGTGATCTAGAAAGTCTTTTAGGATATTAATCCCTTTCTATATAATTTAAAGATTGTGTGCCTTGATTCTGGAGTCAGATAACCTGGTATTAATGCCTGGTTCAGATACTTAGTAATTATCGGACCTCAGGGTATTTACTTAGTCTCTCTTTACCTTGGTTTCTTAATTTTTTAAATAGGGATAATATATAATAACTAATGTGGCTTCTACTTTGAAGAGTTATATGATAGTTACATGTTACTTATTTCTTAGCTTTTATAATTGATATTATTTCCAGAAATAATGAGCAGAAGAAGTAAATTCCATGTGATATGTGATTATTATTGAAATTACCAGATATCATCTTCCTCAGCAATCCTGCCTCTGATAATACTTTCATTCTTGCTATCACCAATTGTCAACATATGCCATTTTTTAGTTTTCCACTTCTACATTTTTTAGAGGTCTAGATACTCTTCTTCTGTACTATCTTTAACATTCCTTCAGTTAACTCCAGGCCTGCATGGTTTTTACTCAAACTTTTGAGAAAATCTCTTAAATGTTTCTGTCTCTAGTGTTGCCTTTTTTCCAGCAAACTCTTACTCCCAGGTTTCGTACTGGTCTTTTGAACCCATTATCTTAAATCTATGTAAAAACCCTGCAGGATAAGTATTGTCATACCCATTCTACAAATGAGGAAACTGGTGTTCAACACTTAGTGACTTATCCCAGTTCGCTCAACTAATAAATGGCTGGTCCAGCACACAGGTTTGGTCTTCTGAGTCTCAAGTTCAGGCTGCCTCTTATTCTTCAAGCTGTTGCCAAAGTAATTTTGCTATAGTGCAGCTTTGATTATAACACACTCAGCTCAGTGGGTCCTTATTGCCCATAAAATAGGGCCTAAACTCTTAGACTTCAAATTCAAAGCCTGTTATAATCTGGCCCAAATCTACTTTTCCAGCCTCTTTACTCACTGATTCTCCTCACTCCCACTACACTCCAGTCAAAACATACACTTTTGCATTTCCAAGTATGTCTTGTACTTACCTGTAAGGATGCTTTTGCCCATGCCTGTCCCTTCTTCTAGAGTATTCTTTTACCCAGCACCACTTCCACCATAAATCTCAGATAGACATAAAATCCTCTGCTGTATACTCCAATAGCACTTTGTATATAGCCATTTTACAACTCCTATCATTCTGCTTTATGTAGAAAAAACAAACAAACAAACAAACAAGAGATTTTGAGGTGGCAAACACATAGAGACAATGAGAGGATTGGTGCACCTTTTCTGTATTCCCTGCATACAGGGAAGCCCTTATATGGGGTCCATCAGAGTAAAACAGTGTCACACTACTTTTCAGAACAATCATCCATCATTTCAATAAATCTGAATGAGGATGTCCAGTCTGGGGTGGGGGCTCTAATTTTATCTTATCCATTTCATGGGTTGTATTAGGATGATAGAAGGCAAGAACTTTTTAAAAAGCCCACAAAATAGATATTTTAAATGACAATGGCATGGTCAACTAATTAGAAAAATACTACAGAATCTTTTTAACATGTTTAAAAAGTTATGTGGCACATGAGTTTATTTTGGACAGAAGACCCTTCAAAATGTTGAGATTGTGGATATGGCCAAAGGCTCCAGGATTATGCTTCTGTAACCTGACAGAATTTCTTTCTCCTAACTCAATCTCCTGGCTTGTGCCTGAGTGTTGGATGATTCAGGATAAGCCTTCCCTTTTTGGATGCATTGTCTACATTATATATTTGAATACAGCAGCATTTGTGGGAGAAGGAGGAGGGGCTAGAAGGGAGGTGGTGGTTAAAGATACCACCCAATATTTTTGAGTAATATCCTACTCCCAATCTTGATATTATTTTGATATTTGATAAAGTGATATTTGCATTTTGTCAAAACCCAGAATTTTCCTGATGCTTCACACATAGAAGGCACTCAGCATATGTGTGTCTAATAAATGAGAGAATAGATGAATAAATACCAAAGTAAAATACAAAAATGAAAACCCAAATTCTGAGTTATAACCATCCCTAATCAATCAGAATTTCCAGGGGAAATCCTTAGTAATCTGGACATTAACAAGCACCCACTTAGATAAATGTTATTGGCCAATTTGGGGCACATTAACTTAGGAAAGAGGCTTCCAAACTCAACTAATTTTCAGAATCACCTGGGGAATTTCTGAGACATAGATTTCACAGCCTTACCTTGGAATTTCTTAATCAAGGTCTAAATAGAGGAAACTGTGTTTCTAAAACAACCCCTCAGATAGTTTCAGATATGTAAATATCTACTGCAGAATATGTTGTATTGAATCTGCTCACACATGGAATTTGTGTCAGTCTTAGTGGACAATGAGATCAGCTCATTTCTCAAAACTCATTAAACAGTATATGTAAGATTTGTGCGTTTTATTGGGAATATGTTAAATATCAATTCTAGTAATTGTAAGCTGAACTGTTTTTGGGTGAAGGTGGACAGATGGAGAATTGAATATGTGATAAAGCAAATAGAGCTTTGCTATAGAAAATAGGTGGTGAGTATGCAGATGTTCACTCTAAGGTTCTCTCTGTTTCTCATTATGTTTTAAAATTGTATAGTAAAATGTTGAGAGAAAAAGAGAATTAAGCATAAATACCAGAGAGAACATATTGAAAGTATGTGAGGGAAGAAATTTTGAGGGAAAAGCTGAGAACTGATGGAGAAGACAAGCCTTTCTGGGTTCAGCTAAAGTAGTCAAGTAGAGGAAAAACCAAGTGGAATAAAGAGGATGGCAATGAAGAGTAAAAACACATCCCTGAAAAAATGACCAAATTCTTTAATTTGCCATCCATTAGAACACAATAATTATTAAATGAAATGAAGTTTATCACCAGAGAAGAATTTTAGCAGCATATGAAATTTTGCTTCGGTATGAGATTGCTGGCTTGGTGTGTTTCATACGTTGTTTCTGGACATTAATTTATTTTCTTTGGTGATGGTGCCTATCCACAATCTTGGATAGGATGGAAAAACATACTATTTCCAATGGAAAATACGCTTGGAAAATAGGATGGAGAAAAGAGACCAGCAGTAGCCGTATTCCATGAAAATAATCATGAGGACAGATTCATGTCAGAGTATACTTATATGAAGGTCATGTAGTCATTGTGAACACATTTTATTTTACATATTAGCATAAAAGTACTGGAGCATAGAGAATATGTCTCAGTCACAGTGCCTAACTTAATATCTTTAATGTATTGATACTGGGTTCAGGATTCTTTGGCAAATTATTTGTAATATAGATGAACAGAGCCTGGTATTCCCACTAGTGATAAGTTGGGAAGGTAGACAAAAGTTGTGTGTCTCTTTAAGAATCATCAAGAAAGAGGAGGCGCAGCATGCTTTGAACCATTGTTGTATGTGGCCTCATATGCTCATGGGACATGATGTAGACACCTTAAGTCAGGGTTTCCCAAACCTGGCCCTATTTATATTTTGGGCCTACTAATTTTTTGTCATATGGGCCAGTTCTGTGTGTTATATGATGCTCAGCATCATTTCTGGCTTCTACTCTCCAGATATTGTCTATTATCCACTGTGAGGCAAAATTATGCCCAATCCAGTTGAGAATCACTTGTTTAAGGCAGTGCATCAAGATGAAGCACCTTGGGAGATTTGAACCCTAACATTTGTATGAACCACTTGGTTTACATGAATTTATATAAAGGAGCTTCCCAAAGAAGAAAAATCTAGGTATCAAAGAAATCAATTGCAATAAAGTTTTGAAGAGAACAGTAGAAAGTAAACCTAGGGCAATTCCTTCACTAACTAGCTTACATATATTATAGCCATAATGAATCTGTTTTTGTAGGACTTAAAAGCTGATGATGATAGAAGGCATGGCTGATATTAACACCTAGGAAAAAGAAGTGTGCCCATGAAATACAGCTACACATATTCACCAGACAGGCTTAATCCCAGGGTCTAAGACACAATGGAACTTGCTAAGAGATAATCATAACATCAGGGAAGCAGGGAGGGATGGGCTGGGATCTAAACTAGTGATACTCAGAAGAGCATTTTCTAGAAAACCATGTTCAATGAGAGGTATTATACCTGGAAAGAGCAAAACCCATATAGGGGCCTGATGATAACTGAGATAAAAGCCAAGTTCTAGAAACAATGGCACCTAGAGCTGTATTGGACCTGAAATTTTCTGAGGCACTGCAGGATTTGAGGAGCAAGCTAGATTCTGAGCTCTACCTTAGAACCCAGAGGTAAGCAGGAGACACCATATCATGGGTGAAATAAGCAGCAATAGTGATTCAGGACAGGGAGGTTTCTCCTTAGTTCTGTAACAACACACCACCACACAGCCCTGTTAACCCAACAGAGTGAGTCAGGAGAGGCTAACACTCCATGTCTGCCCAAAGAAGCATGCATTGGAAGGTCTTGCAATGACTTGACTAAAACACTCAAGATACAATATTGTGTGTGTGGTGGGGGTCGGGGGGGAAGGAACACAAAACTTCATCCACAGTGTGCTCTTAATTTTATATTAAAGGAAAAAAGATGTAATTATACATAACTAGATATAACTATCAACCACTAGGAAACATCTTATAGAAGGAAAGAGTGAAGATACTTTTTAAGATCAGAGAGGATCATGTGTGATTTTTATTCCTTTCTTCACACTCCACTTTATCTTTTATGTTTTCAGTAATGAGTATGAAATACTTTTACAATCATTTGTTTGGTATTCTAAAAAATTAACTTCCTGTCTCAAATCAGGATTGGAGTAAGAATCAGGACAAATGTTAGGCCTTGTGAAAAAGCTTGGGGGAAGACGCAGCCTGAGGAAAGTGTGGGAAATGTGGTTTGCTCAATGGAAATGAACACATTCCTACATAAACTTAACAAGAATTTAGAATGTGTCATCAGAGGACTTTCTTCCTCACAGACAACTATTTTGCAGTTTCATAACTGGAAGCCAAACGATTTCTCTTTCTCCACGCACCACACAACCAACTGCTCCCTGGGAAAAAAATAAATCCTCAACTCTTTGGCTGCATGTGAGTGTATATTGGACTATGGAGTACAGTGTTTGTTTGGAATGATGGATGGTTGGACAATGTAGCACAATCAGACAAGACCCACCATCAATCACTTTAAATCAATGATAGAACTTGGGTGTGTTTTGTGCCATTTTCATTCATTCTAGTGCCCAGAGAGTTTCACAGATCAACCTCATGACCTCATATGAGCAAAGAAAATGGCTTTTAAAGTTGTTTCCAGGCTCTATTCATCACTCATTCCTGGGTGAGATGCCAGGAAACAACTTTCATAGTGTTTTTTTCTTCAACTCATCTTCCTTGCTTCAAAGTTTGGATGAAGGATATGTACATAGACCAAAAATAAAAAAGGGGTATGGGACAACCCATCTGAGTGGGCTAGGTTATCTGTTATGTAAATAAAATTTAGTCCTCAGCTTTTTAAAAAATGTCTTGTGCTCACCAAACAATCTGCTCAGAATTTCCTTCCTGTCTTTCTGGAATGGAGTTGTAATTCGATCATGATTTCGTTTAGGTCATGCCAGAACATTTTCAGCAGGGCATTCTGGTCACCAGCACACACTGGATGTTGCTGCCATGTTCATCAGATGAGACCATGAGGAGCCTTTCTGTTGCACATGAATACTTTTCTCTGGGACCCTCAAGGCCATAGTCGTTAACAGTTAGTGTCCACATTCAGAAGCCATGAATCACCCCATGAGTGATATCAGCATTCCTTGGGGTTAAGTATATCTATCATTGCAGGGGATGGGAATATATGAAATATATTTCTTAGCCTCAGGAAGACATTCAGCATCCTAAAAACACCTCTCTTCTCAAAGCCCTCTTGTCACATAACCTAATCAACTCAAAGCAGTAGCTCACCTCTCGCACTTCCATCAATCCTCGTCAATAGTCCTGAAGCACAAAAGTCTTTTACTCTTGGCATCCTCTCCTTTCCTAGTCCCACAAGTGAATGGGGAAGTAATGGCAACGTAGCCCATTAGAAACACAAAGTCAGCTTCACCAATTTAGGCCAATCTGGGGAAGACAAAAAAAGTTAGCTTTTGTCTCATCTGACTGCACATATTTTAAACACAGTCTTTCCAGAATTAGTAACATTTTATTTCTTATCATAACAAATGAACCCACTACAAGATTCTTTATATTTCCTGCCTACTAGGAAAATACTTTAATATCTATTTTGCAATACTGTCTTGTGAATGTGTATTCTACACAAAAATTTATCATCATTTTGATGCAATTTTACTTCATAATGGAAAAAAATTGCACATTTTCTTCACAGTGTGAAGGTCTAATTAGTACCTACATGTTACTTAATAAAAAGGGCAGTAAATTAAATGCTAAGGAAGTAAGAAACCAGTAACACCTAAGATCTAAACACCTCAGGTTACAACACAATCTGGAATAGGGGAACTCACTAGCCTGAATCAAATCCCTGCTTTGACTCAGGGACTATTGGCAAGGTACCAAGCCTCTCTTTTGAGCTTCAGATTCCCAGCATTTTGATGGAATGATTTGTGCTTCTGGGACTCTGCATAGATTAAAACCTATTTCTCTTACAAATGTGTCAAATTCCCCTTTCTTCACTTTTCTATGACAAAATCTTGTCTTCCAATGACAGTTATAGAATAATCACACTGTCTCCATTGTTTTTGTTGCTATTATTTTAGAGACAAAGGCAAATGGGACTATCCTCAGTTAAATGATATACACATATTCACATATTATTACATATGTATATTTTATGTATATGTATATATGTGCATTGATGTATATGTATGTACATGTGTGAATATGTATATACACATACAAATATTTTCCCACAGTAGAAACTATATTTGTGAAACTAATAGACACAAATATATTACCTTACTGAAATGAGTCAACATGTATCAGTGATATTATTTTTTAAAGACTATCATCAATCTCTTTTTTATTGTATTAAAGACTAAAATAGAAAGATCTGTCCTTTCTGTCATTAAGCAAGTTGTAGTCAATTATGGATGTTACTAATGCTGATTATTGCAATAGTGAGATTAACTGTGTTCTTATTATTGATGTAATCAAAGAAGGAGACCACTAGACTTAAATTGTTCTAAGGGCTTAGTAGCCTAGGTATGCAAACTAAAATCTAAGCCAGAGCCAATGCACTTTAATTTGCAAAAATGACACTTAAGCAAAACCAATCCCCAACAGCCACCTAGGCTTTCCCAAATAAGACAGCTGCTTAAGCTATAACCAATTAAGTAATCTCCTTATTTTCTCCCACCTTCTCTATAACAACCTCTCTTCTACCTCTGCTGGTGTATTGCTCCTAACTTCTTTTGGTTTGCCATTGCCTTATTCTAATCCATAAATGTTCAAATAAACTCCTGAAAATGTTAATGTGCCTCAGTTTATCTTTTATCACATGTTTAAATACAGAGAAAAAAAAAGTACAGCCTAAAACAGTTCAACCTTAAAGTGCACTTAGGAGAAAGTGTGTACATCAGTAGAGGAAGGTTTTATAAGTGACTGAGGAAATACGAACTATATACTTGTCAATCTCAGTCCTTGGAATGGAAGCAAGAACCAGCTCCCCAGGTGCATATGCTTTTCTAGTTGGAAGCCAGTGGCAGACACAAACATTGTTCTGAAGAGAGAAAATCAAGCAAAGTTTCACTCCTCCAGGGCAGACCAGCCAAGAATACCAAAGTAGAGCTATATTTTTATTTTTCCTGTTACAGCACAGTTCTGTTGTTTGGCTACCAAATTACAGGTTGGGTCTGGTTCTCACGTACTTTTGCTTTTCATATGCTGAACAGGAAGACTAATAACAGGGTGCTTCTTTTACTTGTGGGATTTAGGTATTCCTCATCACAGAATGGGTCATTTTTCTAAGAAAACCTGCCAGTTTAAAGACTGGAGGTGTATGCCATTTATGTGGGGGTGGAAAAACCCATAAAAATGAGAGGTTTTGGCTAGAGAGAGTGGGTTCTAGTTACTTGTTCCCATGTTTAAATGACATGTTTATGAATCATACCCTTATTATCTAATCCTAAAGCATCATCCAAAGATCACTATTATTTAAATGACTACTTCAGAGAAGGGTCTCTGGGAAATTCCACCAAGGAGAAAATTATATATATCCATTGAGTAATGAAGCAGCACTCTGCACACAATTTTCATTCATTTTTAAATGCTTTATTGATAATCTATAAAAGATAATTTTGTAAAGTTTAACAAATATTGTCCAAATCCATAATACCTGATATCTTTAACAGAAGACTAGTTAAGTGTAATATAACATATATTGAAGAAAACTACTGCACACAGATATTACCAATTAGTATTTCAATCAATCAACATTCATACAAATATTGTACCCTTCTTTGTCAAGTTTATAGCTTTGTTTAGGCATCACTGGGAAATGAAAAATTACTTATTGGGGTAATATTTTGAAGAATTCTGGGTTCAGGCTTAACTGACAACTGGAGGGATTATAGGAACATTTTTATAAGAGATGCCTATCACTCTGACCTAACTCAAAGCAATATTAGAGAACCACACAAGCCAACATGGGACAAAATCTTGGAATTTTGACTCATCAGAGAATTTCTAAAGAACTCTTTTGGCAGACAGGACCTATCTTGAGGACATCTGCATTTCTTCAAATGAAATTAATTCATTCATTTTTTTCCTTTAAACAAAAGGAAGGTAGAAAACACAGGCATTTTTCTTTTCTTCATTTATCTTGCCCAGAGATTTAAATCAAACATTATTATTTATATCACCCTAATAATTGTAGAAGAAATGCTATTATTTTGCTTTATTAAAAGAGGAAATGGAAGAACACAGAACTCAAGTGATTTCTGCTAGGAGAAGAAGATAAATCCAGCAGAGTTGAATATTCTTCACAGGATCCATTACTACATCATGAGGATGAGGGAGCCCTGACTGGCATGGCTCTGTTGGCTAGGTGTCATCCCATAAAGCAAAAGTTTGCAGGTTCAGTTGCTGGTCAGGGCACATGCGTTGGTTGCAGGCTTAGTCACTGGTTGGGGTACATATAAGATGCAAATGATCCATGTTCCCTCTGTTGAATATTAATTGACTCTAAAGGTGTGGGTTTATTTCTGGGCTCTGTATTCTGTTCCATCGATCTATTACATAAACATACAATGAGCTAAAGATAGTTTATTTAATAAATGATGTTGGCAAAATTGGACAGATATGTGCAGAAAAATTAAACTAGACCACCTTCTTACACCACACACAAGAATAAATTCAAAATGGATCAAAGGCTTAAGTGTTAGACCCAAAATCACTAAAATCCTAGAAGAAAACATAGACAGCAAAATCTTGGACATTGCCTATAGCAATTTTTTATCATATATATATATATATATATATATATATATATATATATATATATATATATATATATATATATATATATATATATATATATATATATATATATATATATATATATATATATATATATATATCCAGGCAAGGGAAATAAAAGAATAAACAAATGGGACTACATCAAACTAAAAAGTTTTTGCACAGCAAAAGAAATCATCAACAAAATAAAAAGACAACCCACAGAATGAGAGAACATATTCACCAATACATCTGACAAGGGGTTAATACCCAATCTTTATAAAGTTCTTATAAAACTCAACACCAAAGAAACAAACAACCAAATTTAAAAAATGGGCAAAGAATTTGAGTAGACACTTCTCTAAAGAGGTCAGACAGTCAATAGACATAAGGAAACATGCTTAAGGTCACTAATCATCATAGAAATGCAAGTCAAAACCACAATGAGATATCTCACACCTGTCAGAATGGCTATCATCCATAAACCAGCAAAGAACAAGTGAGGGCAATGATGTGGAGAAAGGGGTCCCTTTTGCATTGTTGGTGGGAATGCCGATTGATGCAACCACTGTAGAAAACAGTATGGAAATACCTCAAAAATTAAAAATGGATCTGTCTTTTGACCCATTGATCCTACTTCTGGGAATATATCCAAAGGGACCCAAAACACTAATTTGAAAGAACATAAGCACCTCTATGTTCATTGCCACACTATTTATAATTGCCAAGATATGGAAGCAGCCCAAGTGTCTAACCATAGATAAGTGCATAAAACTACTATGGGACATTTACACAATGGATTATGACTTGGCTGTAAAAAAGAAGAAAGTTTTATCCTTTGTGACAGTATGGATAGACCTGGAGAACATTATGCTAAGTGAAATAAACCAGTCAGAGAAAGACAAATACCATATGATTTCACTCATATGTGGAATCTAATGAATAAAATGAACTAACAAGGAAAATGGGGACAGGCTCATATATGGAGAGCAAAATGACAGCTAGTGGGATGGGGGTGCTTAGGGGATGGAGGGATTAAGCAAAAAGGAAAAAGGATTCATGGATACGGACAACAGAGTGGTGATTGCTGGGGGGAGGGGGACATAAGAGGACTACAGGGTAATGGAAAAAATACAATAAAGGATTTTTAAAAGTCCATAGTTCTCTCTCACATTGATGTTTCTCACCCTCTCTTTCTCCCTCCTTTCCACTCTCTCTAAAATAAATAAGCATATCTTGAGTGAGGATTAAAAAAAGAAAGAGCAGGAGTGGACAGTACCAAAGACAACTCTAATTTTCCTGTCCTAAAAGAATATGTATTCTATCATAGCCATTTACAACTTTTCTCCATATGGGTGTGTTTGCTCCTGTAGCCTAAAATACCAAACTTTTTATTGGGCTTAGCACTTTTATTGCCAAAATATTATCGGTTTTTTGATTAAAAAGGATAAGTCCAAGTTAATCCTGACCAAGAAAATAGCCCAAATTTCCTGCTTTAACAGGTACATAAAATTTTCTATCTTGGCACTGGATGGTATACAGGAAATTGGGATTTATTTATACAAGAAAAGAACCATATCTATGGTAATAAAATATGGATGATGGGTTAAAATCATTGTTAACAAAATATGTTTTAATCTAGATCTAATGATTTGGGTGGACAGAACTAAAATCGAAAGAAAAAATTATCCAGGCTCAAGGTGGGAAAGAATTACTGCCAATAACTTCAATAATAACTGGGTTTTTAACATTAAAAAATGTTATAAGTATGCATATTTCACCAAATACAAAGTTTCACTCAACACCCTCAACAGTGAAGCAACCAAGTAGGAAATTTTAAAATAAACAACAAAAACACTTTTTATCTAAGCTATGAATAGTGCTTTGTTTGACTATAGTTTTGGATTATTGTTGTAAGTAATATAAATTTCAAGATTTCCATTCTTTGTTGATTTAATGAAGGCATTTTTCCTAATCTCTCTTTTAAATGTCTTATGTGCATGATCTTATTTAAAGTGAAAACTCATATTACTTGGCTTATTGGGAGAACCGAAAAAGGTTACTATTTACTTGCAACCTTTCAAATACTCCTACTTGTTCATACATTTTCTGAGCCTTTATTTTCACAAATAATTTGAAGTGATTGTTTCAAACTCACTATAAAGCAAGCAAATCATATTAAACACCAGGTGGGATTTAATGACCCCTTTTAAGAAGATGCCATTCCCTATTGTGCTGTGCTTTCCAATAAGTTGATTAGGTGATCTTGTGGACCCAGTGTTTCCCTATTTCATCAACAAGAGAGGATTTTGGAAGCTAAGGTTTCCCTGAAGCACAGACATCAAAGCTGCAGCAGAAGCAGCACCGGCAACAAGAACTACAGGTGTGCACTCTAAATCCCTATGTCTTTACCTTCTCAAGTCAACCTCCAGAGCATATTCTGGCTCACCACACATCTGGTTTATATTAATTGGTTGCTGAACAGAACATATAAGGATGCTGCATGTATAATTACATATGTACTAAAATGTCAGAGTTTGATGGGAGGCTTTTCCAGGGGTCATTTTTGTGATAGGGGAAAATGTGAAGAATGGAGTTACATGGAGAGCTCTGGATGACTTCTCAACACTTGCCCAGAATTTTCTCTATGAGAGTAGTGGACTCAAGTTTTCAAGGTTATAACTGGAGAAACATTAAAGGCAATTGTAAAATTGTCTTTGTGCCTGGACTACTGCACTAGCCTCATCAATGATCCCTCAGCCTCCAGCTTTGCCGTCCTCCGTATATTGACTATTCAGTAGATCTTGGTAGATCCTAAGTAGATGCTGACGCCTCCCTGCTTAGCATCCTCCTTCTGTTCTGCTGCAGAGTAAAATACAATTTTTTTTTTTCCTGAGGGACTAGAAACCCTCTAGGATTTACCACCTTATCACTCTAACCTAACAGCCTTGCGTTCTTTCTTTGGCTCACTCTTCTCATACTATCGTGGCCTTGATCTTCCATAAGGCCCCAAACATACTTGTACACCTAGGCTTCTGAACCTGCAGTTGTCTTTATCAGTACACATCCCCATGAATCCCTATGACTCACCTCATCACATTCTTCAAATCTTTTCAAATATAAACTTCTTAGTGAGACCACCTCTGGCCTTCCTTTTTAAAATTGCAATTTTCATACAATTACCTCTACCTACCCTTCCTGTTTTACTTTTTCTCCATAATGAAAAAGTAAATCTTCTCATTGTCTTGTAATATTCCACTTAATTTACTTATTCATCTTATTTACAATCCATCTTCTCCCTTAACTAGAAATTAAGCCTCCTGTGGATAAAGCTTTCTGTCTGTTTTGTTCACTGTTGTGAACAGTGTCTGGCATATAGTATGTACTCAGAATATTTGCACCCTCTAAGCAGTTCATAAGAATTTGACCGAGGATTGGAGGTATCTGATTTAGCTGGCTGCTTGTTAGAGTGGGAACTAATGACCTGTTTAATCTGTGAACCAATAAGCACTGCAGAAAGAAAATCTGTGTCTTGCAGCCAAAGACAACCCAAATTAACCCTCCACCTAAACATTTTATATGATGATAAGAAAAAATGGATGACAGTGCAATTCAGGGTGATCTGAGGTCGGAAAATCCTTATGACATGTATCAACCAAAAGTATATCAGTAAAAACACTTTTTATATAGCATATTTATTTCGTTGCTACAGTGTATTTGTCCACAAAGTTATGAGAGTTATAAGAAAATGGAGATACAAAATATATTTTAAAGCCAAACAGGACCAGGAATGTTTATGTTTTGCTAAACATTATCAGCAATCATCTTACCAAAAACAAAACATTTTATTTTACTGCTATTATTAGTAAATTAGTAAATATGTATTTTTCTGGTTTTAAAAATATGTACTTTATTGTAAAATATTCAAAGATAATATAGTTCTGTACAATTAGGCAGATTTGGATTTTTTTTAAATATGTAATCATAGTACTGTTGTCATTAGCAATCAAGTAATCTTGATCTTTTTAAGCAGTTAGCTTTTAAAAATACAAAAACTAATTAAAAATGACAACTTAGTTATCTGAGCAAACAACAGCTTGGGATCAATCCATACTACCTACTATAAACTGCTAATGCACTCAACCATGGTCTAAAATGGCTATTTTCAAGTATGTTTTCAAAAAATTCCTCAAACCTGTAGAGACCTCACATGCTCATTCCTGCCATGCTCAGCTGATTCGTTCTTGGAAGCTGTTTGACTTCTATGTATGTAAGGCTACATCCATGCATGCCTTTATTTGGAAACTCTTTGGTGCTTAAGTTAATGAATCTTTAGTTATTCATGTTTTGAAACTTTGGAGATTCAAAAACCTCAAAAATAAAACAAATGTATTTGTGGGAAGAATGTAAAATTTGTGGGAAGAATGTAAAAATTGTCAGTGAGAATTATGTCCTATGCAACATTAATTTAGCAAATAAGTGGATGTAAAACCTAGTTAACCAGCATAATACACAGCAGATAAAAGGAGTAATTTTTAAAAAATCCTCATCTCATTGAGTTCCCTCATGTAAAACTGAAGGAATTCTGTAAAACAATCACTCTTTAAGTCAAAAAAGAAAGAGCAGCTTGTCATTGAGCTTATTTTTTTCCCTAATTCCCTACTCTTTATTTAGTCCTGTAGTCTCCTGTTTTTCTCTTCTTCATCTTTTTGGTTCTTTGTGACTCTGCATTTCACCACAAACTGTGTTTTACCTCTCTGTGCTCTTCTTCACTTCCATTGTTCACATCCTTCATTTTGCATGAACAGGAGTTAGTTGCAGATACAGTTGGACTAGCAGTGACAGGCTGCAGTCTCAAAATCTTCTTGGTTTCATTCAGTTAAGACTCTTCAGGATGCCCAAATACAGCGAAGATTCCTATGAAACATAAAAAGTAAGGAATGGAAGCACAGTTCATTACATTTCTTCTTAGAGCCATACCCAGGAGCTTTTGCCCTGCCATGCCTTTGTTAGGGACCAGCAAACGAGGAGCTAAAGCTGGAACAGGACTGCTGATATGTCAGGAAGTTCTGGATGACTGTATTTTGCTGAATAATGTAGGTACAACTCCTGGAAATAAAAGACCTTAAAATAGCAATAATTCCTGAATGACTATATCAGGGAGTAACCAGTTTCTATCATCTGTTGATGTCAATTTACCACATGGATGTTCCCTAGAGAAAAAAGAAATGAGATTCCAGACATGCTTTCTTTTGCAAGTGATTTAAACTACATACAAAATCCTTCCAGGCTCAGCTATAGAGCATACTGGAAATGTCAAGAGGCCAAGTGACAGGAAATGCATTTAATAAAATCATGCTACTCTCATGTTTAACGTGGGAATAAGACAGTCCTCCATAGCATGTCACTCCTGAGTGGATTCAAAATACAAAATAACAAAACAACAGAATTAAGGACTAAATTCTATAGACTAAAATCCCAAGAAGTTACAAAAATCACTTAAAGTGCATGGAGTGTTAATAACACTTAAGGTAGAATTGAAGTATATTTATTTTATTAGAAAGCCAGGACCATGAATAATTCACTAATGTCTTGTCACTAGCCACGATCTCTCAGTTTCTCTATCTCCATCTTCACTCCACATGAGGTCACTGGAGGACAGGTACACATTTATTGAGGAAGAAACAAGATACAAGAAACATTGTGCGTAGGACAATGATGCTTCAGTCCCCTTCAGAGTAGGTACTTGGGACCTCACACAGTTCTACCAATCTCCATCAGATGCCAGATCATATTTTCCTGAATCTCATTGATGCTCTGAAATCTCTTCCCTTTCAAATGTGATTTTAGTATTGAGAAAAGCCAGAAAGTCACAGGGTACCAAATCTGGGCTGTAGGAGGACTGAATCAGCTGGGTGTTTTGATGTTTTGCTAAAAAACTCTGCATGAGATGTGATATATGAGTGGGTTCATTGTGGTGAAGAAGCTGCCAATCACCAGTTGTCCATAACTGTGGCCCTCTGAATCATTCCAATAGTTTCAATGGAGGAATGTTCAAGCTTAGCACAAAATTTAATGCAGAATCATCGTTCTACTCACTCAGTCATTGTGAATGTGATGGCCACACAGTACGCATGCTCACTCGATGGCATCCTTTGCCCCCATTGACTAATACAGTGAAGTTGCCATTGTTCATGATTGCACATTCCAGTCCACTCTCCTTGGCTGCCATGTTACATCAATGTTGCACAAACTATTCTCATTATATTAACAATGGGTGGACTTTTTCCAGATAGACTTCCTATGTGCAGTGGATATGGCTAAAGGGATAAATGTTCATTATTTATTTGATGCATTAGAAAAATCCCTAAGGGCAGAAGAAGACTCCTCTTCCCTAAACTATAGAGAGACTTAAGTAGCATACAGCCTAAGTGAACTGACAGCCACATTTTACCAATTCCCTACACATCTGACATTGGTGACTGACTGTTAGTTGAAATAGTCTCATATGTGTTCTGATCATCAGTGTACTGTTGAAAATACGGAATTATTTGCAAACATTTGAAAAAATCAGAATATTTTGTATCTTACGACCCAGATTTCTGTTTTTCTAGGGTAAAAAAAAAGATCCATACCACCTGAAATACATGCCTATCAGGGAATATCAGTCCAGAGCTAAAGCTTAGTGGCTCTGTTCATGAGGCAAAACCTCTAGTCTCTGCCACTCATTGTTGTGTCTCTTATGCCAGATCTTCTTTGCCATTTTCATCACTTGCCTGGCTTTTGGTTTGAGACATTGTATCTAAATTCTCCACTTGAGTCTTGGTCGTCTATATATCTGAAAGTATCAACAGCAAGGAATAGTGAGTTCAGAGAGAAGGGGATGTAAGACTTCCTAACTCAATAAGAATATGATTGTTTCAAAAGGTATTTCCTCTCTCTAAAACTAGGATGAGGAAAAAATGATAAAAAGTCTCCAAAAAATAAGAGAGAGAGAGAGAGACAGACAGAGAGACAGAGAGACAGAGAGACAGAGAGAACAGTAGCATATTAGTCTGATAAATGTCTTGAACTGTCGACATTAGCACTTCTCCTTGAGAATTAAGTGCAGAAAAGGACAGGAACATCAGAGTAGGGTTTAAAGCTTCATGTAGTGGCCTCAGTCTATATTCATATATTCACAGAATATGTCTGAAATGCTATTGAAGCACACAACTAGGGTACCTAACTAGCAAGTGTTCCTTCCAGGACCCTGTACCTATTTTTATACTTGTGATGTTGTATTCTTTTTCTCAGTAAAGATTCCCCAAATTGTATATACTTCAGGCCTCAAAAACCTATATCTGCCTCTGTCCCTATCTCACATTCTCATATTTTGAATGTCTTGACCAAACTTATCAGTCACAGGAGTGAAATGAAAACCACTCACATGCATTTGACAAAATTCTGGGTTTGTGTGTGTCTGTGACTAAGCCAAGCTACTCAAGAAAAGGTGAAAATCCAATCGTCACTAAATCCATATTTTATAGAAGGAGAACACCTCCAAAATTGCTTATTTTGGGAAAAACCTTATGCACCATTACACCAGAAAATAAGCTATTTTCAAAGATTTATAAGTAAGTTAAAATTCCATTAAATCCATTTTATGAATAAAATTAGAAATACCGATGTATATTATTTCTATAATTCACTATTCTATAATAGCTATGATTTGAGAGTAGGAATCTGACTCAAGGTGTCCCCTGATCCCACTATTATGGAAATATTTAGAGCTTTACCATAAGTAAATCTTGGAGGATTGACCCCAAAAATAGTTATTTAGAAGAAATTTTATAAGTATCAGCTGTAGTCATAGGAATAATAAGTGTTGGGTCTGTTCCATAATGTTTAATGTAATCACTTATTTTCATTTTTATAGTATCATTTTATATGAAAATTGTAGGTAGTAAGATATTGACAGGTTTTACTTTGAGACAATAATATCCAAAAACATGATGCTTCTAACTGTTGAAATCAGAGATTTACATTTGACATACAACCAATGTATAAGCTACTGGTGTTCAAGTTGTACCCAACTGCACATAGAAAAATGTGTCCAAGAGTTTTGACTATCCCCAGCTTCTCCAAGGTTCAGTGGTTTTTGTTCAGAAGCCATTTTTTCTGAATTGAAATAGATGAATTCATTTTATTTCAACATGGAAATTTAAAATCGAGCATGGGGCAACAGGCTGACATAAGGGAATTCCATCTGTCATTAGGAAATTAAAATATAATTGAATAATGATACACTGAAATTTGATAAGATGCTTTCCTTACACCCATACTATAGGTTTTTTAGATGGCTGACATAGATTAAAAACAAGGACATTCTCCAACTATCAATCAATGAAGACCCTTGAACTGAATCCAAAAGAAGCAATCATATCAAACAGCTCAACATTATAGGCAATGTCCTAATAACATTCCTTTTGTAAAATATATATTAGTTCTTTATTCTCCTTTTTGTAAGGTCTTGTTTTGGCAAGCTGGTCAATAAAGACATTGGGGCCATATTTATAAAGAGTCAGGTGAAATAAGCATAAAACTAGAAGTGTGATCTACTATAGCTATTTGACTATTTCTTTCCAGATAAACCAGACAATATATTTTAATAATAAAATAAGAACTACTTCTATCTATTTATATTTGTACTAAGTTTAAGAGTCGAACTTTTTAGGTCTATGGCTCTTCACCAATAACAAAGTTGCTTTTGTGGCAATTAAACAAAAAAATTTAGCACATTCAGAATAATCTCTATACATGATCTATGGTTTTGCTTATGATTTTTGCTTACACACATACACCAAGTTCTGTTTGTGACTGCTATCTTCTGAAATGTTTTTAATTAGAAATATATGTATAGGAAGAAAAATGACAGAGACATTAAGATCAATGAAAAGTGTTTGTATAGCCGTGGTGAGTGTGGCTCAGTTGGTTGGAGCTGCATTCCACAACCAAAAGGTTGAAGGTGTGATTTCTGGTCAGGGTACATACCTAGGTTGTGGGTTTGATCCCTGGTGGGGGCACCTATAATCCCCAGTCTGTGCGCATACAGGAGGCAACCAATCAATGTTTCTCTTTCATGTATGTTTTGCTCTCTCCTTCCTCTCTCCCTTCCTGTCTCTCCAGAAGCAATGAAAAAAACAAATGTCCTCTGGTGAGGATTAAAAAAAATGTGTTTGTAAGTGCATGTGTTATGTGTGTGCATTTTCTTCTTTCAAATAGTGCTACCTCTTACCTAGATTTTCATCAATGTCTGATGATAGTTTGGAGGTAAAATAAATGAGTTAGAAATGGTATATTTAGATTGGCACTTTATTGTATTTTTTGGTTGTTGTTATTCTGTTTTGTTTTGGTTTTGCTATTGTGGAGGAAAGTTCTTTTTAAATACTGAAGTGTTTCCTACTTAAAAAAACTATGTCTTCAATTGTGAACATTTGAATTAATTTAAGAGTATGAATACCTTTGGAAATTTTAAAATAGGGATTAAAAATTATAGTGTTATTTTAAAGAAAGGGAGGAAATCCAGTCTTGATGTATATCAAAAATTTGTCTATGTCCAATTGTCTTAGAGGAGCTATTTTTCCATCTTATTTTTTTTATTTTGTGAGGTAATGAAATATTTAAATAACTGATATTTGGCAGAAACACTTATTCCCACAGTATTTCTTGCCAAAATGAAAGAAGAGAGATTCAAATATCAAGTAAAGCATGCTTTATTTGTGAGATTATAAGCTTGCTTTTCTACATGACCTCTCCTTTAAAACAAAATAAAATAAAATAAAACACAGTAAAATAAAGTAATTGGAGGGGTAGAAATCCCAAACCTCTTTGTGAAATGATAAAATCATTTTCAATTGATGACAAAATTGGAAATAAAAAAGTATATAGCAAGAAACTTTCTCTGACACTGAATAGATCAGATAACACAATAATTTTTCCAGTTTCAATATCTGCTTAATTTTCAAAAGGAACATAAAAGTTAGGACAATATGACCCATAACTTGTTATTATCTAAGTAAAATTAAATGCCTTTAAAAAGTTTTCCTCATGGGGGTGGGGAAGAACTAGGTCAAAAATAACTTGTGTTCACTTGGCCTTGTTTTGTGAAGGAAACACTCTACCAACAAAAGAAATAATTACATTCTACACAACTTTCGTTTCTGTAAACATCAAATTGGCAAGTATACATTTACTTCTTTCCCAAGATTTGCCTTACAAAATTTAAGGAAGAACTCACTTCAGTAAGGTTCCTCCATTTAATTACTGCATCCAAAATTTATTAAAGAAAGAAAACAAAAACATTTGTGAGCCATGGGGACTGGTGGCAACACAGGTACAGTGAAACCAGGAAGATCTGCTGATTCCAGATGGAGTGGATATATTCCCACGGCACCTATTACTTGCCAAATGTTTCGTAAAGCAAACACATGACCTAAAAGATTTTGTAAGTGTGGGGTCTTCAAAAAAAAAAAAAAGTACACACTTGCAAAAAAAAAATCCTGTTCTTATTTAAAAGTCATTTCTTAATTCCTAACCATAAGTTGTTTTTAAAAACACACACACTTTTAATATTTTTCAGCTGTCATGCCTACTTGAGTGAGTCTACATGTGTGGGTACTCCATAAAATCTCAGTGGTGGTGGCAGATGTCCCCTTTGAAATATTTCATCTGTTGCTGGGGGTGGAGGATTGTCACTCTGGTGCCATGGACACCATTTCTTCTAAAAGCTCTGATTTGGGACATCCCCTTTAGAACAAACATAGCATTGCTTGATGTTACTCAAATGGGTGGTATAAAAATGTGAAGAAATATATGACTATGTCAAGATGAAAAAAGGAATTTTAACTAATAACATATTGGTGAGGCCCTTTACAACAGTGAAAGAACTGCTGTTAAAAAAGTCAATAATTGTTATAATTAAGACTTGTCTATGGGAAAGTAAAAATTATATCTGTTGTTCAAAATGCCATGTTCATGGAGGCCCGGCCCATTCCAAAGAAGACTCACCCAGTCGTTGGAGGCCCAGATTACTTGTCCCTTTCTTGTATTCCTTAGCAGTTTCATGCTGCATCAAACATTACTTGTACTTAATAGTATACTCTCTTCCTTTGTCCTGTAACTGTGTAGAGGTTTAGAAGTTTTCACTTATTATTAATTTATGTTCTCCTTCAAGATGATTACTGTGCTGAGCAGTAACAAATATTAACTTTCATAAATATAATGACAAAATAAATAGAAATAATTTATATAAATAAATATAAGTATTTGTTAAACAATAAATATTTAATTGATTTATTAATTCATTCAGAATATTTTACTAAGCACCTACTATGAGCCAGGTCAAAAAAATTTCATGGTCCCTTGTTCTCAGGGAGTATATATATTTCCAGTAGAGTAAGAAGAATAAAGCCAGTAATCAATACTGGCCAGGGATGAGTTCTGGGAAGGAAGAGCAGCAGATACTATCAAGGTATCTGATGTCAATTAGGTAATGGGCTAAAGCAAAGGATTTGAGGAACTAACACTTTATGTTAAGCGCAAAGGGTAACTAGGAATTATCATAGGAAGCAGAAATAAAAACATCTTAAGAAGAGGAAAGTGCAGGTTAGTTTGAAGAACTGAAAGAATATCAGCATGACAGGAGAGTAATAAACTTAGGGGGAGGTGAAAAAAGATTTCAGAAAGGTTACAGGGGGCCTTATTATGTAGATCCTCAAGGTCTATCATGAGGATTTTGAACTTTTATGCTGCAAAATGTGAGGCCATTCAGAGACATGAGCCAGGCAGTAACATAATAAGATTTACCGGTTCAGAAGATGATTCTTTTTACAGAGTTAATAATGGGTTAGGAAGTACAAATGTAGAGATAAAGAGACCAAAGAGAAAAATATTTCATTAATCCAGGTGAAAAATGACATAGACTTGAACTAGGGCAAATGACAGCAGTGGCCGTGGAAAGAGACAGACAAGATGAGGTATATGTGGAAAGTCAAATTTTTAAGATTTGATGTTTTTCATATGGAGTTTGAGAGAGATGGGAATTAAATATATTATCTAGGTTTCTAGCTTGAGCAACTAGGTAGGTAACAGTATCATTTACTGAGATGGGAAACTAAGAGTGAGGAGTTGAGACTGTATGGAGGATGAGTAGGAATCAATAGCTCCTGATATTGTTCTGACTAGTTGCCCCTGAGGTATCAAAGTGCAGGTGCTGAATATGCTGCTGGATAGAAGATGTGGAGCTCAGAAGAGATTTTTGTTTAAGAAAAGACAGTTTGGGAGACATCAGCTTACAGAGAGTATTTGGAAAACATGACTGAAAGATCTCATGGAGAACGTAGGCAAAAGGGGGCCTAGGACAGCACCTAGAAGAATTCCAAATAAAATGAGAAGACAGAAAAACAGACCAGGAAAGAGGAGATAGAGGGAAAGCAGTGATTTGAATGTGGAAAAAACCCAGGGAAGACAGTCCAAAGAAGGCCCTGCCTGTTTACTGCCCCTTGTAAGAATCTGCTCAATCGCCACTGATGCCTTTCATTCAAAATGTTTCCAGTTGGAGTTTGTGCTTAAAAGAGTTTGACTTCTCTGTCACTACTGTTTGTATTTATGTGCCCTTTTTCTCCCATTGGCATCATATGAGCTGCTCTGAAAAATACTTGTATGTCACTTTGCAAAACTGCAGGACTTCAAAAAGAAATCATGTGTATGTCTGGTAAACTATAGTTTTAGGTCTGGCCATCTTAAATACAGACTCCAAATTTGGTGAAAATGCATCCAGCAATTTTCCTATGATGTGCTTAAGAAACAGACAAAATTTAATTTATTATTTCATTAACAAATATTCTTTGCAGACAGATGTTCAGTGAGCTATAATTTATCTAACTAGCCTTCATGTCACCTTCTTATCTCAAAAATATTTTAAAAGTTATCAAAAATATATGCAATACATGCAAATTAATAATTACATTTTATTGGTAAAATTGCTGGTAGATTTATATTCTTTCTTTAAAAACTTAAGGGCTATGTTAAATATATTGCTGGAAGGAATGTAAATTGGTAGAATTACTTTGGAAAACAATTCATCATTTTCTTAAGCTTTTAAAAATAATAATACAATGACAAAATTGCACCAAATTATACAGCTCTCTGAATTTTCACAAATTTAACACACCTGTATAATTAGTTCCCAGATCAAGAAACAATACCAATACCCCAAAAAAGTGCTTTAATGCTATTTTTGAATATTATTTTGTATTAGTTTCAGGGGAACAGCATAGTGGTTAGACAACCATATACTTTAAAAACTGTTCCCCTGATACCTCCAGTCCGCAACTGGTACCATACATAGTTATTACAATATCATTGACAATAGTTTCTATACAGTGATCCCTCACCAATCGCGGGAGTTACATTTCAGAGACCCTGCAATAGGTAAAAATCCGCGAAGTAGCAGCATTATATTTATGTTATTATTTATATATATTTTAAGGCTTTGTAAACCCTTCCTACACTACTATAAATCTTCCCCACTCTCTTATAAACACTTCATATGCTCTTAAACACTTTCTATACTCTTAAACCTATGTAATGTTAACAACATATAAAATTCTATATGGGTACTCACCAGTGAAGTATACAGTCGTCCCTCACTATACGATTCACTGATTGTGGGTTTTAAATCCGCGATACGGTGAAGTTGCAATCAGTGAACTATGATGTAGGGAGGGATGACTGTACTGTAGTTTACAACCCCAAGACTGCTTTGTAACTACAAATCTGTTCTTAATTCCTTCACCTTTTTCACCCAGTCCCCCACCCACCTCCCTACAGTCTGTTCTCCGTATCTATGAATATGTTTCTGTTTTGTTTATATTGCTGTTTAGATTTCACATATCACGAAAACATACATTTGTCTTTCTCTGACTGACTTACTTCACTTAGCATGACATGATACTCTTCAGTTACTTCACATGATACCCTGTATGTCCATTTATGCAGTCACAAATGGTAAGATTCCACTCTTTTTTATAGCTGAGTAATATTCCGGTGTGTATATGTACCACTGCTTTTTTATACACTTGTCTGTTGATGGGCGCCTGGGTTGCTCCCATAGTTTGGCTATTGTAAATTATACCATAAGAAATGGAGGCTGCATACATTCTTTTGAATTCATGTTTTGGTTTTCTTCAGATGTATTCCTAGAAGCGGAGTCCCTGGGTTATAAGGTAGTTCAATTTTTAATTATTTGAGAAACCTCCATACTCTCTTCATAGCAACTGCACCCGTCTGCAAACAGTGCATGAAGGTTCCCTCTCCTCTACGTCCTCACCAATACATGCTCTTTGTTGTTTCACTGATGATAGTCATTCTGACAGGTGTGAGATTATATCTAATTGTGGCTTTAATTTGCATTTTTCTGATGTTCTTATGTCTACTGTATGCCCTCTGTATGTCTTCTTTCAAAAGTGTCTGTTCAGGTCCTTTGTCTATTTTTTTCATTGTTTGTTTGTTTTATTTGGCATTAAGTTGTGTAAGTTCTTTATACGTTTTGGATATTAATCCCTTAGCAGATGTATTATTGGTGCAATGTACATTGTGCATGGCAAAATCATTACTTGGGCCCCTCCCAGGACCTTGGAAGCTTAAGTATTATTTGTTTTATGAAAATCTACCTTTGGTGAAGGCTATACTGGAGCATCCCAGCTGAGTATCTGCCTTAAACCTGCACTTCACAGCACAGAACATACAGATTCTCAGACTGAACCAGACTATGTAAAGAACTGCTACTGTTGATGACAATGCCAGAGCAGACACAATTGATGTATTTGGTGGCTGCTGTTTAGTTTGTACATGGTTCAATTATAAATTCATTTTGACTTGTTGCATTATAATTCTAAGCTTTAGGAAATACCAAGGAAGTACCTAAAACATTTTCAGCATCGTTATAGTAAAATATGAAGCAACTGTGGGATCTCTTCCATCATCATAGCACTCCCTTTACACCAATGACTAAAACACAGTGAGGCATATGACACACATTTGTTGTTTGAATAAATACAGTGAAACCTGAATTTAAATCCTAGCTTTACTGTTTAGTGCTATACTTCTTTAAATTCATCTTTAAACTGGAGAAAGTAATAAGACAGAAGGCTGCTGTAAGCATTACTGAGAAACGAGAAACAAATCCACATGATAGACGCTCAAAACTGTTACTGCCTTCCCTTTCCTCCAGAATACAATTAAAGAACATGATGTCTTAAGCCTATAAGGAAAGAATGGGGTTTCTCTGTGAAACATATCACAGGACCCAAATGACTATGTTTCCCAACCATACAGAATGTGCTAATTAACCCCGTGTCAATGTCTTGACTAAGTCCCTATCACTGTGACTCCAACTAAATGTTATTGAAGGTTGTGAATTCATATTGATATTGAATTGAGTTCACAAGGGAGTGTGTTTTTTTTCTATGATGGCTTTGAAGAAAGGAAAGAAAAAACTCACAGCAATTAGCTCCATCTAATACAAAAAGTGAGAGACAACACTGGTAGGACAATACCCAAATTATAAATGTTTGTCATAAATAATTTTTAGAATAAGATACGTTATATTTAAATGAGAGACTAAGTTAAATTAATGAAAATCAAAAGAAATAATAGGAAAAAATTCTAATTAAACTGCTTTGTGGTTACTTGCCCCATTATTATCATTAATGATTACTGGAAATTATTATTACATCATAACTGAATAGTGTGTAAATTCTTATGTATTATATGTAACAAACAAATTACCATTTGTTAAATGTTTGAACACATTAACAGTATATGATATCCTTTTTCCTTTTTTAGAGTACTAGCTCATAGATGTTAAAGGTCTTGTAGTTCTTAGTTTCATCATTGAAATTTAATTTTAACTACTATCTTAAATTACCCCAGTTCACACATCTGGTATGGAAATTTTATATGTAAAAACCATTGCTTTTTTAAATCATATTTTATTCACTTTCTCAAATCTATTTTTTATATCCCTAATTATGAACAAAGAGATCTTGCAAAGTAAATCCATTTCCACTTCTAGCTCCACTCCCAAATACAGAATATTGAGTCTCCATGGAATGCTCAACCTCAGAAAGATTGTCCCCTGGGCCCCACAAGATATATTTTATAGCAGTTTGGGAGAGGAACCAATATTTTTATGGTACCCAGGAGCTTTGGATGGGCAGAAGACCACCAAGAAGTGGAATATGTTTTCAGCTCTGTGGGTGTTACTAGAAGGGATTTGTTAAACCAACAAATTTCCTCCTCAGGTCACTCACTATTAAGTCAAGGTGACATATATATGTTATATATATAATATATATGTGTTGGTGATGTAATTGCAACAAATTATTTCTGTCAAGATGAATTTAAAATACATTTTTATCCAAACTATTTCTAAGAATATCAGGAAAAATAATATTTTCCAATTTATGAGAGATCACTTTGTTACTTTCCACAGAGATTTTAAGAGTAATGTCAGATATTGTAGAGAAAAAACTGTTTTTACATCTACAACTGTTTTGTCTTAACAATGTCATTTGAATCTATACCTAAGTGTCCTCAAAGGGTAAAATGTCTTATGCATACATTGTAAATATCAGCAGTCCTGGAAAAATACTACAAAAATTACACTGTAATAAGGAGAGTTAACTATCAATGATGAGAAGGATGGGAAAAAATCAATCATAGCAGTAATAATAATAGCTAATCTCTAAATTGTTTTAGTTTGTGCAAAGCATGTTGTAAGTAGCGATTTTATGCATTGTCTAATCCTCATAACAATCTTATAAAAACAGAAAAAGGTCAGAATTGGAATTTTAATGAAGATAAATGATGGTGGAGATGAGAGAATGAAAAATCTTTTAGCCTATTCTCTTTTTCACAATAAATAGTCTCACCAAAAAAATGACTTTGGGCCTATACCCCATTCTTCAAGGTAACTCTTAAAATTGCAATTTGGCAATATCAATCAGTGGACTTGAAAACTTCCATATTTGAACCAGTGATTCAAATTCTATGAATTTTATCTTAGGAATTAACCTGAAATGGATATAAAATACTAAGGCAAAGATGTTCATTAAAGTATTATGTAAGATGACAAAGATTTGGAAAGGACACAAGCTATACTATGGTAGACCTATGTGATAAACTATTTACTATGCACTTCTATAAATTATATTATTAAAAAAAATTTCTGAGCATGGGAAGAATTTGTTCAAAATATATTGGTAACCTTAAAAATTACATCCCAATTTGGACAGAAACAAAAATGTTTATGTATGTCTGTATACATCACACAGGGAAGAGGCTCAGGTCATCAGTTTGAAGTGACCATAATAAGTTAGACCTATGATTTATGGAATTATAAAATACAACTCTTCTCCCCAAGATAAAGTTTTGAACAATGACACAGATACAGGAAAATTACTAAGAAAAAAGTGAAACTAAGGAAAAAATAAGGGAAAAAATTAGATGCTAGAAGCTGGATTCTCTAGATCCCACCCAATACACACTTTGACTGATAAAGTCCTATCTAACTTGTACATTTGGCTACAAACACCTTGACTAATAAAGGTAATAACTGTCCTTACTGAAATACATTTTTAGAGAAATTCAATTTTAAGGTCTGGATTTAAGAAATAGGAATCCACTTCGTACAAGTTTATCCAGGCAACACAGGGCAGAACTTCTGAGGGTTTCATAGAGGATACTTTACTCAGACAATTCCAAGACACTGAAACCAGCACCCATGTGAAATGCTGAACATTTTCTACCCCAGACTATCCTAACACTTGAAAGATGTGGTGACTGAAAAGAACACACAAGTAGTTAATACCAGAGAGTAGAACAGAGAGACAGTGATTTTAAAGAGTCACATAAAATTTATCTCATTTTTAGATCAGGTACCACACACTATCCCTGCCTCTCTCAGTCCACACATGTGTCCTCTTAGGGCATTCCCATGACCATTAGACTGAAAAAGATGATCTCAGACCTGGTTACAAATGAGATGAATGACATGCTAGCACCAGGCAGCATTGGATTGCTATTCTCCTATAGACCCACTCAAAGATGGCTCAAACAATGTGACTCCCCATTCAAAGAATATGATAAAGGGATATATTCTCTCAGGGGCAAAACTTAGGGTATTAAACCTTGCAATGTAGTTTTCTGCAAAAATGAAATGACCTGGAGGACAGACTGATTTACAGGCAGTCAACGTTTGGCTGGTTTCCAGGAATAGAAAGCAGCACACTAGACCAGTAAACATTGTCTGGAGAAGAGGTAGGTGAATGCACTAAGAATGAGCACAAAGCATACAGGTGTTTGTATACCCTGTGAAATATCTGGTGAAAGACATCCACTGTGAAGGAGGCTCTTAATTTGGAAAAATGATTCATACAATGGATATCAGGCAGCATCCTTCCTCAGAGACTCCAGTGCTTGTTCAGTAGGTCCATGTTCAAAGGTACCACCATGCCAGAAACAGAGGCATCACAAGGGCTCAACAGCATAGACTTTACCTTCAATTTACCCACACAGAACGGTTTCCAATGTACAACTTCAGTGGCCAATGTTTAATGCCTGATGTGGCATCATTCCTAAAGAGATTAGAAACTTCCTGATAGCAGGTGGAATGTAGTGAACCATTTTAACAGGACAGCAATTTTTCTTTACTATAATACATACCTAGTATGCAAATGAATTTGCTATTTATTTTTCCAGAACTATCATCCATTAGTTTATGGAAATACCTGGCTTATCAGCATAGAATCAATCCTACAATACACTAGGCCTCATTTCATAGCATGAAGTGCAGCAATTGGTTTCTACCCATGAAATTCAGCTGAATTTCAATGTACCCCATTTTCCAAAGGAAACTGATCTGATAGAATAGGGAATGTCTTATGATTCACTTTCAAAGTTATTCGGGAAACCACTTCCTTGTAGTGCTGGGTGTTTTGAACATGGGGTCAGTGAAAGGTGCTGCCTCTCCCATGTCTGGTGTATAAGGGTTGAAAGACAAAAAAATAGAAGTAGGAGTTACTACTGTTTTCACTATTACACCAAGTATCTATATTTGTGTCACGTTTTTGCTTCGTGTTTTTCAAAATCCACACTCCGAATGTTTAGAAGTCTTAGTTCCCCAAAAAGAAATATTTCTATTAATGACACAACAATTGAATAGTAAATGTTGAAGCCACTACCCAGATAGTTTGGGGTTCTTCTCACATTAAACCATTGGGCAAAGAAAGGAGCTATGGATATTCAACAAGAAATCAGTTTGCTGAAACATGATGAAATTCACTGGGGTCTCCACTCTTTAACAGTTCTAAGCCTAGTAATACAATCCAAAACAATTACCCAGTAAGGCCAGAACCACTAAAGGTTCTGACCCTTTGGGAAAGAAGTCTGGCTCACCAAACCAGATGTAGAATCCTGAACAACTGAGGTTGTAGCTGAGGGCAAGAGGAACACAGAGGGGTGGGTGAAAGTAGCACATTCATGAGCAGAGATAGAAAGGGGGTTATACTGAATTTTAATGTATATGGTAACAAATGATTGTTATTTTACCCCTTTTCTCTACTATATATGGGAAGAGTGTTGGTGATGCTTAAATTTGCATTTTCTTTCATAAAGCATCACACTTCGAGGTACTGCATCTAAACCTGATGAAGAAGTCTCACTAGGAGATCTTCAACTTTGAGAATGAGCAATGAATGATGAGACTCTGCATATCCCTTTCGTTGCAGTGTGAAAATTGCTTTATTTGTGTTTTGGGTTTTATTTTATTAAGTAGAAGCATAAAGTTGTAAAGAAATGAGTTATATATGATAGGGGAGAATACACACTGCATAAAAAAGGGGGTGGGCTGTGAAATGTCTTTTCAGTTTTGCTCACAGATTCCTCTACAGACTCTGCTGTCCAGGAATTGGCTTTTTGCAAATAACATTTCCAAGGATCCTTTTGTCAACAGCCCTCCAGTGGGAAGGGTACACAGGAAGCTGTGGTGTGAATTTGAAGCCAAACAAAGGGAGAAATCAAGCCCCACACACCAATCCTTCCATTGCTACAAGTAGAACTTTTGCTAGTAGCCTGGTCAATGCATGTTTGCAATTCTAATCTGCCCCTCCCTCTGTGACTTTACCTCCAGCTGAGTGGTCTGGGCTCCTCAACTCTCTAAATATCACCTCTCCCTTTGTCCTCCAGATCTAGGAATGGTAGTGCTTTGCTGAAGTAACTAATGTCAGGGTTGATGCAACATCTTTATGTAAGCTTTCAGTTCTTCTAATAACTTAGCAATACCTTTTTATGCCCCTGCAGTTCAGCCAGCAGGCACTGACTCCATTTTCCTTATTTGACTACTTCAGTTGTTCAGGTGAAAAGTGGTTTAAAGCAGGGTACTAATGTGCTAGCCATAAGAATCAAGAGATTTATATAAAAGACTTGTTGATACACAAGGTCTATCCAGACAAAAATCCAGGCATTGTTAATATAATGATAATGGTTTGTGCAACACTGATGTAACCTGGCGGCCAAGGAGAGTAGACTGAAATGCACGTTCAGGAGCAATGATGACTTCACTGTACTAGTCTCTGGGGCAGTGGATACCACTGAGTGAACATACGTACTGTGTGGCCATCGCATTCACAATGACTGAGCAAGTAGAGCAATGAATGTGCATCAAATTTTGCATTAAGCTAGAACATTCCTCCACAGAAACTAGTCAGATGATTAAGAAGTTTGCAGCTATGGGCAACTGGTAATTGGCAGCTTCATTATGACAGTGTGCCTGCTCATTCATCACAAATGATGCAGAGATTTTTGGTGAAACATCAAATCACCTAGCTGACTCAGCTCCCCTACAGCCCAGATTTGGTGCCCTGTGACTTCTGGCTTTTCCAAAAACTTAAATCTCCTTTAAAAGGAAAGGGAGACCATTGATGAGATTCAGGAAATTATGACATGTCAGCTGATGGCAACTGGGAGAACTATGTGAAGTCCCAAGGTGCCTACTTTGAAAGGGACAGAGGTGTCATGGTCCTATGTGCAATGTTTCTTGTATCTTCATTAATAAATGTCTAAATTTTTCGTATTACATGGCTGGATACCTTCAGGACAGACCTATCTGTACACACACATACATAAACACTGAGGAAAGGAAGGAATTAAGGGGGGCTTTGGGTTTTCTATTTTGAGCAGCTGCATAAATAATAAATTTATTTATTAAGAGGAACCAGATAGAGGAAGAAAGAGTTTAGAGGCAAAAATTAAGCACTCCACTTTAATGGGCTCATTGTGAAATCCTTGCAAGATAGCAAAATGGATTTCTCCAATTGGCAGATGGTCGGTGGAATGCAGACATTTGTGGAAACACCTAGCCTCCTGGTCTTTATACTTTAGCCCTAAATCTTCTTTTCCACTTGAAATTGACTTCTGAGTGGCTAGACTTCAGCTCCTTTTGTGGTTGTTAACTCACTGGGGGAGGAGGGAATGGAATTTCTAGGTGTATGGCCATTTACATTATACTCAAATAGAGTATTTTGATGACTGTTTGTTTCACTTTACTAAAAAGTATTTTACCTGATTCTGAGATGACAAAAATTGGCAGTAGTCTGACAAGAAAACTTGAGGTGATACTCAGGCACTTATTATGATACTCTGAGAACAATGGGAAGCCTAACTAGTCAATAGCCAATTGAACTTGCAGCATCTTGAGAAAATGCCCAAAGTCAACATTTCCTATGAGGCCATATCAATTTGCTGCCTTAGTCTCAACTAAATTTCATCAGCTTAAAAATAGGAGGAAAGTAGGAGAAAAAATAAACAGTCTGGCTGACCTCAGAGGAGATTCTGTAACCTAAAATAAAAATTTATAAGCACTTCGTTGCCTTAATGAGGAATGCTAAAAAGGTACTAGTTAGTGTTTGGTGTTGTGAATTTAGCCATATTCTCAGGTATCTATTTTCAAATAGTTATCAGCCATTCACATATAAATGTATAACCAGGCATCAGGACCTAGCAATAAGCAAGAGTGGGTGAGAAAATATAATTGACACATTTCAAAACAGAAGTTAGGTGTCAAAATAGCTTTCCTAAGTTTCACTCATTTACTATTAGCTACTATGTTTTCTTGAAACATTTCTTCAGTTTAGTCTTTTTCTGATGGTGTCTCCAAAATGTTCAATGTAGAGTAACATAAGATGGAAATCCAACCCTATGGTAAAGATTTTCGTTACACTTCTGTTGTATACTCTAAATTTCTAGTTAATGTGCTTGGGATTGGTGTGTATGTGTGTGAGAGAGAATGTGTGTGTCTGTGTGTGTATTAAATACATATTCTCACTGATTGCTGGACCTGTAGGGAGCAAAAAGTGATAAGATGTGGAGAAAAATAGACATGGGGAATTCCCCTCCCTAAGAGGTCTTATGAAACCAAAAATTCCCAAGTCTTGAGAGGTCACGAAAGAATATAATACACTAATGAAAAAGAAACAGCCTCATTAATCCAGTTGTTCTTGGCCCAGATAGCAGAAGAAACATAAATGCTGTCATCACTTAAGTGTGAGATAAAGGATAAAAAGTGGGAATTTGTTAGTTTACTGCAAAGATCATTCTTTTGGTTTGAGAACATTGCTGGAAATAACCTGAGCTGGGAAAAGCTCCCTATGAGGAATACATGTTATGGGAAACTGTTAAAGGCAAAGTTTTGGTCACTGACCTTCTGGATGTAGTTTAATCAAGCTGTGAGCACCTCACCAAGAAAAGACAGCTGCTTAAAGAAGGGAGGCTTCAACAAGCCAAGATGTTTTACCTTCCCTCTATTACATGAGTCTAGGATAAGACACGAGTGTGCAATAAATCTTTAGTTCATGCATTCAGAGGCGGCACTAAAATAATGATAGACTGTAAATCACAGAAAAATGTTACCTTTATTTTAGGACAGTCAATAGCTAGAAATAGTGCTCACCAATAGAACAGATGTCTAGTAGATATAAAAATGAATGCTTGGCAGTTGTTTAAAAATGAGAAGTACAAGGATCTGACCTGAAATATATTAGAAAACAGCAACAGTTTCATCGTTTTGTCAGTTTTCCAATTTTGCATTTCACTATTTTTTAAATCGTATGTTCTGTTGTTGAGGGTAGAATTGCAACTTTGGAAAAGTGAAAAAATTTCTGTCATACGTTTCTCAAAAAAACTTGTAAATATTTGTGGATCGTATATAGATACATGAGCTGTTATGTAAATTTGTTTTTCTTTGAAAGTTTAAGGATAATTGAATACTGCAAATTGAACTAAGATGAGGCTGTCAACAAATGGGAGGCTCCTGCAAGGACCCAGGGGGACTGGAACTGGGATTTTAATGTGCCAACTATTAGCTAATTGTGAGGATGACACTGCCTGGCCACACACTCAATCCGCATCCTAGCGGCTGCCTCCGAAGAGCTGTTACAAGAAGAAATGCTCATTTGTTGCAACTGTGACCAAGTGCTCTAAAATCCAGTCATGGGCATTGGAAATGCATATCCCTGTAATAACCGTGACAATGCTCAGGGTCAAAGAGGCTTTGGATACCATTCCTGGAAAGGTAGGAAATGCAGACTAAGCACTTTAACTACCACAGGGTTAATAGGCTGTAATCCATATATCCCTTTTTAATTTTTTTTTATTTAATAGAAGTCTGGAGAAGCTAGTAGCTTATAAAAATTATTTATACTTTTTAAAATTTTGTTCTTTTTCTTTGCATATGTCTTTTTTCCCCTCTTATACTTACTTTCTGTGGCGGCAGGGGCTTGATCAGGAAATTGGGCAAGCTAATTTATTTAAACATTTGGAACTTTAGAGAAATCTGAATCTTTACTTTCTAGAGGTTTAAAGTAAAGCTCAGTTTCCTGCATTCTCCATTTCCTGGGTTTAACAGGGACATGGATCGCAAGAATTAGAATATGGTGAGAAAGTCTGTCCTACTAAGATTTTCTCACCCCAGCAGGAAAGTACCATACCAGAAATTTCACAAGAAAGTCTGCTCTCATGAGACTCACAGCCAGACTTCCACCCATTTTGATAAGTTCAGAAGAGTTTCAATCAAAAAGCTTTCAAATCCCTGTCCCAAATGACCCCAAAGATCCCTTTGAGAGCCACCCAACACCACTTCATAGTTCCCATAAACACTTGGACCTTTCCCTGTGAAAGCTGACAAGTTTTCCCGAAAGTCCTTACATACCACACTCAGCCTCATCTTGCCAAATGTGCTATCTCAGTGGAAACTGCTGGAACTTTCCAGACAGATTTTATGCTAAAGGCAAAAAGTACCTCAGTCATCAATGTGCCCACACTGCTTTCTGAGACTGACAGTACCTGGATATTTCATACACTATAAGCAAAGTCCCATACCTTTTTCCCCTGTATAACCAAGTATTGCTCTCAATACATTGTGAAAAATGTCTCATAACTATAGTAATTACTGATGTCAACACCCCTGTTAATATCTTGAAACTGCAAACATTTCACATCAAATCTCCACCTTTACTTTGTAAATTAACTATATGATTTATCTGTGGGAAACATTTCAAAAATATAGATTCAGAAAGACATCTACCACATGATGGCTTTTCCATAAGGCATCCCATAATTATTTTGCTGTGTGTGAACATGATGAAAACAGTTTCATAATTCTCCAAGGGTCAGAGTAAATTATTTCAATTAAATATATTTCAGAGCAAATATTACCTTAGGGTTTATTAATAATATTACCTGAGAAGGAACAGCTGCCTTTTATGCAGAAAAAGCTGTCAGCTTCTTACCACTCCTTACTATAGAAACTCTTTTGTGACTTAAAAAAAATGGCAGATTTTCTCATGCTTTACCTAAACACAGAACTTGGCAGCTGGGACCAGGCTGTAATCCCCAGCATGGGAGCTAGTGGGTGGATTTTTTTTCTCTATAAACTCTTGTATAAACCACACCAGTCTCCTGGTATTTACTCTGGGTAATGCTGGAAATTGTATGCAGATCCAACAGGCCATGTAAAGGAGTTTTGTAACTTCCTGAAGCCCTTCCATGAAAAATCTTTACTCTGAATGCAATTCCAGAAAGATGGGCCATTACAGCAGCTTCAAAGGAAATGTCTATTCTGTTGCCTTTTCCTCTTCACAGCAGTCTTGCAAAGATAAAATAGGTCAATTGGGGCAATGTAATAACAGCAATTAATATGATATTAATAGTCCCATACTGAAAATTCAATGGCCATTGAAATGTCTTCAGAGGTAAATCACATAGGTAGCTATATTCATAACAATTAAGGACTGAAATTTTTCTCCATAGGTTGATGCCACTTTATGAGTTGGAGCTACATATTACTGTAGCACATCAATTCCATTTAGCTTTATTATTGCTGTTACCAGTCTCTGAATATGCTCATTAAAACATCTCGGGGTACAAGAGTCTATGAGGAGTGTGGAAAAGAGCTGTGGAATTATCCCCATGTCCAGGAAACATATCACTTATCACAAATACTTCTTGCTTCCCAACTCAAGAAAAGGACAATTATGACAACAATGATGTTGGTAAGGCTCCTCACCAACATGCTCTGCTTTTAGAAATACCTTTCAAAGGCAAAAACATAGTTGTCTTGGTAGAGCTGAGAATGTATTTTTTAGCAGTTTGCTGCTGGTTGGATGAAGGTTGGTATGGCAAGTGGCAGAATTAGTCAACATCAACCATTTAAATATTACTCTCTTGGCACTAAAGCCTAGTGTGGATCTCAGGGGATCATAGCTGAGGCCATGGCTGTGACCTTGTGAGTGTTTCTTGAAACAAACTGAAATCAAGCACTGCGACTGAAATTTAAAAGAAAACATGTAAACACAATCTTTCAAATACTTGCAGCCAGCACTCCTTTTCACAAAGATACATGAAGTCACAACTGAAACAGTCCTCTGCTAACGGCTTGGAGCAAATGCTGAAAAAAGAGGATGACCAGGACACTGACTGATATCTGTCTATTTTGCCACTGACTACACAGCTATGGATGAATTTAGAAAATTGCAATCAGAAAGTCACTCCCATAATTCCATTCCGCTTTATTTTAGACCAAAATAGCAATAGAAAATGGGGACTTCATAGAATTTTAAAGAACCTTTGTGTTACTTTATATATATATATAAATATATATATCCTGAGAAGGGCAGACCATCTCTTTTGCTTTGTTGTAACCATTCCAGGAAAAGAAACACACACACACAAATGTTCTGCTGTAAGCATTGTCTGCCTGCCATTCTGCAGTCTTTTGCTTTCCATTTTTATTTTTACTCATTTGACATTCTGGCATGTCACATTCTTATTTTGTACTTGTTTTGACCCCAACTAAATTTCAAAAGACTTAGAACCAAAATCAGAGCCAAACTGGGTAAGAAGAGATTTGGAAACTCCACCATGCATGAGCCATTGGCAATAGGTCAATGCTTACTTATGACACCATTTTATGTCTTTACTATAGTGGTCTCCATCTCAGTAAATGGTTGCCCAGAACACACAGTTGCTCAGAACAAATAAGAGAGTTATTATGGTCTGCTCTTTCTCTCACACCTTACATCAAAATCATTGGCAAACCTGACCATTTCTAATCATCTCCAGGGCTGTTACCATAGCCACACCATTCTAATCATTTGCCTGTACTACTTTAGTATCCTCCTCAATATTCCTCACCCACTCACTTGTACTATTGCTCCCTACAGCTGCATCTCCATACAGTAGTCAGTGATCCTTTCATTAGATAAATCAGATTATATATCTGCTTCCAATCTTCCAATCCCTTCCCATTATACTTAGAATAAAACTCAAAATTCCTACCATGGCTTCTAAGTTCACACAAGATCCAGCCTCTCGCAACCACTCTGAGTTGATTTCCTACATACTTCAGCTTACAAATTGCACTTCACCAACACCTGATCTTGTTTTATAACCCAAAGCCCTTCCCATCTCAGGCTTTTTCACTCGGTTTGGAATACTTCTGCACCAAATGTCTGCATTCCCCACTCTCTTACTTCATTCACCTCTCTGTTCCAAATTAATTTCCCAGAGTTCAACCTTTACAATCTTACCTAGAGCATCCTATAATGCCACTATCTTCTTATTGTATTTCATATTTATTCTTATAATTTACTCAACATTGTAATATATACTCATGGATTATATTTATTTATTTAACTAATTTCATTCTTAATTACTGTTATCTCTTCCACCAGAAATATAAACTCCATGAGTCGGAGATTGCCTGTGTTTGCTTACTACTATATTCCCAGCACCTAAAATATTGCATAGCACATTGTAAATACTAAATAAAAATTTATAATCTAAATGAGTATCATTTACTCAATTTGAAAATTTGAAATATATGAAAATAAATGGCAGAATAGGTAATACAGGTTTATTACCCATTTTACATATTAAAGGAAATATATTTGTATTAAGAATTGATAGCAATTTTTAATACATTGCTTAATGCATTGATAGAAAAAACTGGCTAATTAGCATGAAGAGGGTTATATCTGGATTGTCCACAACTGTCATGGTATACACCTACCCCAAACACCACATTATGCATTGACTCTCTTTGGGTTTATATAATTGTGGTCCAGTCAAAACAGCTTGTCTACTTTTAATATTTTACTCTTAGATCATAGTTTCAAGTTCTACTTGTTTACCAGTTGAAAAGGTTAAACTACATAACCTCGGAGATCCTCTCCAGGTACATATTTCTGCTGAAAATGTAAGAGATATGACAGAAATCTCTCAAAAAAAAAGATGAAAACTTAGTGGTGATTCTTAATTACATAGTATCCCATATGTTTTAGTTTATTAGTTACCCTACACATAACTTTAATATAAACTAAAGTCACTTGACAGCTAGATTTTCACTTGCCAATGGAACCACAAATTTTTAAGTTTGTCATTCTTATTGAATATTCTTGGCAAGTCTTAAAATCATAAGAATGAGATGCTAATCAGGAGATTAGAAAAATCACACCCCTGATATATAATATATAATTCATAAAATAAGATTGAAACACAGATTACTTATTAGAAATTTCCTAAATATGGTCATATTCACAGGTTGGCTTTTCTGGAAGCAGGCACTTAGAGTGAATTTGGCAAACAGAATATGTCAGGAAAGGAGTCAAGGCTGGTCAGGGAGAGAAGATGAAAAGCCATGGCAGCCCAATAACTTTTGGTCAAAAGTTCAGGGAGCCCTGGAGTTGCATACCCCTTCAGAGTTGCCCTGACTTGGAAAGAAATGCATGGATATTTATACTGGCCTCAGTCTTTGGATGGGGATGCAAGAGGGGTCATTAAGAGCATGTCTTAGAGGACACAGCCCACAGAAACTTAAGCAAACCCTGAAGGAGCTCACAGATAAAAACCTTGTGCTCCCAGTTGAAATAGTAAGTCCCTTCTTGTAGGAGGATCTGGATGAAACATTTTCATTCTTTTCCATCTTTGATCATCTAATAAGTCCTTCTATACCTCATATATTAACACCAAAATATAAGATATTTCCTGTATGCTCACTTTCTTAAAGACCACTAACATGGTAGTACTATATATGTAGTACTGTGCATTCTAGTTTCAACCTGTAATAAGAAATGGCAATAAATCTTTGTGATCTAGATTGAAGTATACATGTATCTGCAAATGCCAAGGCATCAGGGATAAGACAGAGAGCTTGAAGTATACCAAAGCTCCTCTATAGGCTAATGCAGAGAAGCAGAGAAGACCAATGATCAAATTCATAAATTGTGCTTTGGCTAGACTTCTCCTTCTTAAACTTATCAAGAACATTAGCTTTAGCTATCCGCCTACTTAATTGTCTGTGTCTAAATTTTTAAAACCTCATATGTCACACCACTGTGAAGGGTTCATTCATCAAGACATTTATATGTGTGCTTGTAAAAAAAAAAAAGAGGTTTACTTACATGGAAGAAAATTCTTGAATTTTCTAAATGTTCTTTTTCCAATATCATTTGTCCTGGAACTGTTAATCATAGAATATAATATACCATGATTTTTTTCCTACCTCTCTCCCCTCTCCACTTAAATACTTTTAAAACCATGTTGGCTTTTTTTCTCTTGTTTTTTGAAATACTCACCAATTGGCTTAGCCCCCCTTTTTTCCGCTGTGTCACCTTTTAATACAGATTTTCATCACCTCTGCAAAAGGGATTTTTTTCCTCCAGTGAAAAAGATGGATTGGTAAGAGGTCCCACAGCCTATAAACTGTTTCCTTTCAATTCGGGCTCTAGCAGTTTGGCCTGGCTCACATTCAGGTAGTACTACACCATAACTTGTCTGAACCCCTTCTCACAGGCCTCCTGCTAGCATATTTATGCCTGAGCACTTGGGTGAGCCTTGAAACCACTTCTCTAAAGAGAGATGTGAACTGTTTGCTCACCTCCAGTCCACACTGTAATGAAGCAGGACTTTGCTTTAAAATTCCTGAGGTGCTGACCTCACCAGGTGAGGCTTCTCCAGGATGTGGCCCCATGAGGCTATTCCCAAGTGCCCAGTTTTACTCTTGAGGGTTTTCTTTCTCTAAACATCATCAGCAGCTTTCCTGTTCAACCTTACTGTTCCACATAGGAAGTTTTAGGAGAACATTTCTAAAACCCCTATAGCTAAACCTCTTAAAGCTTCCCTTTAACACTCACAATAGTTACAGTCTTTGGTATAAAATGCAAAAGAAAAGAGAAATCTTTTCATCATTAATGTCATTGCCAAGAACAGGAATTGATATTACTTGAGCTTTGATCTTTGTTTTTTCCCTCCCACTCCCACCCACTGCTCCATTCAATTGTGTATCCCTTTTTTACATAATACAAGCCTCACTTCTCCTCAACCACTGCTTAATTACAGAGTCTTTAGGGATCTCAGAAGTCCTGAGATGGAGCCAGAGGTATTTTGGCACTGTTTTATTCTGACCTCTACCAGGCACTGTGCGTTCCAGAAAACTGCCTTTTTAAGGCCCCCAAATATCAGACTACAGAGATAGATAGTAGGTCATTCAGAAATCAGATTATGAAGTAGTTGAAACAGAAATGAAAATTAATGGATGGGTTGAAACAAAGGGCTACTTGGATTCCTTTGATGAGATGACACAGCAAGTTGCATCTAACTTGTTTGCTAGTCCCTGTCATCCAATTAACTACGTGATTGAGAATTTAATGAAAATATTTCAAACAATACGACTATTACAGGCCTTGTTAAGTATAGTTTTTAAATAATTGTGGTCAAGGATTAAAGATTTAACAGGAAAATTAAAGCCACTTTCATCTTTATACTTACCTCTCTCTACCTAATACTTGGATAAGCATCAGTTATTTTTTCCAATTATGGAAAAAACATAAGTAGGGTGAGGTATGGATTGATAGAGGTAGTAAAAGGAGACAGCTGGTACATCATGATGGATTTCTAAGCATGTTTCTGTGCTCAGCCTATTATAGAAACTAAAGTCAAGAAGATTCCTGTCTTTTAGATGCTTACCATCTGTGACTGAAAAAACAAGACATGAACAGATAATAAAGCATTAAGCAAGAATTTGTATAAGTAGTTAAATGTAAAAAGAAAATAATAATAATAATTTATAAAGTAAAGTTTTAAGGGGTAAAAGTACTTGTGACATATATTGCAATTTCTCCTGTAAGGTGTTAGGGAAAAGGGATTTATTTGTGATTAGGAAGTATGAATTTAATAAGCCAACCTAGGAAGGTCATCAGACATGAAGCCTTATCTGAGAGGACAACCAACCATGAGCTCATCAAGACGCTCCTTCTTCTAGCGCAGTGAGCCAAATTCACATTACCATTCTGATAGCAGTATTTTGAATTTTATTACTTTGGTTCAAAACATTTCCATAAATTGCAATTACTTCCTACAGTGTTGAATACATTTTCCTTGACAAAGGTGATTATTAGGTATTAAAGTCTAATCCCATAAGAAATTTGTGAATTGTTAAGCCTATTTCTTAACTAGTCAAGAGCAAATCCTTATTTCACATACTTTTCCATGCTAATGTTGCATGTCATCACCTGCATGTCAGGAGAAAATTCTTTAGGCAAAGATGTCCCTTCAGGAAAGGAATAAGGGTAATTACCTTGCTGCAAATACACCATAATGGACTTTGGTCTTTTCAGTTCTCTTCAGATAACTTTTATATTTACAAAAAAAAGTTGTCCAAAAATTTCATTGTAGGAACGATAATTTTAGTGTAAAACCAAAACATTATTGAAAGCAAAAGTAATCACACTACAAAAGTTATTTTATAGATAAGTACACTTTATAAGATATTTATAGAAATGTCATAAGTCTTTAGAGACTAAATAAATTATAAACATTATATAAAAATAGAAATAGAACTTCTGTAGAATATTTTAACACTGTTCTGACTTTGGTGCTTCTAGTAGATCAAGAAGAAATACAAACCACCCAAAACACTAATTCATATGATTGGATTAATAATTATATTTTAAATACAAATTCTACAAAGGGTAAAAACTATATAATGTTCATGAAGTTTGCAGACAAATAGTTATCTGTAGTTTCACAAAATATTCTACAAAGCAGAAATTATGGAGGGCACATTCTCTGACACCATATAAGAATATAAGAAATGACAATAAAAGGCTAAAAAAACACAAGTAAAACAAGAAAAATCCTAATGGTTAGGAAATTTAAAATAATTTTTCTAAATAACTTCATTTGGACTAAGAAATAAAAATTAACAGATGCAGATTATTTAAATATAATGAAGTTAGTATATTACATTTTAACTCTTATGATGCAGCCAAGATGGTATACAGAGACAAAATCACAGCCTTGGAATATTTTTATAAATAATAAGAAAAATGAAAAATAAATTAAGCATTGAACTTAATAAATTAGAAAAAGAAAACACATTTAAGGGAAATAGGGGAAAGGCAATGGTGAAATATAAGCAGAAATTTATTTGCTATAAAAAAGAAAGACAACAGAAATATTGACTAAATCCAAAAAGTATAAACAATAGAAAAACTTCCTTCAAATAAAATTGAGAGGGAAATCATGATGGTGATAATTACAATGATAAATAGCTAGGATGCACTGCACGCTTTGTCTGTAGCAGATGTCATCCTTAATGCTTGGAATATTACTTTAGTTACTCTTTAAAGCAAAACTCTGAAGTGTTTATTTTATTTTATTTTTTTACAAATATGGTCACTGAATTTAGTGAATTAATTTACATTATCACAAAGCTCCTAATGTATCAAAGATAGAAGTTCAATGCAGCACCTTCTCCCCTGGATTCTATAATCTGTGCTCCCAACAACTATGCTAGTTCTAATAAAATCATTTGATAAAATGGTTATAGAAGATTAGAATGCACAAGTCTTAATAAGTTTTTTTTTAATTTCTGAAGAACCAAATTATCAGTTCTGTATAACTTATTCTTGAGCCTAGACAGGATAACAGGCAATCTTTTGTTTTTAAAAATGAAATACCTGATATGAAAACCTGGTAAGGATACTGAGAATAAGGCTATTGCACATTTACCTTAGTTATATAAATGTAAAAATTCCAAATACAAGTACTACTATCAAATTTACCATCTTAAAGATAGTTGATTGAATCAAATGTAATCCCTATTAAACCTATTAAAAGACATAGAATAGCTATTAAATCATTAATCAGCCTACCATATTTTAAATGACTAGAGATACTCCCAACAAATTCAGGAATAAAAAGACTTCCCACCACTGTACTTACTGCACAAAAATGCTGGGAAAGTCCTGGCCAATAAGAACATCCAATGAAACAATTTATACAAAATAAGCAGAAAACATATAGAAAGTGGGAAACAAAGTTATCTCCATGACCAGACGACCGTGGAAACAAAATACACAATCTAAAAGCTTTTAATATTAATGAATGTTGGTAAGATGGTCAAATACAAAAAAAAAAATTATTGTCTTCAGCTTCTTAAATACTAGAAATAACCAGTTTATTGGAACACCATCCCATCTGCAACTAAGTATGCCTAAGAGCAGAAAAGGGGGACTAGATGCCAGAAATGGAAACCTCTGTGGCACACTGCTATCAGTCTGAAATTTATGGCATTTCTATCAGTCACAAACAAATTGTTGCTGTGTTTCAGCTAGGCACAGGATCTGCCCAGATGCAGAGAAAACAGTACTGAAGAAAAGCACAGAAGTTTCCATTCCTTGGGAGTTTATAACTTACTGAGAAGAGTGGAACAGGGGAAGACAAAAAATATGAAAAATAAACACACAAGAAAACATCTGAGAGTGAAAAGTGCTATAAAGAATAAAACCAACTGATTAAGCTGGAGACTCAGAGGCTACTCTGGTGTGGAAGTTCAGAGGCAGCCTTCTTTAGCAGGTTATATTCAAATTGTGTACTGAATAATCAGGGTCAGATATGTGAACATTAGGTTGAAGACGATTCTAGAAAAAACAATTTTTAACTTGAGACTTTAACTTTTATATTGGATTTATAATATACACATGCTTCTTTTAATGTAAACAAATACAATGTTGTTTTTTTCTCCCAACCTTAAAATCATATTTATGGAGAAGTCCATTTGGAATTTGCCTTCTCAATTTAATTGCTTTGACTTCAATTCACTTTGACTCATGTTATGAACAAATTGTTATATATTGTCTTCCTTCTTATATACTATCTCCTCTTCCTCTTTCTTTTTCATCTTATCTCTGATTCTCATTGAACTGAACTCATTATTGATGTGAAGGATGGGGTGCTTCATCTGAGATATTCCTTGTTATTAAACTTTGTGATACCCAAATGGTGGGCCCAAGAAATTGTATCCATACAAATTAAGGTAATAGCATATTGGCCATTTGGTGATGCTCTATTTTACCTCTTATCAGGCTGACATTTCCCCTAATGGTGACCATTACAAAAAAAAAGAAAAGAATATTAAAAATAATTCAATTCTAAATCTGGTAAAAACATGACAGGATTTTAAATGTGAAGCTTCTCTCCTCCCTTGGCAAGTGTACCGGAAGGAAAACAACAACAACAAAACCTATGAACTCTGCTTCCAGGAAAATTAGGAGACACATTTCAAATTGTGTGAATGCTGATTAAGGTGGCTGGGACTAATAAAGACTTTCAGCAATCCTTGCAAAAAGATGCAACAGGAGTACTAGTGAAAAAATGAAAAATGGGTCAAGGGCAGCTAGTAGTGCAGGATTTCAGGAAGAGCTAGAAAAAATGTATATCTTTCTATATATGGACTATATGCATTGATGACAGTCAACAAGAAGACACTAAAGAAGCAAAGACGGCTAAAGTAGTGAGGAAATGGGTTAAGTTCTGAGAGGAGGAAGAGGCATAGGCCAGAGAAAGGGTGCTTAGTAAGAAAGCTTTCATCCATAGGAAATAGTATGTCTAAGACTTTAAAGGGTATAGTCCCTCAGCGATCTCACAGGAAGCCTAAAATAAAAAAGGTGTTTATGGACATTACTTTTGTCTAATGGAGTGAACGATGACAAATAAGTATGAGAAACTTTTTAAAAGTAATTATACAAGATTGGATTAAACCTGAAATGGGCAAAAACTGTACAAAATAAAGAGATTGCCAAACTTCAAAATGTATACAGAAGCAAAGCATGTTGAGAAAGCTATATGGATACAGATATTGGCTATTTCTAATGAAAAAGAAAGGGCTGAGTCAAAGGCAAGAAGAAGAACCCAGAGAGTCAAGCTAAGACTCTCAAAGACACTTTTTTTAGGAAGCTGAATTAGACCATAAACACTGCTCAATATTTGATACCTGAATTTCTGTGAACCACTGACTGCTAAGTGACTCCTGTTCCCTTTTTTAAATTGGCGTATCTATTGGTTCTATCTCTATCCCACCATTGCATGTTGAGGGTAGTAAAGGAGGGAACAGGTGGGCCTAATTTAGATTTCAATATCTTGGACTGCACACTAATGCAATAAGAGGGTAAGATTTTTGCAGATCTTGGGAGGAGATGAAAGTATTTTATATATTGAAGAAAGCAGATAATTTGAAGTCAAAAGATGAATCGTATAGATTAAAGATAGCCACGAATTATTCTCTACTCTTCTCATTGAGAGCTTCAGTTAATTTCCATCCCCTTAAATCAGGACTGATTCTAGAGACTAGCTGGCTTAATAGATAGCAGGTGAAGTATCATTCAACTACTTCCAAGTCTGAAACTAGGTCACAAGAAGCCCTTCAGCTTCCACCAAGGCCTCATACAATACTTAGTAATTATGCCATGAGCTGCAAGAAAGTGTGATTATTCTATTGGAGATAACACTTGGAAAATGCCTGAGACTACACAGGAAAGGAGAATCCCAACTAAGCCCAACCTCCTGGCCATTTCCACCAAGCCACCAACATGTATGTTAAATCATTTTGAAATCTTCAGACAGCCTAGCCATTAGCTGAATACCAAAAAGGATACAGTTGATGAAATATGGAGAAAGAGAATCATTCAGCTGAGCCCTACCTGAATTTTAGCTCACAAAATTGTGAGACATAATAAAACATTGCTGGTTCATGCTCCTAAGTTTTAGGATGGTATGTTAGGCAGCAGAATAACCATAGTAGAAAAATACTATGCTACCTAAAAAAAGATAAGGGACTAAGGGTCTTAAAATTAGGTATAGATACAAAGCTAACCACTGAAACACAAATGCAAACCTTATGCAACATCAAAGTCCCAGCAAAACAAAAAACAAAGAACACATACAACACTGAAAGGCTTAAAATGCACGTACACACATACTATGGGATTTGGGAATTAATAAATATTTTTGCACAGTAATTTGTCACTACATAACAAATCTTAAAAATTGTTACATATTTGAGGTGAAAATTATACAAAAAATCTTTAAAAATAGGTATGAGAAACATGTGCAAAATTTTAAGTATAATATTATTTATTAATAATTATTTGTGATAGAACTTGGGAGTCATCATTGCTACCCAAAATGTGAAATGATTTAACAGTTTATGGTACATCACATAACTGAATAATATGCAACTATTGATAAACATGTTTTTAACAATATTTAATAATGTGGACTTGACTCAAAGGATAATGTTAAGGGCAAAAAGGCAAGATAAAATTCATAGAAAATGATGGCATTTTATAGGAAAACAAAACACAATATATGAAGTTTTGTAAAAGAAAAAGAAAGAAAGAAAGAAAAACAAATATCAATGTTTACCTATGGGTAGTGGAAATAAATTTTTATTTTATTCTATGTGTTTTGGAGATAACTCTTATATTTCCATTCATTATGTTAGAATTAGAAAAATTAGTAAAAATTATTAAATAAGTAAATATTAATCAAACTAAGGATCTGCCATCTTTCACAGAGTAAAGACCTTTACTCTCACTTCTACAATTATGGGGTGAATTCCAAAATAGCTAAGGGTTGAACCAGCACAATCAAAATTTGCAATTTATACCCTAAAGGAGACATATCCAGAGCAAGCTTCTTGTGCATAGTGTCTTCTGTAGATATCTGGAATACCTCTTGTTCTTGAGGTATCCACAGATGTCTGGTTAAAAGGTGAATTGTCTGGCTACATGCCATTTCACACATACTTTTGCTTCCTCAAAACCTAAAGCCAAAACTTTGCTCCTGGGACCATCATTTAGCCAGGTGACATATCCTGCTGGACACTGAACACATATCACTCAACTACACACAACATGGAAATACCTTTCCTCCTACAAACTATGTCATGAGTCTTTATAATTAATGGTTCTTAGTACAACCCAGATAGTTTGAATATAATCACCAGGACCTTAACTGTTGCAGGAAAAAAAAAGAGAGAACACTTTCTAAGACACTATTCTCTCTCAATTTTCTATTACCATTGATTGAAGCTCCTTTGTGTGCATTAGATAATTTTGCAAGTTGTATTATTTTAGGAAGTTAAGTAACTCTTCATTTTTTTTTTCATTCTGTTGTTTCCTGGGATCATGAAAGAGTTAAATCTCCTCCAAAATCATCATCTTAGAACTACATCCACAGCAGGAGCATCTGCTCATTATTAGATTATGTGGGCACTAGTCAGGGTAGAACTCTGAGCAGGCTAATAGCAGTGGAAGCATAGTTGTGGAAAAGTAACCCACAACTTGAACTGCCAGGACACAAAATTACCCTTTGGTATTGGCACAGAGGTCACCTCCATTTTTTTTTCTATGCTGCTCTTTTAATTCAAACAAAACTGTTCCAACTTATTAGTTAAGTTACTTCAATCAAGGATAGGAAAATAATGAAAACATTAATTTTTAAATGTCTAGATATTTTGTCTTTCTTCTAGTTTTCTCATACCGTACTTTCCCACCCAAAAAGGAAGAAGAAAGTGCCTGGTATTTAACTGGGCCTGAAATCAGAAGAGCCTGAGTACCACAAGAAAGGCTGCTCTTTTGATTTTTTTGGCGAACACGAGGGGTGGATGTTCTAGAAATCTGGCCAAACTTAAAACCCAATTTTGCAGACTAACTTGTGAGGTTCTGAGCATTTGGAAAGAAACAGATAAGCAACTCAGAACCAGATTTTATTTAAATAGATCCCAGACACTAAAGTTTTTCAGGTTCAACAAAGGTGACATTTTTACAGCTGGCACTGTCCTAATGCCTGACTCCACTAATCAGAAGTGAACTTGTGAGTACAGCTGCGCACCGGGGAACAGACATACTGCAGAGGCAGACAGGACTGCCTGGTGTCTTGATGGTTCTAGTAAAGGAATCCCTGGTCACATCCACACTCTGCATCGGATGTTTGACAATCTTGTTCTAAGCATGCTTTGTTTGGAAACACAACTGTGAAAAGACTTGACTTTGAACTGACACTTCTCTTTTCATTAAATAAGTATGCTCTTATTAGCATACAAAGAAACAAAGTTATGGGGAACTATAGGAGGTATCTTTCTTGTGTAGGGAAAATATTTTGAGTATTTCTAAATAGAGAAGAAATTTATTGGTTGAAAACAACCCCAAAATAGTTTGCAAATTATGCTTTTTACTTGACCTGAAGCAAAGAATGGAGCAATCCTTTCATATATAAAAATCAAACCACCATGTTGGAAAGTGGGCAACTGGTCACTCTCAGTGAGATGAGAATGAGTTTTTGGAGCCCTACGTCAGACTATCTTCCTATCAACTTTGCCCCCATACCTAACTTATCACAAAGAAATTATTCAACTTTTTTTCCCAGTAGCTACCATGTGCTATAAGACTTCTATTAAAATGTAATATTTGGAAAGGGAGGATATTATACTATTAGTTGCTCAACACATTGATTTGGACTTGTTTTTCAAATTAGCTAGTGAAACTCTAAAGGAGTAGATCATAGAATAGATGAGGTTTTTATTTAAAGGAAATGAATGGCTCAGATGTTTTTCAGGTGGATCATTAGCTGTAATTAATGGAGGCATGGTCAGGGAAGTAAAAATTTAGCTCTGCCCTGCATTTATATATTGTTTCAGAGTGTAAAAGTCTCTGTGGGAAGCACAGAAAATGTTAATAAGAAACAGGTATATAAAAAATGGAGATTCAGATAAAGAGTAGCTATATTAATAGGAGACCTAGAGAGTCCAGGAGGAAGTAAAAGTTAACTGATGGTGAAACAAGTATAAGAATAGGGAATTAAGAGCCAGAAATTGTCAATATTGGCTCACACTTGTCCTCATATTTCTGAGTTGTTTTAGTAAAATACTTGTAGCCTGCAAACATGGAGTTAAAGAGAGATAGAAGGAATTAGAAGCCTCATTATAGATATCATGTGTTTTATCTTTTATTGTACTTTGTTCAGTGAAACTGTATAGTTACAAAACTTTGGGGTTATTTTTAGTGTTATTACTGAAAATATCCATGCCATTTAACATAACTGATAATCTTTCTTTTTTCTTGTGTTTTTTATTTTCATTTATTTTTATTTTTTTTAATTAAGTGGTATACTTTTTTGGTGAGGTAACTTTTATTTATTTATTTTAATTTATTTTAATTGTTGTTCTTGTACAGTTTTCTTTTACTCCCATCCCTGCCCACCACCCCATCCTTCCCACCTCCCTCCCATTTCCACCGCCCTAGTTTTTATCCATGTGTCCTTTATACTTGTTCCTGTAAACCCTTCTTTCTTAACACCATATTCCCCTTGCTTTCTTTGATATAACTTTCCCTCAGTTTTTCCTTTTATGTTTCTAAATGTTCCTTCTTTGTCTCTAAATCCTTATTGTTTTATTTTTCATTCACTATCCCCTTACCTTTAAGTGCACATAGGTAAATCCTTGAATCTGCTCCCTTCTCCGGTGATTTCACCTAGCCTTGTGACTCTATATAACATCCATATGTTAACATCTCACAAACATGTCTGCATTCCTGATCTCTCCCCTAAAGTCCAGATGTATGTACATATACTATTCCCCTTTTGCCATCTCCACTTGAATAACTAAGCCACTGCAAACCTAACCCCTTAGAAATACACTCCAGAGCGCCTTTTAAAAGCTGTACTTTCTATAGCCTTCTCCTCAGTCCAAGTCAACTCCATTCTTCCATTCTTGTAATAGCTCAGACCTAACACTTCCATGTCATCCTTGCTTTCTCTCTCACAACCTAACAACATTCAGTTTGTAAAATATTCCTATGGGCTCTACCTTTAAAATCTATTCAGAAAATGTCCACTTTTCACTACCTCCATCACTATCACACTTGTACAAAATGACAGTCATTTCATTCTCTCTCTTTTTTCTTTTTCTTTTTTTTTTTTTTTTTGGATTTTTGAAATCGACTCTTTTTCCTGCTTCCACACTTCCTTTCAATCCTCAATTAGCAGGCATTTCCTTTCAAAATCCAAAGTAGATCATGGCATTTCCTGACCCAAATTTTCCAGTGCCTTCTCATCCCTTTTCGAATAAATGCCAAAGTTCTTTTTCTACCCTATAAAAACCTACAGGATAGGGCTTGCTGTCCAACTCTCTGAGCTCATCCCCTTGCCTTCTCCCACTTTATTTTTCACTCTTCACCACCTGCACTGGCCTCCCAGGAGCACATCCCTCTCAGAGCATTTGCACTCACATAGTGTTTTCTCTTGCAGACATTCCTCTAAATATCTGCGTGGTTCTTCTCCGTACTTGTAGGTCTCTGGGTTTTGTTTTTTGTTTTGTTTTTTTGTTTTGTCATATAATCAGAATGTATCCTGGTATTTCACTGTTTAGTATAAGTATGCCCAAAATATTTCATGGGATATTGCTTATACTAAAAAAAAATTTGTGTTTATCTGAAATTCAAATTTAACTAGTGCCCTGTTTTTATTTGGCAATTCTAAAGCCATCCCAAAATTCCCTCTCTTCTTCTTCTATTTTAGTTTTCTCCATAGTATATGTTGACACCTGACTTACCATATATTTATGTTTCTTGCCTGCCTCCTGAACTAGACTGAAGTAGGAACTTTGTTTTTTATTCACTATTTTATCTTAGCACCAAGAACAATACCTGACATCCAAAGACATGTTGAATGAATAAATGAATGAGTGTTGATCTGTAGAGCTTTGGGGATGTGGTCTACCTGCTCTGGGGTCCCTTCCCATGGTCTTCTTTCCTTTTTATCCTTCCCCATGCCCCACTGGTTCCTGGCCAGAAAAAGGCCAGAATCTGAAGGCCTGGTTTGGCAGCTACAGGCTTCTAGGAAAATTCTGCTTAAGCTTCCCCATTGCGCAGGCTTCTTTACCAAGCCTCAGCCAGCCAGTTTCAATTTCTCATGCCTGCCTGGTGCTTTACACAGGAACCAAAGAGGCGGAGAAGTTTGGGGATTCTTAGTGGGCTGTGTTTTCAGAAGGAAAAACCCTGTTGGATAGCAAATGTCATTCTGAATTCTTTAGATGTCAAGGCAGAACTCACAGAAAGTCATTGTTTATGTCTGAAACAAATCTTTATTATGTGATTGAAAATGTTCTCAGTTACTCTAACTTACTTTTATTAAAAAATTTAATGTGTTTTTATTTCTTCCAGGCAGTAGATAAAAAGGTGTCATACAAATATTGATTTAAAATCCTAGCAAGTTTGCCCTCTTTTCTAAATCTTTTTTGCTCTTTGAAGTCAAATACATGCTTTCATGAACTTGTGTGTGTGGTGGGGGGGGGGTATGTTACGATTATTTTATGTCAGGAAGTAAATGACTATTTGTTTTATTTTTAGGGAAAATATTATTTTCCCATCCTACATTAAAAATGAATGCAGCAATGCAATATAATATCTAATTTATTGAAGTGAGTGTTAATAACTGCACATCATATAAACATGTCCATGAATCCAAGTATATCCCCTGAGAAAATCTGCCAAGAAAAATTATAACACATAAAATTCGATAGCTTGAAAATTTAACTAGAAATCAGACTAAAATGAGAATATACTTGATTTAATAATATCAAGTCCATTTTACAGGAAAGAAAACACAACAGTTTGTTAAATAAACCTAAAAATCTACTAAAACTCACAAAACTGTTATAAATTTTTCAATTGCAAACTAAGTTCCTCAATTCTCAACTAGCCATTCAAATATAATGATTACATGTTAAAGTGCTAACGGTGGCTTCTTATGGTAAATAATCCACTAATGCTAACGTTCTAGATTAACCACTAAAATGAAAACTCCACTCTTTCCTGTATAGCTTTATAGACACAGCCTGCTTCCTTCCTTGCCATATACATTTTCCATACAGTTCTATCATATCTCTATTCTCCATTATGTGTTCTGTCTGAAAATTTCAAACTTAGCCCTTGCTCTTCAGCATATTTGGCTTTCATTTTCACTGAGGGATATTATCAAACTCTGTCTCTTTGAGCCTTGTCACTAATTTGATCCCTACCCCAACTCTGAGAATTTTATTTCACTTCCTAATTTACCAACAACAAAGAACCACCCCTCCATTTCCAGTGCTACCATGTGTACAGACTTCCATAATCTTTGAATTTACTACAGCATATTATACTTATAATAAAAAGTAAAAACTTACTAAGTAATTATTGTATGCTAGGTACTCCTCTATGCAGTTTACAAATAATAATTTTAATCTTAACAGAACCCTCTGAGTAGTTCTTATTATTATCTTTGTTTCTCGGAAAAGAAGCCTGTGGCCTAGAGACAGTAACCTAGAATCCAGCCAGAGAATATGGCTCCAGAACCTTGGCTCCCATCCATTCGCATACCTTCTGTTGACCTCTTCGTGTGAATGCCTCCCCACTTGGCCGTCAGATTTTTTAATTCAACAGCTCTTTATTAATAAACCATGTGCCTCCAGTGTCAGTCATGGTTCCTGATTCATAGTAGGGATTACGTAGTTGCTTGCTAAGTTAAATAAAAGGAAGGAAAGAAGGGAGGGTGAATTAGAGCAACACGTTACCTTTAAAAAAAAAAAAAACGAGTTCCTTGGTATTTTACACTGTCAGCATCTTCTGAGACTCCACCCATTTATTCTATCAAAGACAAAGAAGCAAACAAACAACAGAGCAAAACAAATCTTCACCCAAACAAAGGAAACAAACAGATGAATTAAGTCCTCGTTTAAGCATAACTCATTTCTTCCAAGGCAATGAACACAAGACATACTGGAGTTTAAAGCACTATTCATTTAGTCATTCATGTAATAAATGTTTATTAAATACTGAGCTAGTCAATTTCCAGGGGGCTTGCTCTTTCTCTTTTTTGATGGAAATATCAACTTTTAACATAAATAATTATGAATTATATTAATTGTCAAGTATCCTTCTTATGAATTATACCAATTGTTGATCAGCTGCCTCATCCTTCTGAAATGTAAGCACCACAAAGGTATACCACTTCTTTCCTGTATTCCATGATGCACTCTGGGCATGGATAACCATGCCTGACACATTACATATTCAGAGAATATTTAATAAATGAATGAATCATTGTGAAAAAGCATACAAGCTGGGCAGAGTATGGCACATTTTGTTACAGAAAGGAATTGGCAAAAATAGGGTCAAATTTGAGACATACAGTGAAGGAAAATATAGAGTCAAGAGTTTTTGAGAACTATGAGTGATATTGCCAATAACCAAATAGGGAATAGAAGAAAAGAGAAAGAGAGTTTGGGAAGAAGAAAATTAAGCTACATTTTGACTATGCTTAATTTGAGTTACAAGTAGAATATCCAGGTCAATCCCAATAGGTAATCAAAAATGCCTGTCTTCTTAGGATGAAAGAGGGTATGTTCTTTAGATGTTTGCATACTAGCTACTGGTATGCAAAAGCCATATGGATCAAGGTATTCAACATCTAATGAAAGTCACTATTTGTGACTAAGTTTGTAGTTGATTCGTTGCTCCTTAGCTTTTTTTGTTGTTGTTGCAAAAATAGAAATAGGTTGATATATATGACTGACACCAAAAATAAAATAAAATATATTCTTTAGAACTTTGAGTGTACTCATATGTTTGTCTAACAATAAGATACTTGGAGAAAGATGTGGAGCTCCTTTCATTTTATTAATAGAAAGATTGAAGGGAGATAGCTGAAAAAATTATTTTGTCCCATACCTCAGGATTATGTTCACTACCTGATAAATGTAAAAACTGGAATTGCAAGAAAGAAAAGATCAATGAAACAGGTCCTATAATGAAGAGAATTATGTAATCCAAAACACAAAAGAAAATGTAAATATTGACAAAGAGGAGGGACAATAGAAAGAAACAAGAGTAAATGTATAGACATCCTTTAATGAACCGAAAAATACTGATGAAGCACCATTGTATGGTATTGATTTTCTAGAAATACACAAGGAAAGTATATCAGTCAGGGTTCTCCAGAAAAGCAGAACAAATAGAAGATAGCTACATAGGAATACATCTAGAAATTAACTTTAAAGAACCATGCATTTTGTTTTTAAGGCCTTCAACTTATTGGATGAGGCTTATCTACATCATGAAAGGTAATCGGCTTTACTTAGAATCCACTGACTTTAGATTTTAAGCATGATCTATCTAGATTTGGAATTAAATAACTGGGTACTATAACCTCATCAAGTGGATACATAAAATTAACCATCATAGAAAGATTATATGCAAAGTTCAGGTTGAGTAAGAAGATAAAGGATACAACTGATCCAAAGCAGTTTCTAGTATGTACCTTACCATTTGGTAAGAAAGGTAGAGGGTGAAAAATGTGAGCACAGGAGATAGAGCAGGGCACTAGTTGAGAAGACAATGGTCTAGTGAGAGCATAAAGCAGGGTGCAGACATTTACCAGGAAGAACACCTGGTTCCTAATTTCCCATTTATTAGCTTGTTTAATTTGGTTATGTGTAATACTATTTCTCTGAGCCTAAGTGGAAATATTTATACCTCCTTCACCTGTATCAAAAGAAAATTTGTCAAGTGAGATTATTTGTGTGAAAGTTTTAAATATATGCTTATTTACTTATATAGATGCATGTATCTAATGTATCTATTGGTCGTTATTACCACTATAAGACTTCATGAGCAGAAGTCTGTTACTCCAATAAAGATGGAGTGCAGTAAATATATGAACTCAAGAAAGACATTGAGACAAAGAAATTCAACATCAAAAGGAGTTTGTCATGAAAGATCACTGTCCACTTTATGCTCCTACTTTGTTCCCTCAGTCTTATCTATTGGAATTGCACAAATAGAGACCACAGTTTTTATAACAAAGCATAAATATCCAGTTTAAATTCAAACTATTATTTGAGTGAATATATAGTGCTATTATCAGGTTATGGTGATCAATATGGAATTAAAATCTACAAGTTTAAATGAGACTTAGAATTATTCTCTGAGTGAAGATTTAACAACAAAGACTACCAAGTATTTAATCAAAAGGTGATTCATAGTTTTAATCCTATGTTATTATTCCTTCTTCTAGCTTTAGGAATGTTTTAGTAATCAAAATGTCTACACGGAAGACAAATAATTTGAAAGTCTTGAGTTATTGGAGGTTAACAAATTATATAAGCAAACTATATTTAAGCATAATTAATAGCATATATTGTATTGTGATTAATGGGTTGAGGGAACAGCTGAAGAAAATACTTTATTTTCTTCCCAATAAGAGGAGAAACATCTATGTGTATATACTATGTACTGTAATATATTTCTAGGTCAGAAAAAATTATCATTCCTATGAGAAGGGAAAAAATTTCCAAGTCCAAATAAAGAGCAGTAGCAATAAGGATTAAAATCTATGCAAACAGGACAAACACAAAACTAGAGTCGAAGATAAAATTTACAAGAACACTCATACTAGCAAGTAGGGAATTGTGCTGTGACCAGGATAGAAATTATTTCTTAGTAAATTGTTTCTTTAAATAGCTGCATTGCTAATACATTTAAATATACATATACAGATACTTATGTTTAGAATAAAAGCTGGAGGGTATTTCAGGTGAGATACTGAAAAAGAAGTCTATGCCACTTAGTTTTATAACTAAACATTGCTTTAGAATATATGAATTACACTCAAAATTTTAGAAACATCCTCACTGGGTGAGGTGACCCCATATACCTACGTACAATGGATCCAGTAGACATCTTGCTTAACTTGGGTTATTCTTAGAATCAACCTCCTGAGAAAGGTTTGTGGTCAGGTACTTTATTTTTATAAATTCTCCCAGGGAACACCTAGGGTTGGGGGCTGCAGAAAGCACAACAGGAGAGGAGGAGGGAAAACATCATCGAAGTGACTTTTCCATTGAAGTGGAAATTAGGGTTCAGTGTTTTGCAGAACCTGAAAGAAATCATGTAGAACTCACCCCATTGGAGACCAGTGTAGAGGCAAGTACAGGCATACATCAGAGATATTGTGGGTTTGGCTCAGACCACCACAATAAAACAAGTCATAATCTTTTTGCTGGTGGAGGGCCTTGCCATCAGTTTTTAGAAAACACAACACCTAGGAAGCCCAATAAAGCAAAGCACAAAAAAATGAGGTACTCCTGTATTTTTTCATGGCTGTCACTCCCTATTGGTCAAAGATGACTTCGGTATATGAATTTCCAACCCTTCCAGATATGTGCATGCCCAGCCTCTCACTATGAGGTTGCAGAGAAGCTGTTGGTAGAAAACAGTAGAACAGGATGCAGCTGAGAGCGGACACTATCATGCTCACCCAAGATCCTTGGATGTCACAGCAATTGCAGACAGGTATGCTGCTGAGGATCTGAAACAGGTCTGGAAAATATTTGCCTTCTTCAGATATCACTGGCACAGTTTAAAGTCAACCTGAGTGGCAACAGGTTTTTTAAAAAGGCTAGGGGTTTTTTTGGTTTTGTTTGTTTGTTTGTTTTTAGAAAAAGCTGTTCCAATGTTCTCAGCAGAGTTGGGTAAGCAGATTCACAGAAATTTAAATCAGAATGCATCTTGGAAATCTTCCTGTCAAGGCATGTGCTTTTCTATACTAGTAAAGAGTGGCTCCTGGATATTTTAATAGATATGAACCAGCAACAAAATGAGACCTTACTTTCTTTTCTTTCTTAATTCAGAGCTTTCTTTGTTTGAGATCCATATTTGAGATTCATTCATTTGTTCATCAACAAATATTGAATGCCTTCTGAATAGTTGGCAGGTGCTATGTTAGATGCTGGGGACACAATGGTTAGAAACTAGATATGGCCTCTGTAATGAAAGTGAGAGACATAGAAATAGACACAGGGAGGGAAGAGAGGGAATAGAGAAAAAAAGCAAATTTAGACTTAGAAACCACATTAAGTGCTCTGAAGGAAAAATAAAATCTAGGGTGCTAATTTGTGACCTAATAACATAACCACTGAACAAGTGTCACTCATTTTATTTCACACACTGCACACCTGTTTCTGTTTATCTGTCTCAAGTTAGATAGTATCATTAGATTTTCTTTTAGCATCTTCTAGTAACAGAGCCAATAAAGAAATGTCAGTTTAATTTTAGCTCAAGGTACACAGAGAATAATTTTTATGTTTTATTTTCATTTTCTGCCACATTGAAATATTCTCTTCCCTCACCTTTCTTAACCTTATATTCTTTTCTTTTCCTCCCACCTTCCTGACCATTGGTTTGGTTTTTTGGCCTTTAACTATAGTTTCAACATTGCAGCTTGCTAGGCAGGTTGTGTACGTCTCTTCTCCCTCTATCCTCTCCTAAGACAACCCTGTCCATTTTCCATGACTTTTTATACCAGCAGCATGGGAAAACTGTATATCTGTGTCCAGATCTCTCCTCTGTACTTGAGGCCTTGAATCCCACTACTTTCTATGTATTTTCACTTGAATATTTCATAGTCTATAGGTTAAAACCAAGCATATCCTGACCCTCTTGCTCAGCACCTCTCTCTTGCCTCCTTGAAGAGCATTACAGAGCACCAGATGTAAAATGCCCTCTCCAGAGCTCCTCCATTCCCACACCAAACTCTCCCAAATAGTGGAATATAAATTGATATGTTAACTGATATATTTAAAATATAAAATTAAATAATATATATTTAATATATATAAATATTAACTAACAATATATTTGTAAATTCAGGCTGAAGCAAAAGTAGGTTTACATTTGTGAGTATACAAAACAGTTTATTGTATTATTTACTAATTATTGTATTATATTCTATGCAATCAACTGTAAACCTTCTTTTGTCCCACTCTGTATAAATAATAAATGTATTTTTATAATAAACTAATACACTTTGTATATTATTACTCTATAACAAAGAAATATTTACTAACTTCTTTCTGTTCTCCCCTTTCCCCTATCATCATCCCAATCCAAACTCCCCCCGCCCCTCATTTTGGGCCTACTGTAACAACCTCCTACTAGAGATATTCATTTGCAGTCAATGTGGTTTTTCATACAATGGCCAGAATGTTCTTTCCAAAATGCAGATTCTGGCTGTACTTACCACTGTGCTCTTGCAGGTCTCTTAATTAAAGTGTCAGTGGAGCCCTGGCTGGTGTGGCTCAGTGGACTGAGCGCAGAGGCCTGCAACCGAAAGGATCGTGGTTCAATTCCCAGTCAGGGCACATGACTGGGTTGCAGGCCAGTTCCCAGCAGGGGATGCACGAGAGGCAACCACACATTGATATTTCTCTCCCTCTCTCCTTCCCTACCCCTCTAAAGATTAAGTAAATAAAATCTTAAAAAAAAATTGTCAGTGGATTCTCATTGCATTTAGTGTGAAGGTTAAAATCTGCAATCTAGACTCTGCCTGCTTTTCATATCTCATCATTTCTCTTTCCCAGTGCTGGGTGTTTGCTCAGTATTCTGTCCTTTTCCTTCCTCATTTCCCCCATCCTCCTTCATGCACGAACTCCTGCTATTCATTTATGGTAAATCTCAGTTCAGTTCTGACTCCTCTGAAAAGTAATTCCTGACCTCCCTAATTAGACAATACTCTCATAACACTTTCTTCTCCTTTAAAGCACATATGGTATCATAGTTTTATATTTTCACATTTATCTCTGTAGTCCTTTACATATGCTGACTTCCTTTTATAATGTAGGCTCTACATTGGAAGAGTCTCTCTCTCTCCCCCCCCCACACACACGTATATCCCACAGGCACTTTATATATCTTTAGACCTCAAAATCCTAGACAGTATCATGTACAAAATAGACCTTAAATAGTTAGTTGCATTAGTGAATGGTACCCAGGCTGAGTTTAAATATGAATTTGATACCATTGAGTTCTCCTTAAGATTATATGAACTGAAATGAACTAGATTTTGTTTGAAATATATGTACAGGGTGCATGTGAGTAAAAGATGGTATACTGCTTGAATTCAGCCCCCAAAATTGAATGACTATTTCCTGACATAAATCAAATATAGATTTATTTAATACCCATCTTAATCAATACTTTAAAAGTTATATTAAAGTAGTTTCATTATAATAGCAGGCATTTCTACTACCATTTATTGATGCTAATACTAGTCTCTACTTTGTTTAATGAGATTTAGTTATAGTCTATCCAAAACAAACATTCTCTTCTTTCACCACATAGAGGACAAAGTGCAGAGATCTAAGAGATCCTGTCACAACAATCAGTTTTAATACCTTAATTTTTTACTTTTATGAAAAGGTCAAATCTCTCTAACAGCTTATAGTTTCAATATTTCTCTCCCCATTAATAGCAAGAAAACATAGGTAGCCACTTGTCCAGAAGGTTCAATGACATTGTTTCAGTTGCATTTAAATGTGCAGTAAAATGATCATTAGATTTCTGCAGCCACGATTATTAGAGACCAAAGTTCTGGTGTTGCACACTTGTGGAACCGGAGCGGGAATTGTGAAGGGAGAGGGGTAAAGAGAATAGAAGAGAACATTTTAAAGAGAAAAAATAACAAGATAATGAATAACGCAGTAGAGATTTTAGCTCATTAGCTTCATTGGACTTACTAGATTTTGATGATACTATTTGACAAGGCTCCACTCAAAAGATTAAGGCTTATCTATCAAGGAAGGGAAAAATTATGAGCACACCCAATCAAAATATTCATTGAGAATCCTTTTTAAGTTTTTCAGGGCCAGCCAACAAAGTGACATTCTCAGTTCATGATAAAGGTTACAGTTTGGCTCTTAAAATTATAATACTCTTACAGAAATCATATCAAAATAAATAAATGCAGGACAGAATGGAACATACCTTTAAAAAATCCACATACACCTAAAATATATCCCTAAAAACAACATAGCTTTCTTCCTAGTTTTTATCTTTCAAAATTTCAAAGGCAGGACAAATGCCCGTAACAATAGGGAGCAGTTAGAAAACTGCAATATAAATATGTATTTTGTGGTCTTTGCTAAAACCTGCATTTTGAATTATACTTCATGGTGACTGCTTTAGAAATGTCAAAGCCACAACAGACTCAAACTTTTCAAATTTGATCTATTGCCCAAGACTGATGTGGCATTCGTATAACTGTTTTCATTGCTTTTAATAAACTACTGCTGACTGTTTCTACAATTTAAAGAATTGCAAATATGAATGAATAGTACACTTCTCCCTTTTGAGCAAGCAATGAGAGAAAGATATGCACAAATTGCAAATAAACATGATGTTCTTTTCCCAACACTGCGAAGAAGCCTCTGGAGTTATCCTTAAATATAAACATGAACATCTAGAGAAGTTACTATTTTTTACCTGTTTAAGCTGAAGATGTTAGATAATTATTTTAAAATTATCAAGCCAGTTTCATTGACTTCCTCTAGTAATTAAATTTATTTACTGATTGCTCAATATACCACCAATTTCTTTTTTCTAGGACATGAGCTTGCAATTATCAAAGAACTGTTAAAAAGAAAAGTGAAAATGTGACTGAGTACTTAGTAAGTACTTAAGACACACTGTCTAGCTAAAGTTGTATCTCATGTGGGTTCAATAGGTATTCAATGCTTTCTCAAAGTTGCATGTTACATTTTTAAATAAAGCTATGCCTGGATGACTAAACTGACATTTATCTTCAAATGAACATCCAAATTAGATCCACAGTAAAGGAGTATAAACAGCCATCGTTGGTGCCAGGTGATCTATTGGAAATACACTTCTCCTCTTTTACTCGTATCTATACCTTTGATTCTAATCATATATATTGGCCACAGATTGGCAATTATACACACATAATCTCTACAAAGATAATCTATCTCTATGGGATGACAGTACAGTAGAGATATTTTTCTCCGTTAATCTATATGCTGTATGCATTTGGAAGTAGATATTTCTAGTTTTCAGTTCTAAGAATTGAATCACTTTTCTTGCCAGGTAGAAATGATGGGGTTTAGTGACTTATGCACCCAAACACACACACACACACACACACACACACACACACACACACACACACACCCCTACCTGTCATGGGCAAGAAAAATCCTTTCTGGAGCCTCAAATTCTCTCTTCAGCAACACACATTTAACCTCCATTTAGGTCAATGAGAACTACAGGCAGGTACAAGAGCCTGAGGAGTAGGAATTTTTAGCAGGTGATTGTTATTGAAACAGAGAGTTTAAAGAGCATCTCACAGAAGAATCAAAGGTGAATTCACCTTAAATCTTTGCTTTGAGCCAAGAATAAAGTAAAAAGCTTAGAATAGCCTTTAAAAAATAAAAACTTACTTTATAATATTCAAAACTAAAAACAAAATTAGCATGCACAAGAGTTCTATTTCTCATTTCTGTCTTGGGAATCTTATACAATTATACTAAAACAAATAAACAAACAAACCATTTTTTAACTACTCTAGGCCAGTCAATTTGTCAGAAATTCTCTATTAATGTAAATGACTACTTTCTCATAACAGATATGGTCAAATCTCACTTGGATTAATAACAGTTAATAAAGGTCTGCATTTCTGGATCTCACTTAATTTTGCATTAAGGATACATTACATTTGCAAAACCAAGAAAGAAATAAGATCTTACCAGACATTTGGTTGCAACCAGTGGTTTTCAGAGTTAATAATGGATAAAACAAATCTCCTAAGGTTCTTCCTGAAGAAATGGTAGGTCATGCCACAAAATAAGTAAAATGGTTTTGGGCATTTCATTTACTATTTTATTTCTTCATTCATTTAACAATATTTACTGAGTACTTAGTGTTTCAGGCAATGTGCAAGGTTCTAGGGATAGAGTGATGAGCAAAAAGATGTCTGTGTCTTCATCAAGCTTAAATTTTAGCAGAAGAGACAGGTGTTAAATAAAACTCACAGATATTTGTGAGTGGATTATATTTTTAAGTGTTAAATCATATTTTTAATATATTTTCCTGGGGCACCTGGGTTTTCTTTATTTAATCAATTAACATCCTCTATGGTTTCACTTCTGGGAAGAGATGCTACCTCAACTTAAAAAGATAATTAAACCAGTGTTCTTAATTTTGTCCCCAGAAGAAAGTAGGGAAGTAAACCTCAAACTATAGAAAATGTATTAATTATTGAGTTAGAACAAAGATATCACCGTTTAAGAAAAAAAAAAAAACATTCCAAGAGGATCATAGAGTACACTTTAGTAGCTAAGATATGAATGGATCCCTATGAAATATTTCCAGCTTCTTGCTTTCTTCTCTACCTGGTCGGTAGCCAGGAACAAAAATTCTTGACTAGGCTGGAAATCAAGTGTGGGGAGACGAGTGTACCCTCCATGTGGAATCTGAGATGTCAGCAGACCACAGGCTAGAAGGTGAGTCAGCTCAGGTTGGAACTAGCAGAGTCTGTTTTTGTTGTTGTTGTTGTTGTTTGGGTTTTTTTCTTTTTCTTTTCTTTTCTTTTTTTTTTTTTTTTTTTTTTTTTTTTTTTTTTTTTTTTTTTTTTTTTTTTTTTTTTTTTTTTTTTTTTTTTTTTTTTTTTTTTTTTTTTT